>VXAC01003061.1:1042180-1226389 GCA_013399225.1 Rhipidura dahli | reverse complement strand
CCTGCCCCACCCCGCCCTGCCCTGTCCTGCCCTGTCCTGTCCTGCCCTACCCTGGGACCGGGCAGGTGGGGACCAGGTGAGGTGCCATGGTTCTAGCCCTGGGCCCACATTTTCTCTTGCCTTAGCACTGACTCTGTTTTCTCTTCCTCTGTCCAGAACAAGAGAAGAGAATTACCCCCATAATTGTGTACCCAGCGCAAAAGACAACATCAGCTGCTCTTGGTAAGGCCCAACGTCATTTCTGGAAACGTTTAGTCAGAGAAAAATTAGAGCAGGTCCTCTTGCGGTGTAATTTGTTGGCATAAATTTTTATAGGTTTTTGATCTCAATTATATATTAGTTGAGGGTCAATGCTGGAGTATTTTTTTGCTTTTTAATGTCTACAACCAGATGCTCTCTTCCAGGTAATAGAAAATGCAGACCTGCTGTCAATTTTAGCCCCTTACCAAGCAATAAAAGCATATTTGCACCATTAGCTCAGCTGTCCAGAGTTCTCACTTCACTAAGAGCTTTTCTTTTTCATATTTCCTGAAATTGGTTTAGGTTGTTGGGTAGCTTTGAATGAGCCATCTAGCTGTTTTGAAAGGAAACTTTTCATTCCTTTTTTGCTGTTTGAGATAGACACTTGTTAGTTAGCCAGTACCGTGATAGAATCTCATTTTTTCTTTGAAAATTATATGATGGCAACAAATTTCTGTTGTATTCCTTCTTCCCAGAAAATGCCAGCTATATTTTACACTAAACCTTTTACATCTGGGTACTATACACACAGATATGTCCTGTAATGTTGTTAGTTTTCTCTGCCACTTTTCTTTCCATCAGTGTAGGCCTAATGGTCTTTTTTTTTTTTTTTTCTATTTTTTCCCTATTTTTTTTTCCTCCACACCTCTATGTGGTGTTTTATATTCCATTTATCACCACCTGCACAGGTATAAGAATAACATTATTCCCACTATTGAGCCCTGTGCTTTCCATATAAAATAGACACCAGTCTGGAGTTACAGTAATTATAGCAATGTTTCAGAATTTTTGCAAAATCACTTTATCCCTGGAGGTCCCACCTTGAGCTGAATGTCCTCACCCACAGCATCTCTGTGTGAAGCTGTGCTGCTGGTCAATGCAGCTGCTCCAGAGGGGCAAATAACCCAGTGCCCTGTGGGCTGCAGCACGTCAGAAAGGGCAAGGCCACCAGGACACAGCCTTGCCTCTGGGGAATGTGTTTAGTGCAAGAGTTGCTAACTGTTGCAATAGGGAAATTATTTGGTCAGCAGCAGGGAAGGACTGCCAAACCAAGGGGCCTTGCTGCCAAGGAGTAGGGGATCAAAAGCAGCCTGGAGATTAACTTCAGTTTTGAAAGAAGTGGTTCTTGATGTTTGTGGGGTCTCTCACTGGAGCTGTTGGTTTTCACCAAAAGGAAGAGTAGTTCTTCATAGGTATCCAAATTGTTTTTCAATCTTTCTTTTTTTGACAGGCTCCAAGATGACTCTCCCATGCAAAGTGTTTGTTGGGCTGAGCAGCCATTTCCAAACTGATGTGGAATGGCTGGCAAATGACACCGGAGTTGACGTGGTTTATAAACAAAGCAGAGTTACAGAGGGAGAACGACAGTAAGTCTGGCTGAAAGTGCTTCCTTGTGCTTATTGTTTCAACCTGCAGTGCTACAGGGGCACTTGGTGCAGCTGAGTTCCAGGTAATGAAATGGGAAATGGAGAGATCTGAAGTGAAGGTGAGAGCTGAAGAGAATAAAAAAAGGGCAGGCAAGCAAAAAAACTCCCAAGCCCAACCCAGTCAGTCAAATATATTCTTTATCTCTGTTTTTTGTTACATGGTATTTTGCAAATGAGCCAGCTTTGAGACTTAAACTTTAAGCATTTTCATAAACAACTGAGCTGATGTAAGAGCTGACTGCAGTGGAAAGCAAGGAGTCTTGATCTTTCCCAGTGCTTCTCTTATCTCTCTCCTTACCCCATGCCAGCAAAGTGACTACATTCCATCCCTGACATTCATGAGGTTCTCTGAACACATTAAGACAACAGAAAATTACCTAGTGGTTTGATGGTTTGTTTGTTTGTTTTGTTTTTTTTTTTTTTAAATAACATTGTTTTTCCCTCTAAGCTTGTTCTTTTCCACATTAGTGAGTTAAACTGACTCACACAGACACCCACTGAGTGCTAGAATTGCTGGCAGAGTAGCACTGAAGGGGATGCTGGTGGGAGGGAGAAACAGGATGTTCCACATCCTCTTGCCCTGATTCATTGTGTCTCCCTGTCTTGAGGAGCCTCCTTTCAGCTGCCTCATAGCTGCATGCCTCAAGGCTTTTCCCACCAGTGTCTCACAGTTAGGGATGTGAGATGGTTTTGGCAATTTGTGGCCACCAGTGCCAGGTACAGCCTGGCCATGCTGCAGCCAGAGGTAACACAGTAACTCAGCTGTATTCCCAAGCCTTTACGTGTTTCCCATTCCCCGCAGCCTGATTGAGAAAATTAATTCATAATCTTGTTCATATGGATAAGTGAAAATTCACTGAACCTGTGGACAGGAACCACAAAATGGGCTGCAGCTCTAGGCTCTGCAGGGTTTAGAATAGAGCATTACTTTCTTACTTGGACTTCAAAGGTGATTTTTGTTATGCCTATCCCTGTCATTATTGCTGTTATATATTATCATGCAATTACACAAGGACAGTGACAGTGACAGCTGAGGTTCCTGCAGGACCCACAGTGTGTGACACACCCCAGTTCTGCTGGAAGCCCTCATTATGGCAACATGACAAAACAGCTCAAATCCCCCTGGGAAAACAAATTCCCTGCAAAAATCTCTGGCAAAGAGCTCCTGGGAGGAGCACCCAGGGAATTCCATTGCTGCCAAGCAATGCAGGCTCCTGATCAGATCATTAAAGAGCAGCTGGACAACTGCTCTGGTAATGACTAAAAGATATCAAAGGACAATGTTTGATTCCAGATGGAAAACCACTTGCAAATAGTGGGACTCCTGAAAGAACCATGTTGAAATATGCTGGAAACTTGGACAGTTTCTTGTATTGAGCTACTGACTTTGAGCACTTGATAGACAGGAATGGTGGTTCGGTTTTCTCAGAGAACATTTGCAGGGTTATGTTCTCCATATGTCCTCTTCCAGCTGGTTGTAAGAACTAACCTCAGGTGCTCAGAGAGAAGGAATTAGGTCCTTGCACAATGCTGTGAAGTGAGCTCAAAGATACATAGAATTCTACTTGCTTTCCCCCCCTTCCTTTTCTTTGTTTTTGCAAGACAAATCCAGATAATTTCTTTTCCCTCTAGACTCCAAAAAGTGCAGGATAGGTACTGTCCATGGAGACACAAATAGCACAACTGGGCTAAAGACAACAGGTGTTCTTGAATGCTGAGGGGCTGGTTCAGAAATGAGATAATATCCAATGCATTTTCTTGCAATGTGCTGTTAGAATGGACATATCAAGTAGAAAAAAAATCTTATTAAAATATTTAACATTAAGTCTTTCTTATTCTTCCAGAGAAATTGTAGAAAATGGTGAAAACTTCATTGAAGTACCACTGATTTTTGATTCTGTTGAAGAAGTGGACTTTTACACAAACTTTACCTGTCTGGCCCAGAACAGATATGGATACCAAGTACTGCCAACAAGGGTGAAGCAAGAAGGTAGTTATTTGTCTGCTTATTTTTGATAATTTTAATTATTATTCTAATGCTAAATTAGCATCTGATCTGCTTATGCTGTCAGAGCTAGTGCTGGGATGAGTTATTTCCTGGGGAAAGTCTGGTTGCCTCTTTGACCTTTAGCCTTTGATACATCTTGTTCACAAAATACACCTTCTACAGCAGGTTCTTTACTGACATTTTATGAAGGGATAAGGATCCATCTGTGCTGGTATATCTGTTTGTGGAATAAGACTTTAATTTAGATACATTTTTTGTGCAATAATTGTTCCAGTGAGACTACTGGCACACTCTCTTTGCAGCAGGGCCAAATCTCCTCCAGTTCCTCAACAAGTAGGGGAAAAAAAAGACAATAACAGAATAAATGATTAGAGTGTTCCTTTTCCTCATGCACAGACTGCTGCCAAAACAACGAGAAGTGTAAATTATGATGGGTGTTGTTATTTTGACTCCTAGTGATGGGGGGAGAGAATAGCTAAACTCAGCACAATTAATGTTGCAGTGTGATAAACCATTGGCCAAGAACCAGCTGCATAAAGGACGTGAAGCAACACTAATTGTTTCTTTGCATGATGTTGGTGAATCACCAAAGTTTGCTCACACTGTCTTAGAAAGGCACATGAACACTTTCAGACTTCATTATCAGCCATGACTCACTCCAGCACCCTGTGATGAGGGATTTGTACTCAGTTTGCTGGATCATGTGCTGCCCTTGTCTTCCATGAGCTACACAGGTAAAACTACAGAGGAGGCAATCTGTAGTGGAATAATCCAAAATGGTCTGGATAAACACCGGTGTGGGAAATCAGCCAGATTTGGGAAGAAGTTCTGAGTCTTGGGTTGATCATTACAAATTCATAAACTGCTCTGTAGGAAAAAATTGTTCACACAACTTGTGGGTGGATGAACTGTTAAGTACTCCTGCACCACATGGTGCTTGGATTTTCTGCTTGGAATGTCTCTGCTTTTAACAGACTGAGTAGAAAGGACACAGCTGCTCTGATCAGGTGTTCAGAAAGTTGGGTATGCAAAAGATTGAACTTTAACTTCTCACACTCTG
Source organism: Rhipidura dahli (assembly GCA_013399225.1). Classification (NCBI taxonomy): domain Eukaryota; kingdom Metazoa; phylum Chordata; class Aves; order Passeriformes; family Rhipiduridae; genus Rhipidura; species Rhipidura dahli. Next base: position 1,221,654 of record VXAC01003061.1, on the reverse strand, counting down.
TTGTTTTCCAACCCTTCCTCCCATCTTCATGATCACATTTGCCAGTGTTCAATCAATAGACCTCTTCCTTTCAAAGGTGATAAGTCCTGCTGGAAGGTTAACTTGCAGACATCCTTTTTATTGTGATTTCTCCTCTTCCCACATGAGCTATTCTCCTGGGAGTTTGTTGGGGTTTTTTTCTGTTTTTCTAATATTTATTTTGTTTACTTTTCCAGCTGTTGGCCTGTCCTGGTACATTGCAATGATTCCTGTTGTGCTGGCCTGTGTGATCGTGGGAGGGATATGCATGCACAAGTGCTGGAAGCAGAGAGCTGATAAAGGATATTAAATACCAAAGGTTTAAAATCCACTTGGTTCTCCAACTGCCAACAGAACAAAAAAATCACCCTGGCTGCCTTTCATGTCAAACACAGAGAGCATTTCAAACCTGATCTAGTGCCTTCCCAACAGACTGATCATAACAGCTCTTTTCCACTTCTCCAAGTCTTCTACAATCTGATGAAGTTAAAAATATAAGTTTGCATTTTTATGCTGCTTAGATGCAGGAAATCTGGTTCTATTATTTTGCAGCTGGGGTGCAATCTGTAGGATTTTGGAACACAAAACCACGCTCTGGATATGGGAAGGGTAGGGTAGGGAAAGGGAGGTGCTCTCACACTTTGTAATTCCAATAGATGTACTGTTGTTTCTTTTTTTAAAGGAAAATAAACACCCCAAAATCTAAAAAAGGAAGCTAAGGAAGCTTGCTACAGAAGGACTATTTGACACTAGAGTAAAAAAGCAGTTTTCCTATGCAACCAGACTAAATTTATTTTACTTCAGCCTAAAAAGAGCCATTTGTTTTCCTTTTTCCAGAGCCAAATGCAGTTGTCATGGCAACTGTATATCTATGATCTTCTCCACGGAAAAACTAATTTTGTTCACCATTTGGATTACTCTTTGCTTAAATAGACTATCTCAGAATATCCCTCCCCCAGAGATAACTCCATCTGTATAACAGATAACTGTACACAGAATAATTCAGTTCTGTTTTATCTACAAATATGTTACAGCTAGAGATTCATAGGCAGCTGTAACATGTTGTCATCTTTGCCAAGGAAAGAATTGGAGGGATGTTTAAGTGTTTTGAGAGAAATTTGGCTAATAAAAAGTTTTATTCCTGGAAGTGATTGGACAGATTGCCAGCAATAATGTACAGTCTCACACTTCTGTGCCTCCAGCCCTTTTGTGACCAGCCTGGTGTAGCTTCCAGTCGTGTCCTTTAAACTGCAGTACGCAAATTGGTTACTCATGGTGCAAAACACTGCTGGTTAGGTTAACCTAACTGCATTCTAGTCTTGACGTAAATCATAAGGGAGCAATAAATAATCAGCTATCCTGTCATACTTTGAGGGTCAGAGTGAGTAAAATGACTTGGTTACTTCCTCTTCAAAGAGATACCACTTACGTCAGCTGAGAAATCATTACATGATATATAATGTGCATTATCTTCATCTGTATAGGGGGAAAGAGAACCTGCATTAAGGCCTAGATTAGTACAGATCCATAACTGACACCTCTCACAGATACCAAACATAAAGTTTTTTGTTCATGTGAATCATCCCAGAGGATTTTCAAACTCAGTAGGACAAAAAAATTAGGAAAAACTTTGGCTCCAAAAAACCAAATTCTAACACACTAGAGAAGTGAATGCCTCACATTCATCTGGGAGAGACCATGACCTTATTCCTTTCCACCACCACTTCCAGTTGGCTCTGAGTTTAGCCTAATAAATATCTGGATGGATATTAAAGAGTAGGATGTGGCTTGATTTAAGAAATCTTCACTCTGTTAACAAGAACATTCATATGTAATGAGATTTCAACATTCATATGTAATGAGATTTCGAACCAAAGCTTCCCTTTAAATATTCTAAATGTTTGTTGTGAAGAAACAGGCACAGAGATTAGAGTTCTGACGCGGTTTGAGTCAATGGCATCCAGAGAATACCACAGGACTCACTGTTTCCAAGTGCAGAATATTAAAGATGATAAGGACTCCATGTATTTTATGGGCAGATGGGAAAAAGGTGGATGCAAGTGCAGAGAACAGTCAGTCCACTTGGATATCTGTTCTTTGAAGGAAGAGAGCAATAGATGAACTGACTAATGTTGGAGGGAACACTGAAGATGTTTTAGGAGCATCAGGAGTGCTCATTATTTTCAAACTACTGATAGTCTGTACCTAGAGAACAAATTAGGTTTGTCAATATTTGTAATCTTTTAAACTGTGATTTGCTCTTTCTTTCCATCTGAATCCTCAAAGAGTAGTGAGAGCACATACCTGGCTGTAGGTGCAGGGTTGGATTTCACTAAGTACTGCAAAAGAAGCAGAAATTTTGGTATACAGAGTACTGGTGCCATAAGAAAGCTAAATACCTCAGATCCTTCTCCAAACCAGAGAAGGAGAAAAAACATATGAATGTAAGATACAAATTAGATCTTTAGAGAATTGCTGTTACATCCTCAGTGGCATCTTGAATACAAATGGAAAGTAAAGAAACAAAGGCTTCTCTTTTACGAAGTGATATTTGCTTCTCTGACTACTAGTTTAATAATATTCCTAACACTTTCCTCATAAATAGATATCTTCAGGTGAACTACACAGTATAATACAGTGTAACACAGTGAATTACACAGTGTAAATATTTTACAGGTAGATTTGAACAAGTGACCTACATAAGGTAAACGTTTTACACTGATTTGCAACACTATACACAAGGGCAACATGGTTTACCTTGATTTTGAAAATGTTATGTGAAAAAATGGAAATCAAATAAAACCCAAACCAAAATGCTGGTGTGTGAGCTCAGCGGGAAGAAAGATGTTGGATACAAGATGGCTCTTTGAGGGTGGCAGCTCTCTCCCAGACCTGAAAAGAAGTACAGTATTAGAGAACATCAATTCACATCAAGGATTCAGGGCTCTGCACCACAAGGTTTCTCTTTGGAAAGATTACAGATGCAAGGAGGACCAGGTCACCTCATTCCTGGGTCTGTGGGTTTACAGCATTTTCCAGAGAGCTAGTCTATCTGCAATGACTTCAGAGACACACCTACAGAGGGGAAAAGACTGGTGTACCATGGTCTTGGCATGAGTTAGCATCCAGGACAGAGGCTGCTCATGCAGAAGTTGTTCTCAGCTAACATGAGTTCAGTTAACTATTTTCTAGTTTAGTCCAGAATACGTGATCTTGATGTCAGCTATCAGTCTAAATAGGCAGCATAACTAATAATACAACTAATAATAACTAATGCTTGACCAGAGTAGCACCTAAATCAAACCTAAACATAATTTGAAGAGCACCAAATAAATTTATCTGCTTGTTCCCAAGCAAAAGCCTTAAATAAATGTGGGAGCAAGTGAAAACAAGGGCTGACCTGCCCACAGAGTTGATCTTGGCTGGTCAAGACAAGAAAGTTAAATTTTTTTATTCTAGTAACTGAGGAGGGAAGGCGTGCATGCAGGAGGACAAGGACCATGTTGAAATATCATTGCCCGGAATAGTGTTTTAGGTATGAACTGCTAATTAAAGTGTTTATGATTAATCTGCCTCAAGTCTGCAAAGCAAGGGGCACAGCAGGGCCAAACAAAGTGAAAAATAGTTCTTATGTTTTGGAGCTGAGAACTCCCTGTCCACTCAAAACCTTGCAGCTGCTAAAGATAGCTGAGGGTGGGGTACCTCTCACCCAGCCTTCCCACAGCCAAAAGGAATACAGCTGATCCAAGATAGCCACTGATGTTTCCTCTCCACTTAGTGGAGAAAGACTTCTCTATGGTGCCTAAAAGAAATGGGATGAATTGTATCTCAGGTGTCTGTCTTTTTCCACCATTTTAAGACAAAGAGCGATGAATCCATTCTGCATGGATTCACAGATGCAGGAATGACTGGTTGTGGATCACTGAATTTCAGGTTATCAGGCAGGTTACAAAAAGAAACAATCTAAAGCCCAGACACACCTTGTCCTGTAGTTGAGGCTGCTGGGCTTTCTTGGGAAATGACTTTAATGCTGGCAGCTCTCTGTGCAGATCAAGCACAGGTTCACACTAAATGAAAATATTGTAAGAGGCTGGGAGGCAGGCACAAAGGCATATATTGTGGAATCCAGCATAAGAGGCAGGCTGAAAACATCTAGCTGCTGCCTTGGAAAAATGTTTGTGGCTCACAGACTGTGTGGTCATGAAGTGCCACAGCTCTTACAGGAAGAGAAGGAAGAGCTGTCGTGTGTGCATGGCTGAAGTGCAGAGAGCCCTGCTGGGACCAGGAGGAATTCTGCTGTGTGACTGCAGGTGAGCTGGGGCCTGCCACCCTGTCCACAGCACTCAGCCAGCTCAGCTCCCATGGCAGACAGTGCCTGCCTGCTCCTTCCTGGCTCTGCTGGCCTACAGCAGAAAATTGGAAAGCATGGTTGTATAGAAAATGAAATATCATAAAACTAGTTGGCTTCCAGTGGACAAACTCATGTCACTGATAAGAAAACTACTTAAATAAATACATGTGTATATATATATATATGTATATGGATATGGATATGGATATGGATATGGATATATGCTCTACTTTAGTGTGCTCATTGCACTGGAAGCTATAGTCTCTATTAGTCTATACATTACCTAGTATACACCATGTAAAGAGCTTAATAAAGCAGCTGAAATATAACTCCAGCCAGTTTTCAAGAAATTCCTGAAATTCTTCAACCAGGCACTAATAATAATAATAATAATAATAATAATAATAATAATAATAATAATAATAATAATAATAATAGTAATAATAATGAGGAAACTTCTGAAAACTCATGTAGAACCAGGCTCACTTGTTAGAGCTTGGCAAATTAATCCATTTCTGAATCTTTAACTGCAAAGTGTAGTTTGGCTCTAATAGTTTTGTCTTCTAACATTATAGGATTTTGCAGCAGTCTAGATTGTTTCAGAACCTGACAATGACTTCAGGTGTAAAGAGCAAACTCCTTGCTTTGTAGCATGGTGAAAAAGTCATTATCTCAGTCCTGATAAGTGAAGGTCCTCTCTTTCTCACTGTTTTTACTGGTTTGTCATCTATTGAGTCATGCCACAGGAACTTTGCTTATATGTACGTAAATTTCATAGAAATGCACATCTTGATTCCTTTCTGGATGATGAGGTGTTTCTGTCTCATTAGACTTGAGTGGTATTATTCATTTAAAGCTGCAGAGGTCCTGTTCTGCCTGGATTATAAAGGATTCATTTATCCATCTGCTAAGCTGTGGGATAAATGAATCATAATGTTTGCTTGCTTTGGCTCCCAAATGTGCTTTGTCATAAGTGCTAAGGAGGCCAGGCTGTGACTGGAAGTAGTTGATTCTGTTTGTTTACTTGCAAAAAAGACTCTCAAGTGACTTGTGGCTTTCCAGTTGGAGACACTGCTGAACAAAGTAATTAAAGGGTGTGATTACATGTACCCTCAGTGTGTTGCTACCACTCTTTTTGCTTTGACTGGGCCTTACCATGGCTGATCTTTCAGCCAGTTTGAGAACACTCCAGTGGAGAGTGTGGGCAAGCCATGGTGGTTTCTTTGCTCTCATCATTATTACTCTGCTAGCCTGTGAATGCTGGAGATCAGGGCCTCCTTCTTGTCATTAAGTCATAGAATGATTTAGGTTGGAAGGGACCTCAAAGATCATCCAGTTCCAATCCCCCTGCCATGGGCAGGGACACATTCCACTAGAAGATTACTCAAAGCCCCATCCAGCCTGGCCTTGAACAATTTCAGGGATGGGGCACCCACAGCTTCTCTGGGCAACCTGTTCCAGTGCCTCACAAGCCTCACAGTGAATAATTTCTTTCTACTACCTAATCTAACCCTACACTCTTTCTGTTTAAAGCCATTCTCTCTCGTCCTACCACTACATGGTCTTGTAAAAAGTCCCTCTCCAGCTTTCTTACAGATCCCCTTATTGTGAGTGGAAAAGAGCTATCAGCCCAGGGAAGAAACAAGTGCCCTGCCTTTGATCACAGCTGATGGGTAATTTTTCAGATGAATCTAAGCCAGTGAAATGCAGGAAGAAGCATGGTAGAGAAAGGACTGAGCTTCACATCTCCACCTAAGAGTGGCAGAACATGTAAGATAATGATGATGATGATGATGATTAGTACTGTCTCATTGATGATGATTATTACGACTACCACATTGAGTGGTGCCATTTAGGAAATATGGATTGCATGGGAGATCATAAACATGGGTGGAAGAGTGTGGGGGAATGGAGAACTTGTGAGAATAAGCAGAATGAGCTTATCTTCTGCCTGGAAGGGCAATGGCAGGTCATGATAACTGCCCATAAGTCATCCAAAGGGGGGTAAAAGTAAGGACATGTAACTATTTCCACTAATGAAGGCGACTGCATAATAAGATTGGAATAAGAAATGCATAACCAAAATTAATCACTGCAGCAGTGAGGTCCTGAAAGAGCATCTCAGCAGGAGTAGTGGTAGGAAAAGGAATTCAAACCTGCAGCTGGGTACAGCTATGAACAGGACTTGATGTATGTGACAGCAGGGGGTCTTCCTGCAAGGCTGAATCATGTCCTCTGGCTTTGTGTTCTTTACCTCCATTGGAAAAGGCTGGACAGCTGAAGATAAAAAATGCCATCCTAGAGTTTAATTACTGTGTTATTATTATTTCCTCAGTTAAATCTGCATTGCTCATATTTACAGACCTTACTAGCTTGAAAGGACTGGGAGATCAGAAGAATTAAGCACTAAACACAATTGCTGGATGTCTTTGTAGACATGTCCAAAGTTCAAGTCTTTTAAACTCTGCCAGGAGATGCCAGTTGCCTCTGGAAAATAGCCCTTAATGAGAGCTGGCTTTCATGGTGGAGGGAGCAGTCCAGTCTCTAAACAAAACTGTGTTGTAAGAGATGATTTAGCTCTTCATATGGCCCAAGTGTTATACACTGAGGAGGAGAAGGAAGTCCTTAAGTGCTACTATGTTGTTTTCCACTCATTCTCTTAAATGTCACTTTCTGTTTGTTTATTTTACTGTTTAATGGCTGCTTCTGTGGCATTCACTTTGGGCCATGCACTGGGAATGCAGCGTTGTCCCAGCAAGGGTCACAGCAGCTTCCTGGCTCAGGCCAGCAGATCTCACAGAGACTGCAAGGAAGCAGCAGGAGTGATGTCTCTGCTGTGAATGTCAGCTCACTGCAGTCAAGGAGCAAAGAGTGCTTTAGGACATAGAAACCAGCTGCTGAAACATGACTGCTAGAGACTCATCAGAACTATTTTATAGTTTATGGGATTACATTTCAGGACTACTGCCAGTTACTACATGATGGTTTTTTAAAACCTTAATTATAAAAGCAAATGCAATCCCCTTACCCCTCTTAAATCAGTAACTCAAGTTTTTCATTGTCTAGCCAGTTTGGGACACACGGTGCAGAGGCTGTCTGAGACTTGTGTATGTGCCAGTCACCAGCTTCATCTTTTAGACTTAGTGCTTGTCATATTTAGCATTTGCTTTAATTATCTTTCTTTTTGATTGAGAAAACTAATTAAATCCCCATTTTACAATATATTTTAAAAGTGGATCTTGATTTAAATCTTGTTATTCTTTAAAACAAATTACTATGATGCAATACTTTGAGGAGGTCTGAGCATGCCACAGCTTGTTAGCACAAGCAAAAGGTAATTTTCAGAGAATATCCTTGTTCCTAGATTTCTCTAGGTTCAGTTTCAGCATTTCCCTTTTTCCATCTTTTTTTCATTTATTACGTTTGTAGCATATATTTGAGCAAAGTGGATGCCAGAGGGCCAGCAGTACAATGAGTCTCCTTAGGGCAGTGGGATGGGAGGGAGAGGAAAGGGATGAGAGTCAGTGCAGCTCACCTGTGAGCAGTAGTCCTGCTTCCTCTCGTCCTCAGGACAACCTGCCTGCCCTCCAGACCCTGTCTCAGATATACCATTGGCACATCTCTGCCTCAGTGGCACAGTACTCAATTCCAGGCTATTTTCTTTGGCCAGCAAAGTCCCAGGCGATGTCCAGCTGACTGAGTGCTCCAGGCCTGGTTGTTCTCCCTGTGTGGGTGTTTAGGTGTAGTTAATCTGAGTTTAGCTGCTGGGATGTTTTCCTCAGAGCTGGGCCAGTTCAGAATTGCTCATGAGGTGGGAGTCTTTGACTCCTTCCTGTATATCTAACTTAAAACCAGACATATAATTTTTTTTTTTTTTTGACATCAACAGAAATATGTCATTAACTCATGGATGCTTCTGGTCTTATCCTGTCATTCAGCTTTTCCATGTGAGCTGAGTAAAGTTCTAATGCATGAGATCAGAGGTCACCAAGTATTTGTGTATTACAGTAAAATAATATGAGCCAAGGCATTTTTAATGGATTATATTTAAATGCAGATGTTGATAAAAATGTATTTTCAATCTCCTGCATTTCTCATGTCATTAAAACACTGTAAGAGTGATGACTATGTCTTTATGTAAGAGAGCTAAATTAGATCATGAAAATAAATGCCAGACTCCTAATGACACCCAGTAGGCTGGTAAGAAGTGACTCACATGGCTGCAGCTTTTTTCACTTGGTCTGAGCTTGTCCTTTTAGGACAACTAGTTAATGTGTGCATGTTTTGTTTGAAGAAAGGGGCAATTTTAAAGTTAGCACAGTTAAATTTTGCTGTGTATGATTTGTTTGATCATCTGCTGACTGCTTGCATTCAAAAGTCATTGACTTTGCCTACATTTTTGTTCATGGACATAGCAGAATTAGACTAAACCCAACAGAAGACCTCGGATAATTTAGTGTGGCATGCCATAAACCTGAGGAACATATGTGTCAGTCTGAAGTATTTGAGACTTTTGCAACTTATTATTAAATATCTTAATATATTCTTTACAATAAAATGATAATGAACTTGAGCTATTTGTTGCTCTCCCACAAGCCCCAGAGAGCATTTCAGAGCATCACAAAAGCTCAGGTCTCCTGTACCCACTGCCTGGAACTTGTGGCTCTCCACAGTTTGAAGGCAGAATCTCAAATGCTGTTCTTCAAAGCTGTGTTTGCTCTATGGGCTCTGTGCTCCTATACCTCATAATGACTACACACAAGTGCAGGATGGAAGGAAAGAAATAAGGTGTCCAACAGCTGTCCTAATTTTGATGAAACCTAGATGAAATTTATGAAATTTTTTTGTGTGTTTTGAGTATTTTTTTGTCAACAGGATGACTCTGACTAATACTACCACAGAAGAAGAACTAAAAACCCGTTAAAAAAGCTTTCTTAAGGTATTCAAAGCTATTGCTTATCTTCAATGTCTTTGAGTTTATCTGGGATATTAACAACCATTAATAACTCAGTAATACATGATCAATAAATAAGAAGATTCTTTGCTGCAACATTTGTAATAAATAATTTAATGATCCAACTGGTTGTCAAAGGATGGACACAGCATTACTAATCACCCATGTTTGGTTTAAGTGACTTTTTATCATTCCATTGAAGCTTTGTGGCAAACCTAAGGATGAAATCTTATTCTCAAAGGAAACATTCACTTCTTTTAAAAAATAGCCTTCTCTTTTACTCCAAATCGTGCTTCATCTGTTCTTAGCTTCCAGCTTTTAGAGTGAATAAGAAAGGAGTCTTCCAATGAACAAGCTCCTGTATGGTTCAGGCCTGATTATTTTCCATGGTTTGGGGCATCCTGTGCTCTCCAAGGTGGAAGAAACCATAAAGTATCTTGTATTTAAAGTCAAAGGGATGGAGGATGTCAGTTAGAGAAACAGTACTGTAGTGTGTAACATGTTTGTTGTGAGTGGACACAGAAAAATACTTCCATTCAAAACTAGGGATTATGGTGTTATTTCTAGTGTTTGTCTCTTGAGTGACTGTTTCTTCCACCAGTTCTGACCATTTGACCACTTGCCTTGGTCCATTTCTGACTGCACCCAGTCTCAGTCTCCACCCTGACATTTTTTGCATCTCTCCTTCCTGTTTTTGGGCACATTGTCTTTTGCAATTTGGCCATGAGAAGATAAAATATGAAATTGTGTCATATGTTCTCACTCAGTATCTCTGAACTGCTTTCCTGGCTTCAGTTGTGAAGGAAAGCTTTTCCACAGACATCTGCCAGCTGATGACTGCTTAAACTGGGAATTAGCTCCTTGGTTTCCACAGAGAGGTACTTTTCCTTCCATGTCTGGGAACAAAGCTGCACTTTTCCTGGAAAGGCATAAGCTAATGCTGAAGGCCATTGAGTTCTTGAGCTGTTTTTCCTCAGAAACTGTTAAGCACTTTGCATTGTAACTTGCATCCTTCCACACAGTGTATACAGCTTGTCTCTGCACGTACGAAGTGGAGAGATTGTATTCGGCTTTGAAATATATTTTCTCATGCCCCTCTCAAGACAGAGATCATCTGCCTTTCTCCATTCTGGCTTGCTCTAGGCCAACCAGACCTGTGGACTGAAACACTGTATTTTGCTTTAAACATTGTCTCCCCGATCTTGCAGTGTGTTCAAGTTCTGCACATCCTGCAGATGGTCTATAGATCCAAGACAACAACAATAACTCTACCTCCTAAATTCTGGCATTTTCTAACCCCCCAGGTCTAATTCAGTACGGCCTGAAAATTTCCTAAGTATCTAGAGTTGGGTGCTGATGCATGCACAGAAGCACCTGCCACAGAAGGGTGCTGTGTCAGAGCTGTGCCAATAGCCTGCTGACTCCTGCAGAGACACATCTGACACCAAGGGCAGCCTGGAAAGCTGAGCTTTGACACAGCCATAGGTCCCCTGGGAAAGGGAAAGACCACATCTAAGCTATTATTTTAGGGTGAGAAAGCTGAAGTTCCATCCAGAAAAGTGGTGCAGTGTGCCAGGCTGCTCCTGCCTCAAACAGCCAGGGGAAAGAACAGGGTGTGAGTGCAGTGACTGGCACGGTTTGCTGCTTCTGGTGAGTGGCTGTCACAGGGGACAGGCTCATCCCAGCGAGCAGGGAGTGGAGCTCCCCAGCCTTGCCTGTCTCCATTTCCCCTGGCCTGTTTCTGTCTGTTTCCTGGAGTGCACTGTGGCTCTGCCTCCCTGGAAATGGGAGGATTTTGGGAAGGATGAAGAAGGGTGAGCCCTTCTTAGGTCTCCTTCCGCAGTCATTCACATGAAGGAATAAACTAATTGTGCCTAGTTCTGTCTGCTAGCCTTTTGTGTATTAGGAATTCAGAGACCTATTTATTTACAGCCATGGCTGTTAATCCTCTTGTACAATTCCTTTTGTATTTGAAACTCTCAAGAGAGCACCTTATGCAAATTTGTCGGTCCTCACTTACAGTAAGAATTTCCTTTGCACTGAGACCGATGGTTTTGGCAGTTCTGACAGCAGCTGCCAGCTCTCCTATACTCCTTTTTATTCCATAGCAAAGCCTCAGATTTCCTTCCAAATGGGTAGTAGGCTAAACACATTCTTTTGGATCAAAGATTTTTCCAGTCTCACACAACCTGTGGCACCGATTTACTTACGTTATTCCTGATATGTAATAAGACCACTGGAGAAAATGGAAGAAATGTGAGAAATATACTTAGTGTTAGCTAATTTCCTGCTCACAGGTTGTGTCAGAGACATAAATATGTTCCACATGAGAAAAGTTTTTCAAGATAAACATTAAAAAAGTCTGTAGTAGTTAATATCCCCTTTAAAACAAAGATTTGGCATTGCATTACTTCAAATAAAACATATTTCCTCTGGATTTATTATATTTTATATATATATGTGTGTGTGTGTGTATATGCATGCTATAAACTCACAACAAATATTCTGACGTTTCTTATAATCCTTCATGTTATTTTTTTTCACAATATAGTGTGAGATATTTTATTACAATCTGGCCAGTTAATATCATAGATAGATTATACTAGCATGCTGACTTATAAAGGTGTGGGAGAGGATAAAAAAAGGCATATGAGAGGTGTTTGGCTGCACACTTTGATTGTATATGATTCTTCTGAAGTCCAGAGAAAGATGGAAGACAGACCACTTCAATGCTTTTAGGTAAAAATAAAAAATGGCACATAATCAGTCTTACAGTCAAGACGAAGTTAAGGATTTGCCAGTACTGGAGAACTGAATTATTCAAATATCTGTTGGGAAAGAAACAGAGGACATGTGTGATTAGCAAGTTCTGGGAATATGTTAGTGGCAACTTCTTATTGCAGAGGTAGAGGAAGTTAATGGATAAATGACAGTAATTATCTCTCTTTGAAATTAAAATCAGACAGAGGTCACACGGTAACACGAGTTACAGGAGACTACAAAACAATAGTGTTCCAAATAAAGGAAGGAAACTCAGAACTGAATTAAGCCAGAGAGGTAGGAGGGTATCTTTGGAAGGCATTCCAAAGAGTATCTAAGGAACAAGAACACAAGTAGGAGACAAAAAGCTGATTAAAAACAAGATGCATTTGCCAAGAACAAAATATGCCTTTTCAATTCTGTTTCCTCTTTTGCAGGATAAGAGCTTAAAGAGCAGGCAGTAGTTTATTATCTCAGATTTAGTAAGGGTTTTGGGGAATGCTGTAAATAAGCTTGGAAAATGTGATGGACATGATAGGAATGTAAAAGTTGATGCTCAGCTAGTAAATTCTGTTCATGGAGGAGTCAACAATGGATTTCTATGAAATGAGGGATATTTCAAGGCAATGTTGCAAATTTAAATCCTGGAAATGTCTTGACTTTACCAAATCCAGGAATTTAGGTTAACAATGTACGTGATGGACTAAGGAATAGATTAATGAATTTATACTTCAAATTGTAGTAGGAAAGGGTGGAAGCACTGGAGATGAACCACAAAGGCCAAAGTGGGTTTGGTATGTTGGGATCATGGTATGTGATAATAAATCCAAGAAAGAAAATACTAGGAAAAGAATTAGTGGTGTTTGGGGAACTGATTAGGCAATAGCAGCTCTGCCAGGCACATGGGAAACAAAATCAGCCAGAAATTGTGTTGGTAAATAATGCAAAGCAGTTGCAACAAAGACAATTTTATTGTATGTTGTAACAGGGCTCTTGTTCATATAGCATGAGAGGTACTTATTCTACTGCATCCTGATTGGGAAGACACTATCTGGCATTCAAACTTCACTGAGTTTCAAAATCCCATTTTGAGAAAGATGCACATAAATTGGCGACAATCCAGAACAGAGATCCAGGAAGAAGATTTTTGGAAAATACGATTTATTTGGAACAAATTTAGACAACTGAGTTTGTTTATATAAGAAAAGATTAAGGGGATATTGGTTAAATGATAGCAGACTTCCAAAATGGCAAGAAGATAGTAAACACTCATTTTCCATGTTGAATAGATTAAGACAAGGAGTGACCTCTTCAGTTTTGTATGGGAAAATAAATATTTATGTACTATATTAGGGAAACCAAGTTCTACTAGGAAAAATCTACAGCAAGTTTTCTAGTTTAAGGACAGAAGTAGACTATGATGTTGTGCACTGTTTTGGCTGGGATGGAGTTAATTTTCTTGGTAGTAGCTGGTATGGGGCTGTGCTCTGGATTTGTGAGCACAAAAGTGCTGTGAATACAGGGATGTTTTAGCTGTTGCTTACACAGCATCACAGCCTTTTCTGCCTCTCATCACACCCCAAGAGCGGGGACACTGGAGATACACAGGGAGCTGGGAGGGGACACAGCCAGGACAGCTGATCCCTGCTGATCAGAGAGGTATCCCATACCATATGACATCACACTCAACATATAAAAACTGAGGGAAGAAGGGAGTGGTGGACATACTTGGAGTGATGCCATTTGTCTTCCCAAGTCACCATTACCTGTGAAGTAGCCTTGTTTTCCTGGGGATTGCTGGACACCTCTCTGCTGGTGGGAAGTGGGGAATGGATTTCTTGTTCTGCTTTGCTAGCATGCTTTACCTGTTTAGCTGTCTTTATCTCAGCCCACAGGTTTTCTCACTCTGACTCTTCCAATTTTCCCCATCCCAGTGGGGCTGGGGAAGTTTGTGAGTGGCTGTGTGGGTCACCAGGTGGTGTTTAAACCATGACAGGGGAACTAAGAAATCTCTATGAGTATGTTAAATACCCATCTGAACATTATAGATCTACCAGCCATACTTCATGACAAAAGCACAGATGACATGCCCTTGAGACATCCTTTCAAAGTACATCCCAGCTTTTACCTTCATGGTCCTGTGCAAGTGTTTATGGAGTCACTCCCTCTTCCTGCGAGCAGAAATGTACACCTACATCAGTTTAACGTGTCAGGTCAAGCTTCTGTCTGTAGCTCAAACAGCTTTATCAGAGTTTTATGGACTGCTTCAGAGTCAACCTTTTCTTTGTGTGCACTGAAGCAGAGAAATATTGTTTGTTTTTCCCCTCCAGTAATCCATTAGAACTTTTCCTGGAGCAGGCTGTAAACATTCCTTCATAAGAAAAATTTAAGTGAACAAAACCCAGGCTCAACCTTGAGCGAGAGCCGAGTCCCGTCCAGCAGTCCAAATTTTCCCTTTGCTTCTGACTAGGGAGAGATGTAGTTTAGCCTTTTGACAGAAACATCAGGTCTGCTTTAGGTTCTTTGAAGCTGAGCTTCATTGTTGAATGTTTGAGCTTAGTCTGCCATAAAATCCGTGAGGTTTTCTCTAGAAGCATTCAGTAATATTTACAAATAGCAGGATGCAAAATTCACCTTAACACCTCTTCCTCATGCTGCCTTTCTAAGTCTGTGGACACAAACACACATTTTGCATAAACACACAGTTAAATTTTAGTTCAGGCTCACAGATCAAATAACAATATAGCTCTATAATTAACTTTGTGATTTTGCATTTCCAAAAGAACCCAAGGACCTTTATTTAACATTTTCTTTCTTTCTGAGCTTCTATCCTATGTTATTTGTTTTAACTGGGAAACACTGCAATTTCCTAACTTCACTGTTTGATTTCTGGGTGATTTACACAATGGCTGTTTTGGCTGCAGGAATTCGGACGTCAGCAGCTAGTTAACAAACGGGTTGGGTTATTCACATTGACACTCATATTGATCATGCAGCCTGAGAAAGTTGCTCAAGGCTTTTCTATTGAATTAGGGTTCTGATTGTCCTCTGGCAATTTTGTAACCTGTCTCAAATAAGCACATTTGCATTTTCAGTAGCAGGAACTGTAAAATGCTGATACACCTTGGAAGAAATAAAAAAGAAAATAAAAATGGCTTCCAAAAAGTAGGTCTGAAATTTACAGTTCAGAACTACAACGTCATTGCCAAGTGCAGCTTTCTAATGGTTACTCACCATAAAAAATATCATTGCTAGTCAGATTGTTGCCTAATAAAGTTAATTGTAAAGCAAATTCCTTTAACAAAATTATTGCCCTTATATATTTTTTCCACATTGGGCTGGTTTGTGGGATTTTCACGTGCCAAAGTTGAAGATCAGCTGGAAAAAACTCAAGTTATATTCTAGGGATTAAAACAATTATAGTACGATAAGCAAGAAGATTTTTTCCTTGCCTTGCCTCTACCCTTCCAAGAAGGTCAAGTGATAGAGGTTGGCCTGTGGTTTTGAAGCTGCAGGTGGTACAAACCATGAGCTCCTGCCTGCATGTGGCAACTGGCCCACTGGACTGAGAGGCTGCAAGAAGCCTCTGCAAGGCACACAGGAGATGGACCCTCCAGGAAGAGCAAAACCCCCTCCTGTCCACATCCACTTTACCTGCACATCCTTGCTGAGCATGCCATGAATGCGCCAGCTGAGAGTACGTGGCTCGGCACCCAGCCTAGGTTGGCAACCACTCAGGTTGGGTTACACTGGGCTGAAATTTCTGTAAGGATTAGTCAAAGGCTGGGTGAAATTTGCAGTAATTGGCAACTGAGTGTGTTGTGATGCTGTCCTCACCAGCAGCCATGGAAAAAACAAGGTCTGAGAGCACAGAGCAGATTTTAATTCAGCAATGCAGATGGCAGTGGAGTGTGCTGGGGAAGATCCCAGAGTTTTCATCAAGTTTTCTCCTCAAAAAATAGAACTGTGACATAAGATATCACTCAGAGAGATCGTTCAATAATAATTTGGCTGAAAACTAAGTTTCCAGGCCTGAGATTAATTATCTCCTTCTTGATTTTGTACAGCTTGCCTGTATTCCTAATTACACACAGCTGTCCTTTCACTTCATATCTAGTCTGCTGATTGCTGCTCACCAAAATGTGCTTATCATTCAAGCACATATCCCTTCCCAGCACAGCTCAGAAGGCTCTTGGGATGTTGCTTTGCAGAAGCTGTGTTATCATTGAAGGTGCCGAGACAGGGACATTCCACCCTGACAGCTTTGGTAGTAGTACCTAATTGAGTACTTGTGAGGACAAACTGTGCTAGATGTGGTCAGGCAGGCAGAACAAAACCAGCCCTGTCCAAAAGCAAAACAGAATTTAGTGTCCACATGCTCAGTTGTATGTTTTAGGTTTACTGGGTGATGTTTATGGTTCCCTGCAGACTTGAGACAGTCTGTGATTCTGAAAATTTAGACACTTATGCCCAAAGCTGTGATTCTGGAAAGAGGCAATGCCTGGAGGAAAGGCAGAAAGGTTGACAGCAGCATGATCAGAGTATGGATACCTTGGATACCTATATTTGTTTGATTAGCCCTTAGCATGTTTTTTCTTAGTACTGCCCTATAGCTTCAATGTCACTCCTCTTCAGATTAAGGACTCGGTGGGTACAAGCTCAGTGGATAACTTGAACCCAGAAGTGAAAGGGCCTTACAAGAGTTAGGTCAGGAAAAATACTCAGTGTAAGGACTGGGAGCTGTAGCTTCCTGAAAACCAGTGGAAACATTTTCAGCAGAAACTGTGTACATGTTTCCAGCTGAGACTGAGATTCCCAAAGGCAGTTGTGGATGGTTATTGTGGGCTGCAGTTTGCTCAAAATATAATAAATTAGTAATTGCAGTCAAGCAATCTAGTCTGGCAGTTACTCATTATTTCTGCTATATTAGTGTCCCAAGCAGGATCAGGGCTGTCTTCTGTACTTCACAGAATGTGAAGGAAAAGAGAAACTGATTTGCCTTTATGCAAACATGCATATATCTGTGTCTCTTCCAGCTTATTTAAAACTCAATTTTTTTTTCCAGTTTTCCATCAACATCACCCTACAAGTAATCTTTTCCCATAACTTTAGTTAGAAGCAGATCAGGTCTGTAAGCAGAAGAAACTGCATGAAAGACATGCCTGCTTCACTTACATAGCACTTTCCTGTGAAAAGAGAAGCTGTGCAATGAGCCTAGTTTTCAAAAGTGAAGTAAAAAAGCAAATAACACTTGGGGGGCAGGGTGGGAGAGTTTTCTTAAGAGCACTTGGTTGTGACATGTGACGGCTCTTGCTTTAAATGACTGTTTCTGAGAATGATATGAGAGCCTTGCAGGTGCCTTTTCCAGTAAATCCATTTGCCTGAAACTCTTGCACAAAGGGCTCAGAACAAATAGGACTCATGCTGGAAACAGTGTGCTGATGCAGTTCTTGCATAGCAGGAGTTTAAAGGTTTGTTTCAATAATTAGCACACATAGCTGGCTACCAGAGAGCACAGCTTGCTGCCAGTCACTGGCATGACACAGGAGTAGATGCTGCAATGAACCTGAACGGAGCATATGGTTTCCAGGGATGAGTGCTACTTGAGGCATGCAGTGGGGTACAATCCTCCCCTCACTCAGATTAAGGGCAGTGCTTCCACTAATGTCAAAGCTCCTGTCCCCTGTGCACAGTGAGAATTGCCCTGCTGGCTCACACTGGGTATGAGAGAGAAGTGTGACAATACGACTGCAGACAAGCAAGGCTTCACTTCACTTGGGCTCCCATGGATGTGGGCCTGGCAGCTTCCCACTTTTCCTTACCAACCCTTGAAATATTTAATAGTTAAGTTCCTACTATGTGAAGACTGAAGCTAAGCAAGAGAATAAAAGCCTTCATCCTTAAGGACAGGTAATTGTGGCTCCAGGTAGGCTTTACTTGCCATATCATGGGCTTAGGTACTGCCATCCAGAGTTTGGTTTTGTTGTGGCTCATTTAAGGTCCCAATATTGCATATTGGAAGAAGTGGATCAACCCCCACTCATTTTTTTTTTCTGTTTTGTATGTCACTGTCAAATGAAATAAATTATAAAAACACAGAGAGGGCTTTTTCGTTTTAACATGCTCTGCAAAAGACAGAAGAAGCTGGTCTCAGTGCTTAAGCAGTTAAAATAACTTTTGGCTATGTGTGTAGTGTAATGAGTGAGTTGGTATATTTGGGCTCAAATTAAAGTTGTTCTGACTGCAAGTGCTTTAAAAATAAAAGAGAAACAGGAATTTGCTTAATTAGACAATCTCATAAAACACAATAGAAAGTTTTCCTTTATTGAGGACAGACAGAGTTTTCTTGATTAAAACTTTAGTTACTGGAAAATACTGATTTATTAAAGCCTAAATTTATTTTTAAAATTAATTAATTTTGGCAAAATTCATTTCCATGAATAATCTTTTTTTTTTGGGACATGAGAGAGGCAGGCTGAATTCTTTGTCATAAAGGAAGTGAAGCATGAGACTGAGTCTTTCTCACCCCTGCAATTTTGGCTTCTCTTCAGGAACTAGGATGTTATTTAGGTTCCTGGTGAAAAACTCAGGAAGGTTTGTTCTTCAAACCACTGTGCAAAGAAAAGAAATATCCATTGCTTTGATCTCATCACCCAAAGGATTTCTTTGTTTTCTCATAAATCCTTTAGATTTTGGAGTGAGATTCCACAGGCTTTTTAGACTAATTCAGATAATACTCTGGTAGTTGTACTTCCCATTCATATCCAAGTTCAAGATATTTTTTGAGTGTGTGGCTTACCACAGATCTCTTTGGATTTCCTCTGAGTCTGTACTGATAAGACAAGAAGAAAGAACAATATTTTCACAACTCACTTGGCCTCTTCATTCATTCACTATCTTTATCATCACTGGCACAGACCAGGAACAGCTTCAGAGTGGCACAGTGTGAGAAACTGGAGCTTTTTGCAACATCAAACCTGGCTCATTTATATGAGTAAGCTGCAGGATGAATGCGATTCACATGAGAATGCATTGATCCTTTTCCTCCTCCTCCTCCTCCTCCTCCTCTTCCTCTTCCTCCTCCTTCTTCCCAATCTACAAGGGAGCAAAGAGAGCAGTATCTGCTTTCCCACTCACTGTTGATAGGGGTACTTTAGTCTGTCATTTTATTTGAGTGTTGTTAAGTAAAAAACGATGCTATTTCAAACTGTCTGGCTTATGCAGATTCAGGTCGCTGATGCTGCTGACCTACCAGGAGAGATCTCAGAGGGACCCTACTGACCTCTGGTCTGGGACTTCAAGTTTGTTGTGAGGTAACAGACTTTGCACGTGCTTCAGAATTACTTAGGCTGCTCAAATACATTAAAACATACCGTAAGGGCTGTGAAAGGGTCTTATTAAATCTTCTCACAGAACTGCTTGATAAAATGAGAGATTTAAATTTAGTGTAGAAAAATAGAAATCCCGTAGAAAACCAGTATTAGCTGTACCTGGAAAGACAGTAATCACTGTACCAACAACTGGCTCCTCATTAGCTGTGTTCAGGAAAGGCACATGGGTATCATTGTGACTGGCTCTCTGAAAGCAACAGCTCAGGTGGTCTCCCTGCTGTTGTCAGGAAAGGAATGGACAATGGCACTAAAAGGGTCCAGATTCAGTGTAGGTTTAGGTACACAGAGTAACTGGCTGCATCAAAGCGAGCACACCAGTGCCTTGGAAAGAGCACATGATCCTAGTCCTCCAACACTGACAAAATACAGCACAGAGGAGGGTGTCAGATGATTGGTGGTGTGAGGTGGCTTTGCCAGAAGGCTCTTCAGCTTGCAAATGCAAAGAGGATCCTCTGAGTCACGAATGATGATGGAGAAAGTGAGCAAGAAAAGAGGTGTTCATGCTTTCTCACATCCTCAGAGCAAAGGGTGCCCAGCTATTACTGAGTGGCAGATTAAGAAAAAGCAGCAGTGTTCCTTTTTAATCACACTGTGTGTGTCTAGTGTTGAATGATTAATATGCAAGTCATTTCCATGGGATGTAAAGGCAAGAAAGATAAGAAGTTTAAACAGAGACTAGAGAGAGCTATGAAGGGAAAGTTAATGAGTAACTACTGAATATGGGCATGACCTTTTGCTGATGGGATGCCTGAAATATTATTACTGGAAAATAGGAGAGTATAACAAACACAGACAAAACCCTCATTAGCCTTGTTCAGCTGCTGTTTTTACAAGTACCTGCAGCTGGCCGTAGTGTGAGACAAGAGGTTGTCTCAAGGGCTGTATGGCCTTTAAATTTGGTTTTATATGTCTGTTCTTCTGCCACATTGGCTCTAACAAATGACAAATTTTAAATGCTTTTATTTTGTGAACCCATAAGTTACTATGCAGAGTAAATGTAGGGCAATGATTTCACTTTAATCAGTGGCTTCTGGAAAAAAGTAAGAATTAGTTTTAATAGAAACAGATACAGAATCAGCATGAGACCAGGTAATACCCTATTTGTAAATATATACATAGCAAAGCGGAAAGGCAGTGCAGTGGAGGTGGACATGAAAAGGTTTCAAATGGACATTAATTATTAGTGCCATAAATCTGTGCCTAAACCAGGCTCTAATTCAGTTATTTAGTGGAAAAGTAAGAGAATGGGTTTAAGGCAATACAATGTGCTGCTTCCTGGTCATCAAAACATAAAAAATTCTTATGTTCTGACATCTGGGGCTCCTTAGGGACACTACTTATTTAGTGTCTTAGGGACACTACTTATTCCTGTTTGGACTTCCTACAGGATACAAGCAGTAAATGATGAAGCATAATGAAGGGATTATCACCCAGACAGTGCTTTCTCTTCCGTTCTGGCTCCTCCCTAAACACAGCAATAATTTTTAGGAGCCACAGAAGTGGGACATCATGCTGCCTGTGTGCTTCAGTATCAGGATTGCACAAGTTTGTGCACAAGATGTTTTAATGAAAGGACTTCTGTCATCAGTTTGATCATTAATTTATTTAAAAGGGTCTGGCACAGATCAGTATTATTTGGTAGAAGTTACACCTTTCATGGAAGAAAGAAACAATGAAGCAAAGATGCGGATCCCGCTCTCCTTGTGACAAATCAATCTCTGGATTAAGTAATGTTAGTCAGACATTTGACATTTTTGTGAGTGTTTTTAAGCTGACAGGATGTCCTCTGGATCTTGGCTAGGAGCTAAACCAGAGCTGGTAATAGAGTTTTCTTCCACATCACAAGTTTAGGATGAGATCTGCAGGGTGTAAATATAGATATACAGTTGTATTTACATTCTCCAGTGATTTCTCACCACTGAAGACATTGTAACAGGAATATACAGCTAATTGGATTAAATGAATTTTGTTACCTGTGAATGGGGAAAGGCAGATTAAAGATAATTCATCATACTGAGGTATGAACAACTGATAAATACAAGAACAATGAGAATTATACCAGATATACCCATGACATCTTCTGGAGTAAAACTGTCACCTCCAAGTAATGACAGCTGCTGACCAGGTCCTTTGCTAAGATCATTGCTCCAAACACATGGAAGCTGTTAATGGGGTTTTTGTACATCCACCCGATGAAAACGAAATGCCATGATTCAACTTGTCTTTCTAAAATTAGAAGCAGCACCCTAGTGAGTAAAGGATGCAGGAGACCTATGGTCTTTCTGAGATGTTGGACAGGCTGACCCATGGGTGTTACACAAACCATGTCATTGGAAAAATCTAACATTAACTGCACCATTTGAAATCCCAAGCTGTGCACCAGATAGTCCAGACCTGCAGATCTGCATAGCTCAGACATAGGTAACCTCCTTGTAGTTCAGATTTACTTTCTGTTTTCCTTTTATAGTAAACTCCTTACTGTGTTTAAATTGCCAGTAACGTTGCAGCTGTGTTATTAAAATGCACAGAAAAATCCCATGATATTGCCAATATGAGTTCAATCTCACGAGCAATTCAATCTCACAAGCAATTAAAACTTTTTATCCTGGTGCTCAGTCTCCATCAAGTTATTCAGTCTATGGGTGAAAGTGTGAACTACTTCATACAGTATAATAATCACAGTTTGGCCAACTACTTGATCTCTTAATTAACTAACATTTTCAGCCTCTAGACTCAAAAGAGGCATGTGCTGTGTCAACTCCTTTAGTTCTGAATGTCTATGTATTTATACTGTGAATTTGAGTAAAGGAAGGGTATCACTTTTGCCCTTAAAGTGAGGTTTATTTTGTATAGAAAACAATGCATGAGGGGTCCTTACCATGTGCTGAGGTGCCTCCTAAAAGAGGGTTGTTAGCATGGCTGAGGCCTGTAGCTGGAGCTAGTTTTAGAGTATTGAGACCTCAGCACTAGAGATAAGTTAAACTATGGGTGTCTTCAAAAATCCAATGCAAAATGGTAGTGGGAGGCAGGGGGAAGGTAAACATGGTTGGAAAGTAGGATTAAAATAGTTTTCACAAATTGTGGTTTTCCCCCAAAGAGTCAGCCCACATTACGCAGAAAACTTCAGGTGCTTAGGGCTACAATGTGCTCTCAGTTGCCATGTTACACAAAACAATTTCTGTTTCAACAAAACTTTTTTTTTCCTGTGGTTTATGTGGTCTCATTGCTGTAATATGATTACCTTATAGAATGATGCATTACAAAAGCTATTTGCAGGAAGAAAAGCATCCCATCCCCTTGGGAATTCAACCACAGAATGATGGCAGCGTCTAAGCCACCTCATGGGGTTACCATTTCCATTTCCCTTTTCAGTATGAGAGGACTTAAGATCTCTTTATCTCTTGAAACTCAAGAAATGTTCTGTACAATCTCCCACTTGTGTTGCTTTTTTGACCTACTTGGTTAACCAAAATTCAGCATCCTGTGGGTTGTCTCTATCTGTAGGAGAGGCTGATGATGGACTCAGATAGCTTTGATGTGCTTCTTGTTTTGCAAATAAAGTCTTTTTTACTCACCACAGAGCTCTTTGCGTAGGAAACTTTTTTTACTCACAGCTCCAAATCTTCTTTACGTGAGTTTTATTTGCTAGTTTAGGAGATTCATTCTTGAACTACAGGTTGTGCCTGTGCATTCCAGTTTTAGTTTAATTATATGCTGCTTATCTGCTGTATAACTTCTTAACAAGCTTCAGTTTGATGGTTGTTGTCTTTGAAGAGTTTGCAGAAAAGCAGAGCTACAGACTGGTCACTAATGGTCACTATTTTGACCCAGCTGGCTCACAGAAAATTGCATCAAAACAGGAAAGCATCTTTTGTGGAGTGAGACTGATATACAAGGCTGTGTTGTGGAACAACAGGAACAAAAGAACAAGTGTTCATCTAGCAGTATTTTGTTTAGCAAAAAGCAGAAAAGCAGCACTGAAACTGTTGCTGGAGACACCAGAAATTGGCTGCAAAACAAAGAAAAGTCAGAGCAAACAGTCTTGCTTTACCCAGTAGGATGTGGCATCTTAAGAGCTATAGATGTTTCCTGCAAGTGATGGAGAGGGTATGGATTGCAAGAACTGATGGCTTCAGGCAGCTGTGTTGACCTGACTTACTATTTTCTGTTTTTATAGAGCTGACACTGGCAGGGAGATAGAGAAGGGATAATTACTGTGTCTGTTTGTCTAAGTAAATCTGTACAGCATCCTGTAGACATAACCCCCTCCTAGGGCTGGTGACTGACCTTTCCACACAGGCCTTGTCCCTCCCTTGTTACCTGCAGAGCTTCTGTGATTCCTTCTGGATAGTTTGACCTCCACTTATTCTATGTCTTGTTGCTTGTGTGACAGTTTCTACATAGCATGGGGATATGACCATAGAATTGAAAGTCATCATCGTCCTGCAAAGCTCTGCTAGGAGTCCCAGCTCTCTGCTCCAATTCTCCTGGTGAAGAGCACAGAACTGTGGGACAGCATAAAGTAGTCTTCCTGTACATGAGTAAAATACAACATTAGCAGAAAGGGACAAGGTTGAGTTCCAGAGTGCTCTTTTCAGTAGGGCTTCCAGATGGACAACTGGCAGGGATCAGAGGCATTCTGACCTCAGGGACATTCAGCAGGCATGCATTTGAGAGCATGAGGTGTTGGCAAAACCTGGGGTGATCTTACAAATATATCCTGATGGACCTGGAGGCAGAAAGGAGGAGAGCTTTTATGGACTCCTAAGCACCAAGTGCTCCTCATCATATGGACTGGCAATGTATTTTCCTGTGTGGTTCACATACTGCAGGATTGTGAAAGAGGATGGAAGAGCTCCAAGGATGAATAATCAGAAAACTTGAAGCATATGCTGTCCAACAGGAAATATCCCATCTGCATCCTGCACAAAGTCTGGGGAAGACAGAGACTAAAATAATGAGTTTTTAGCTAGAAGGACAGAAAAATGTGTTCAAAGGTCAAATACAAAAAAGGAAAAAAAGCTGAATATAGTATTTAAGCAGTTGTCCTTCACCCTCTTCTTCAGTGGGGGCTTCTGTGAGCAAAACTCACATGTACAGACTCTAGGGAATCCATGGCAAGCCAGAGCAGCAAGGGCTTCTTTTTGATGAATGCTGTTTTCAGAAAGAAAACCCTGACAGTCTGGATGAAATCAGAAGAGATCAGACGAAGTACTAAATGTACTTAAGATAGGACAGAAAAGAAATTATATGGAGTATTGCAAAATGAAAAGTGAAGTGCCCCATGGAATTCTCTGCTAATTTTCAGTGGGATTTCAACAGAGTTTTGTGAGCTCTTCAGTTCACATGGATTCAGGGGAGTGGGGGTGAAGATACAAGCCCTGCAAATCCTGAAGTGACTGCATGCTCCACTTCTTGAGATTACTCTTTGACATAATTGAGTGTCAGAATGCTGCTTGCCTGTCTCTGCTCTCTCCCTCTCTCCCTTGTGTAAGCAAAGGGAATCTAGTCATCTCTTTGGGTTATTTTTAACATTTAGCAAGAAAACCCGTAAATAAGTTGAAACATGGTGTCACAGGAAATGGAATAAATGGGTGTTGTGGTTTAACCCCAGTCAGAAACTGAGTGCCACGCAGCCAATCGCTCACTGCTCCACTCCGCCTCTAGTGGGATGTGGAGGAGAATCGGAAGGAAGAAAAGCTTGTGGGCTGAGATAATGACAGTTTAATAATTAAAACAAAAAATAATGATGATGATGATGATAGTACTGCAAAGGAGAGATATACTACTACTATAACTACTACTACTACTACTATAATAACACTAATATAATACTAATATTTTTAATGATGATAAAAATTATACTACTGAAAAAGAGAGAGGAATAAACCCCAAGATATACGAGTGATGCACAATACAATTGCTCATCACTGCTGACCAATGTCCAGGGCACCCCTGAGCAGCCATTAGCCCTCCCCCCCACAGCCAACTCCCCCCAGTTTATGTACTGGGCATGATGTTCTGTGGGAGGGAATCCCTTTGGCCAGTTTGGGGCAGCTGTCCTGGCCATGGGCCCCCCCAGGTTTTGGTGCACCTGCTCCCTGGCAGAGCAGGGGACACTGAGAAGTCCTTGACTCAGGGTAAGCTCAGAAATAGCTGAGACATCAGGAAGTTATCAGCACTGTTCTCACACTGAACCAAATCACACTGAACCAAACCACAGAACTGTACCAGCCACTAGGAAGAAAATGAACTCTATCTCAGCCAAAATCAGGACAAGGGACCACATTTTTTTTTAAGTGCTTAAAAACATCCGATAGATTTTTTTCCTGTAAATTTGTCTTAGGCTGTATTTAAATAAAGAGTTCAATATGTAAACTATATATTAAAACCTATATTATCACTATAGTTTTTGTTTATGCATCATAATATTTTGTTAAAAAATATATCTAATTAGAGAGAAATAGTTTACTTTGCAATGCTCAAATCAGCTGATGGACTGAAGCTCAGAGTCCTTGAAAAATGTTGAAGTAGTTTTGTTCTTGGAAAAAATTACATTTGTGGCTCAGCCTGCAAAGGCTTACAGAGAACTACCATGCTAAATGCCAGGGAGTTTGGCTGTGGCAGAAATCAGTTGTGTTTGTTCTGTGCCTGGCTGCTGGGGGTTGGGAATGCGCCAGACTCGGAGGAGATGCCAACCCCATTCTTGAATCCTATAAGCCCTTTGAAGTCAGCCTGAGCTCAGACTATCTAGAAATATAGCACATTTTTATGGAGGGTACCTGGAGATGCCTGAAAACTTTAACAAAGGGCTTTTCTAGCCAAGAAAGGTCCCAAGCCATCCTTTTGTCTGATTTTAAAACAAAGGCAGATAGAAACCATACACTCTGCATTCGAAGAGGCTTGAGCACTGATCAAACCTGAAATTTCCTCTTAGGAATGCCAGCAATCTAACTTTAAACCTTCCTGCATAACACTGATGTTTTCTTCCTTTCTAAGATTAAGATATTTTTAGATGACTACTCAACAAACCTTTATGGTGATGTACTGCAGGCAATGAGCTGGAAATGATGATAAATTTCAAGTATGGTATATAACCTTAATCTCAATTAAAAACATGAGAAAACAATGTAAAATGTAGAAAAAATGATGAAGTTTACAATGATTAGTCTCTAATTCTGACCAGCAGGATATTGGTTGCTTAAGTTGGAAAAAAAAGCTTATTGTGATGAATGTCTTCAAATTGTTAGACTCAACAAGAAAAATAGTAAGTGAATGGTTCATGAACTTGTCCTGTATAAGCAAAAATTAATATTATAATTTGTTCATTTATATAGCAATTTTTATTATATTTATGTTAATAGAAATTTCTTTTCAAAACATAGAAATAAATTTAAGAAGAAGAAAGATTAAAATTCATAATTATGTGCAGATATGCAATTAAAAACACGTTACTTCAGATGAGATGATGTCATCACTTACACAATGTAATCCAATGGCTCATGTGGATAATGTACAGGTTTTCATGATTACCCCTGTTAAGTGTTTAACCAGTGAGCTGCAAAGAGATGACCATAAACTATTTATTATTTCTGACTTCTGTTTCCAGACTATTCCTCCACTAAGATGATTCAGAGTTCTCCAACTTTCATTTATCTGGCTGATCTCAAGGAGTAACTCGAGTCAGTTCAGTGACTCATTTCAGACAGCTGTTTCAGCGTCTATCTGGATAAATCTAGGTCAGTCAAGATACAATATCTTGAGAGCCTCCCACAAATTTGGACTTGTTATTTCTGCTGTATGTGCAGGCCAAATTGAAGTTTTGATACTGCAGACTTAGTTTTATACATGGGATCTCATTCAAGTCAATTAAAATATCAAGGCAATACACTCTTTGGCTTCAGAAAGAGACCAGGACTGGTAAGATTTCTTCCATCCTTTTGAGAAAGGATTTTGTTTGTCTTGCTTTGGGTTTGTTTGGTTGGTTCTTTTATCCCAGAATTTTCAGGAGGAAGAAATCAGCTTACCTGAGAATTGGTTTATATCATGTGCAGAGCAAAGTATCTAGTGTATTGCTCAGAACGGCATTGATAATGATTTATTTTTAGCCCTCCTGTTGAAGGACTTCAAACAAGTAACTCTTCATGCTCTGTGTGTGCTTACTTAACATCCACTACACTTTTGGCAGGCAATGAGAAGGACATCAAGAGTTTTATCACTTACTGACACTTTTCAGATTAAAACAAATTAATCCCTTCCTGCTCCATTTTTAAACAGACTGCAGCATGACCTGACTCCTGGTTCATGATGAGTCTGCAAAAAACACACATGTTATTATTTTGATTTGTGTTTCTTACTGAAATTTTCTGTTTATTACATTCTCTGCTGGTGCAACAGAGTGCAATTGCTACTCACAGAAGTAAGGGCTTGGCTGCTATGGCTTGTCAGCCTCTAAAGATCCTTTTGACGAGCATCAACAGATTTCAAAAAGAAAAGCAGAAACACCTTAAAAATTCAGTACATTCCTACAGCTTTCTCCACCCCTCATTTTGTTATAAGTGAAGCATTTTCATGTCTCTGTTTGGAAGGCTATCTGGCAGTATTCAGAAATCCCTTTGGAGATAGGCAGCCAACATACATGGTCATGAAGGAAAGGGGTTCATGGCAGAGGCACAAGGTCTGTCCCACAACCATCACTTCTAACTGCATGCTCCCTGGCACACTCCTGGCTTGTGTCAGCCAGCACTCTGCTAGGAAATACCTGCCGGGGTACAGGGACTAGCCCTGGAGAATTTTCCCAGTCAGAAGTGAAGAACAGGAAACCATTTTGAGGCCACCCTTTGGAATTTAGTTTAGCCAAACAAAGTGAAACCTCAGACAACTTCTTCTCTGCCCCTTTCATATATTGGTGCTAAGATAATTGTGGATTGTCATGGTCCATCTGGATTGCTAAAATTTACAGCACAGCATAGTCTGTGAATTAAATGTTATTTTATGAACATTAGGAAAGGAAAGAAACAAACCCAACAGACAAACTTAATTTCTCTTTGTGCAGACTAATCTACCATGTGAATTTACTAATTTGTCACTTAATTCATGACGTTTCTAACTCACAAATTCTCTAATTCATTACTCACAACTCAGAACTCATGCACCTAGCTGATACCTAACTAGAGACAGTGCTTACCCTTCCTCCTCCCTGATGGTGTGGAAACCCCCTGTTTTTCATGCTTCCCTGTTCACACTGGGAAACATGAAAGCCTCAGCATCCAGCTACTGTTTTACCTATTTCAAAAGCTTTTCTCGGGGGTAA
Organism: Rhipidura dahli; assembly: GCA_013399225.1. Classification (NCBI taxonomy): domain Eukaryota; kingdom Metazoa; phylum Chordata; class Aves; order Passeriformes; family Rhipiduridae; genus Rhipidura; species Rhipidura dahli. The sequence goes on along the minus strand of VXAC01003061.1, from coordinate 1,192,867 downwards.
GCTGATGTATTTATACCTTTCAGCTTGGAAGTTTGGTCTATACAGTTTCTGTGAATTATGTTATTCTGAAGAAACTGCTAAAAAATTGATATGCAAGGATGATGGCTGCTGGACACAGTAAACTGCAGGATTGTGGCTGCATAATGGCCTTTAGCCCTTACTGGCTACTGTGTCCTGCCTGTGTGTTGTCCTTGCTTTGACCTAATGCCACTGTTCCCAGCACACATCAGGCCTCAGCTTAGCTGTGTATTAGCCAAATTCTGAGCAGAAGTTGAGTGTACATCATAGGGGTTAAGGTCTATGGAGTAGCTCTTAATTTTTTTTGTGAAATTTCTTATGGCAGAAAGAGAAAGGGCAAACAGGCAGAACATGGCAAAAGATAAGAAATGCAGCTTTGAAGCCTGCAACATAAGGCTCCTTCAGTTGGAAAAGAACTGTAGCTCCCAAGTATGGATGCAGAAGTTTTTTTTTATCTAAAAATGATTTGTGCTTTTTGCCACACTGCTAATGTAGATCCACCTTCAAACTCTACACTATTGCTTACACTGGCATCCATGTGGATAAATACAAAATGTAATGTGATTCTCTCATGTACAGTAAGTTCATCCTGACTTCCTAAAAAGGGTAGGATGACCTTGTGTCGTGGGTTGCCCTAGGCCAGATGCAAAGCACCCACCAAAGCCACTGACTCACTCCCCTCTGCAGCTGGACAGGGGAGAGGAAATTTAACAAAGGGTTTGTGAGTTGACCTAAGGACTGGGAGAGATCACTCACCAAGCACCATCAGGGCTCAACTTAGAGATATGAAGTGAATTTATTACTAACAAAATCAGAGCAGGATAATGAGAAGTTAAATAAGCCCTTAAAAACACCTTCCTCCCACTCCTCCCTTCTTCCAGGTCTACCTCCTACCCCAGCAGTGCGAGGAGACAGGGAATGGGGGTTATGATCAGTTCATCACACAAGGCTTTTCCTGCTGCTCAGGGACAGGAGTCCTTCCCCTCCCGCATGGTGGGGTTCCTCCCACAGGAGACAGTTCTTTATGAACTTCTTGGATGTGGCTCCATCTCAGGAGCAACAGCTCCCTGCAAATTGCTACAATGTGAGTCCATCCCACAGGCAAGAGTCCTCCCAAAACTGCTGCAGTGTGGGTCACTCTTCCACAGGATGCAGTCCTCCAAGGACAGGGTGCTCCAGCCTGGGAGCAGAGCCCCTCTCCCCATGGGTCTTCCACAGCCTTCTCCAGGCATCCACCTGCTCCAGTGTGGGCTCCACCACGGGCAGCAGGTGGATATCCACGGCCTGAAGGGGCACAGCTGCTTCACCATGGTCTGCACCACAGCCCGCAGAGAAATCTTGGCTCTGGCACCTGGAGCATCTCTTCCCCCTTCTTCACTGACCTTGATGTCTGAAGGGTTGTTCTCCTCACATTCTCTAGTCCCAGTTAAAACTGTACCACAACATTTGATTTGATTTTGTCTTAATGTTATCCCAGAGGCATTACCACCATTTCTAATTGGCCCAGCCTTGGCCAGCAGCATGTCCATCTTTGCTAGGGACTGGTTCTGCTGGACATAATGGAAACTTCTAGCAGCTTCTCACAGAAAGCCCCCTGTGTGGCTCCCCTGCTACCAAAAGCCAGCCCATGCAAACTCAATACATTCCACCCCTTGCTAGTCTAGGTGTGGTCAGTTCTGTCAGGATTGGGCTGTCATGGAACAGCAGAGATTTTTGCTCAGCTTTGTAAGGTGAGTGTACATACAGCTGCTAGGAGGTACAAATATTCTCCCCAGTTAGATGCAGAATTTCTCAGGAAGCCCCTGTTTCCCTCAGAGGGCTGGAGCAGGTTATAGGGCAGAGTGAGCTGATGCACACTGTGAAGAAGCATCCGTCTGGGAGTGCCCCTCAGTTTGCAACCTGGGGACACCTCCAGGGCCCCACATTAGGGCAGAGATGCACAGCGTGAGAAGATAAGGAGCCACTTTCCCAATTCTGAAGTTGTAAGAGAACCAAGAAATTGCCTGTAAGGGATGCAAATATTGTGAGAATTAGGGAAATATTTAGGCATGCTGGCAACTCGTTAGGCAGCGAGGGAATTGCTCTCAAGTTGAATGCTATTGTTCTAATCTACAAATATGCAGAACTTGACAACAGAGGAAGATGGTTTGGCATCATCTTCTCCTCTTCCCTGCCACACATGGAAAAAGAAGATAAAACAGGAACCTTCAGCACATCCCTTCATTGTTATTTATTTTTCCAAATGCCTGGAAATGAGGGAGAGAAATGTGAAGAGGTAAAGCCAACCCTATCTCCAGAAACATCAAAACAACCTTAGCTGTTCATAATTTTATACACTCATACAGTGGAAATTGCAGTTTCCAACTTCTAATGGATTTATAAGTATTTCTAAGTTATGCATGGGTTTATAAACTGTAAGGCATGAAAGAGAGAGGAAAAGGATTAGGTGGGAAAGGAAAGGGATGTTTAAGTGTTGAGATGATGACAATTATTTCAAGCACAATTTTCAAGGTTTAGTCAAAACTAGTTGAATACTGTCAGTGTCACTGCATGATTTAAGTAGAGCCTGTTTATGGTCTGGACCAAATCCCTCCCTGTTGAACAGCTGCATTTTATATTATACAAAAATTATCTCATTTCATTGCCAAAAACTATTGTCTAATGTGATTTCATGAAATTCTGGAAAGAAATTCTAGATTAAAATGACTGCTAGTTTATGTTTTAATTATGGAACTTTGACCTTATGATCACTGGTAGACAAAGGAAGAACTTTTGAATCCTTTTGAGCAGACCTTTGCTGTCCTCCTGAATTCAGACTAAATGATGCCATATTTCAAAGCACTTTCCTGTAAAATTAAGGTAAGAAACCATTCGTATTTGAAGATGGCCCAGCTGTTTATTCAGCACTGACCTACTCAAAATGAACAGTGAATCTGATCTGTAAGACTTTGCAAAGCATTTCACCTAGTGAACACTATTATTTTTAGTGAGATATTGATAAGTGTGTACTTCCACAAAAGTACTAGCTTGCTTAGCTCCATGTATGAGTAAAATGCCCCAACAAGTTGTCTTCAACAGAAAAGACAGCCAAGCACCAAAGAATCACAGCTATGTTGTTAAAATGGGTAAACTACTGATTATATTTAAGACAGTGATTTGTAAAGGCATATCTCCTGCTTACTAAATCAGGACAATTTTGCATCACTAACTGGGTCAGCTAACCACAAAGGCACATGCCTCACTTCCTCTTCAAGCATGTCCTTTGGTGGCTTCTCAGAAAGTTGCAGCTTTATGGCAATACTTCGAAACACTTCAAAAACATCATGAAGGTTCCTTTTAAAGTTATCACTTTCCTCCTCTTCTGTTTTTTCCACTTTACACCTCCTTTTATTTTTATAACTGGAAAATAAAATTCCATTTTTTTCATCTTTCCTATGTTCATCTATTTTTAATGAAATTTTGATTGTTTTCACTTTTTTTAAAATAATGAGACCATTTTCCGTAACTTTTTTAAACAATTTTTTTGCTTTTTAATTTCTCTTCTATGTTTTATATTGCTTGTATGATAAAGCTGCATACATGGCAACTTCTCCACTCATATGCTCAATTATTTACAAGTTCAAAATACTTATTTTCCCCTCTTATTTTTTACCTCAGGTTTGCCTTCCCATTCTTCTTTCTCTGAGTTGTTGAATCTAACTCCACTTGATTTCATCATTATGAGTAATTAGGACCTTTGAAACTAAAATACCATAAAATATTCAGTGCTGTTACTTCAATTATGAAATGTATTTGAGAAATACAGTGAGATGATGTCAGATGTTAAATGTCAAATTGCTGCTTTTATAGAAAATGGAAAATTGCCCAATATGGTGTTCAAGGCAGTCTTTTGAGGTGTAGCAACCTACAGTTCTGAAGATTTCAGCCATACTGAACATATTCCATTGCTTTGTGGCTCTTAGTTCTGAGAGACAGAACAAGTCTGCAGAGCAATAGGATTCTCCACTCTAGGAAGAAAAGTGGACATCCCCTGTATTTACTACTTGACAATCAAGCTACAAAGAAAACTACAAGGAGAATGAAACAGCTGAGGAAAGGTCTCTCCTCAGCTGTCTGTTCTAATCCCACAGGAAAACGGGCAGCAGGAATTAATCTCCCTGAGTGCACAGGGGCCGACACCTGGGCCAGAGGAAAAGGAGTGGAAGAAATAAGTACGTGGTGAATCTCAAAGAAGAGGTTGAGGGGCGTGGTTGCACTATAGGAGAATTGGGGCAGACTGACCATGAAGCCTAAGGCTGGGAAGAGAACTAACTCCCATTAAAGTTGGATTAGGAGCAAGTGGTTCATATTCTGGTGAGCATTTTGAAGGAAAAACACACACACAAAAGTGGGTAGGAAAGAGAACCTGATAAAGAGAAGAATTTTTTGAAAGAGGTGAAGATTGTTTAGCCAGGGACACTGCTATTAGCCACATTTGTAGGAAGAAACAACATGTGGAGAATTTGACGAGAGGTGGGTATAAAGGGATTGGGAGACAAATAAATGTGTGTAGGATCTAGAGAAGAGGAAACTGAACTGGTGAGAATACACGGAGGGTGTGGTGAATGTATTGTTTGAAGGAGGAGGTGAGTGAATAGATTGGGAATGACAGCCACTGGGGAGGGGCTCATGGACAGCTGTACTGTAGGAGTCTCCAGAAACAGAGAGGCTGGAGACACCTGCTTTGGAGTAGGGGGGAATGAGACTGCACGTGAAAGAAGGCTATGATTGGGGTTAGAGGTCAAAGAAAACAGACAGTATGATAAGAAACTCCATCTCACAAGACTGAGAAAGGAGGCAAAAAAGGGTCAGATAAATGTCATGTAGATAGATGTAACGTAATGCATATAGATAAAGACAATCTAGCCCAGGTCTACTCAAGTCTGAACGTAACACTGGCACTTACAATTCAATTAAAAAAAAAAAAAGGTAGAATATAAACCTTCCAGTAAAAATTACATATTTCATGTATCTTAGCATCAAGAAACTTACTATCAACTAAACAATAAAAACAGTGAATGGCCAAGCAAAGATGAGATACATGAAATTCACAGACTACAAGTGGCTCCCATCTCTTCAAAATGGGGCATGCTTAAGAAATATGACTTTAAGAATGAAAAACAGCATCTGCCCATGGGCCCCAGCTGCTAGTCCTCACATGGGTCACATTCATATTGCATATGAGGACACGGAGTTGAGCATAGCCGTGAAGTAACTTGTATCTGTTGTAGACAACCAGGAAATTAGCATCCTCTTTGACCCAGACTGACAAATACTACCAAATATCTCAAAATGCTGAACTGAAAAAAATAGATAAAATTAAAGCATCTCTTCAACAGAAATCAAATTTGCAACACCTGCAAGTGTTGATGATAATTTTGTTGCTTATGACCAAGACAGTTCTTCCTTTATTGAGTGTTAGAGGGAGAGGCAGGAAGGCTGGCAAACCACAGAGGACTAAGCACAGTGTGCTGGCATCTTTTGAGTAATGTTCCAGTTGCAGTCTAAACTGCCTTAGTGCTGCACTGATTGTTACTGGGTTCTATATTTGATGTAACAACATGATTGTCTTTGTGTAACTCCACTTGTGGCTGAAAAACTTTTGAATAAGAAATTCAGAGAGTGTTCTAGTGACCTCCATGCAAAATTACTCTTACAATTACAGTGATGAGCTGTTTTCCCTGTAGCCTGTTTTTTTTCTAGGTTTCAAGTAAGTATTTATAACCAGTAAAATGGCAGGTTTAGTCTAGTTTTCCTAACAATATTTTTCAAAAGTCCATCAATCTTTCATATGCAACAGATTTGTAAACAATGCATTTTGGCCAGCTTTATTTTGATATGTTGTAGGCTAGGATTAGACTTCAGAAGGGAATTTACAATATCGGTAATAATGAATACATAGTAGCATGAATGGGGTTGCTAGAAAGTCTGCAAGTCTCTGAGTCACCTATTTTTAGTATTGTTAAATTTATCCCTCTGGACAGAAACTTTGTATGCTCCATAACCATCTAAATTTAATTTTAAAACAGAAGTGCCCAGATCCATTCAGAAATTTCAAAAATTATGTTAAAAGGGAAAAACACTGTGTCTACACGCTTTAAAGCCAGGAACAGGAACAGAGTCAAGAATGTGTGCCTTGCATTAATCTGAAGTGTTGTGTGGATTTGGCCAACTTGTAAGTCATTGCATATTTCATTTCACACATGCTCATATTTGCTGAGATTTACCAGCTAAGCCCTTTGAGTATTTTCCTTTTAGGATGTTTTATCTGATTTCTGTCTATGCTTTGGGAGCTTGCTTTCTGTGCCATGACAGAAGAGACAATGTTACTGCAACATCCTCTCCATAAGTCATTGAAGCCACCCCTTTCCAGAAAACAGAAAATTCTGGATCCTAATTGCTGTAGCTACCAGAGCAAGGAAAGTGAGAAGACAGCCTGAGACTGCTCTGCCCAAGGCCAGATGGGGCCTCTGGCTAATTTCTCCCCCATGTTAAGGCACCTCTGAAAGCTTCCTTAAACAGCAGCTCCTTCTCAGCAGTCTGTCAATGCCACCATACAACTCTGCCTTGCTTACACTATTTCTTTTCCCTGCTCTACTGCGGCTTTTCTAATGATTGGATCTCTGAGGTTAACAGCTGGGGCAGGTAGTAAAGGTCATGGGGAGGTCCAGAGAGGAACCTACAAGGCACAGAATCTCTTGGAAGGGCAGAAGACCTCCCCTGACTGGGGCACAGCCTGCTAACTATGTTCCTTCCACTCCCCACAGGTTGCATTTGAGCATCGATAAACAACCTCACCTGGTTGGCACAAAAGCACATCAGATTTGTAATGTTTTCAGCAAACTGAAACATGTCCTTGAAAACCTCCTCTTGAACAAAGCAAACAAGATTTGAGAAACTTCTGCTGAGTTAAAGAACAAGGGAAAACACAAGTTTTGCAACTTGTTGAAACTGTGCACTTAAACTTTCTAAAAAATGGAGCCAAAGTCTGTTCTACAATAAGAGCTATGGTGGAGACAGCTTATCTAAACTACAGATTTGGCTTTTTTCCTTTAGCTGTGTTCTTTCCCTTGCAGTCCTTTCTTATCCTTTGCCTTGTTTGCTCCTCCACCCAAGTATTCCATCATCCTGCAACTGTTCCCTGCAACGCTTCTGAGCAACACAGCAACAACACACACAGAAGAAGGGTGGGGAAATAGAGCACTTACAATTGAATCATGTGAACAAAAAGTACTGTTTCCAGTTTGCCTGCATGTAATGTGAAATTCCACCCTTGCTGTGTCCTTGTTTAAGACAAAAATCCCAACAATGTGCTGTGGCCTGACTTCTCTTCCCCTCTTCAGGTTGAAGCTCAAGAAGCTGGTATCAGGAGGGTGTGAAGTTCACTCATCACCTGGTGGCAAAAGGGAGGCCATAAGGGGAGCTGGGAGCATTCAGAGCTCAGAACTGCTGCTTCTGTTTGCTCCAGGGATGGAAGAGATGCTTCCTTACAGGGCATCACCCTCCCAGTTCTGCAAAGAGTGTCCACTCTGACCTGGAGAGGCCACCCTGGATGTGTGGGGGGAGCTGGTCATTACAGTAAGTTGAACTTTTTAATTGAAAAAGCACAGCTGCTTTGTCCATTTTAACTCACTTTCAAACTCCCTGTTTAGCACTCATGAGAGGCTTATTTCACCACTTTAATAGCTTACACTACCATCAGCTCAAACTACAAGTGTTACTCTACTTAAATGCTAGACCCTGGTCCACGTTTTTCCTCCTCTTACATCAGATACTCTGGTCAAGCTAACACCCTCTCAGACAGTGATTTAGTACCAGTTTTAAGGAATGCCCCAAAGGAGAAAGCTTTGATGTGACCAGCACTTTCCCTTAAACTGATTAAATTGCTCAATCTCACAGGCACTGACCTCTGTCATCTCAGTGTGCTTACCTTGAGTGGGAGAAATGTCAAGGCTGAAGGGGTGAATGAGGTGGCTCTGAATTCATTACAGAGTATTGCAAAAAGCAAAATCAACAAAAGTAGATTTCACAAAAACACTAAAAGATTATTGTGGCATGAAAAAAAGCAGCTAGTTGACCAGAGGTTACCAGGTTACTGTCACAAGCTTTCTTCGCAAAAGGATAGACAAGAAGCCTCCAAACAAATTCATATCATTGATGATCTCCTTTTGATTGCTTTGAATCCTGTAAATAAGGTCAGGACTCCTCAAACATTATTTGCTACCACTTGGTCCTCCTGATTATTTACTAACTTTTTGATACTTCATGTAGACAAATAATAACACCCTGGTCCCCAAATCCAGAGAGTTCTGTTGAAATAAACAAAAGTGGAAAGAGTGACACATTTCTCTCCCTCCAGCTACACTCACAAAACAGTGGTTAACCTCTGAGTCAAGGCTATGGCTGCTGTTCATGCTGCTCCACCCCCCCTACCACAGCAGCATGATGACAGCTGAAAGATGGATTTGAATAAGGATCCCAGTTCAAACGTTTGCCACAAATATGTTCTTAAAACTCTTGATTGCTCTTTTGCAGTAAATTGTGAAGAAACCTTTCTCTGCTTGCAAGCAAGCCTTACCATACTTTATAGTAACATTTCACTTCACTTTTCTTAATCTTGCTTTTAGATGTGGCCTCAGAAATCTGACTCACCCTCATTTCTTCCTACTAATACAAACTCTCTTCTTGCTATTCACTCAGCATGATAATACCAAATTTTTGAGAAGGTTGTCTCTGACTGTCCATGTAGGTCCTGCTCAACTTTTCCTCTTCTTTATGTAAGCCTGGCTGATCTGATAGGCTTTGAAGGTCTAAGACAAAGGTTGAGACACTAGTACTTCCTATAAAATTAAAACTATCAAAACATGAGGAGATTTATCTCAGAACAGGGGGTTCAGAACACACTGCATTGTCTCTCTTGGGAGACCATAACATGAATCCTCATTTATTGTTAATACCAACATTGTCCTCCCATATAAATTTCTTGGTAATATCCTTTAATTCTACATGCATTCCATGCCCTTTAGGGCAAAAGTGTACATCACAACTGTTTGTGCCCTGCTTTGCATAATGGGACATGACATGATGGATGCAGCATTATAAAAAGGATGATTATAAGTAATAGATATAATGGTTAAGCTCAGTTAAAAAGGCAAGAGACACTAGAGTCAGAAAGTTGTATAATTAAGGGACTCCATTACTTTCTGTTACTTTCTACAGTATTAATTTAAGCTCTACCTTTTGCAGCAGAAAGGCCTGGGTACTTCAGAGAAAGCTGTTTCTTTGGTAGGATGCTGGGAGGCAGGAACACTTCAACCATCCTAATACTATCACCTTCTATTTTGCCTTGACATCTCAAGAAAAAAAGGCTTCAGCTGCAGTGGAGACAAGTCAAATTACTTAAATGATTTTCACCTGTTGACACTATGAAGCATTTGAAAGCAGGATGCATATGGGAGATATGCTCACTTTTGTTTCTAAAACTTGTACAATACTGGAAGCTGGTTCTTTACTTGGGGCATTAAGTAATTTGATATACCATAAGGAGATGAAGAAAATATTTGAATATAAAATATGTTCTTAAGTTTAATCTTAACCCTCTAAGTTCACCAGCATTAAGCATTACTGGTTAGTTGTTTTAGGTCTGTCTAGTCCCAGCTCAGGCCAGTCTGATAAGACATGGTCTAGGCTCCTTAGTCTTTGAGAAGACATAGTCTTGCACAGTTCTCCTGGCTGGCAGCACAAGGCTGGTTTCAGCCAGGCCCTCCTGTTGGTGATGCCTGAGCCAAAGTACTCTTTGCCCAGTCAGAGGGGGAGATCCCTCACATTGCACTCCTTGCACCTTTTGCCTTTGTGGTCTCCCCTCTCTCTCCTCCACTCCACCGCAGAGCAGAATGGAAGTTCTGACCATTGGGGCACCTGACTGCAGCCCCCACAAAGACAATCCAGCAAAGAAAGGTATCTCTGTAGTGAGAGCTCCAAGGCATCCCTGACAAACTCAGTCCAGACTTCCTTGATGAGAAGCAGTCAGCAGAACAAAGAATCCCTGATGGGTGCAGGACAAAGAAACTGAGCTTCCATGAAAACAGGAGTCAGTAACAACTGTTCTAGGAACTTATGTCCTACACACAGATATTTATGCCACAAAGGTATAAAAAGTAACTTGCTGCCTAACCAAAATGAACAAGACTAATTCTGCAAGTGATTTCCCAGACAGACAAGTCCCTTCCTGGGGATGCATATGGATCATCTTTGAAGTAAAACTTCTTCTCCATTGTCAATTAGACCCACTGTTGGGAGTGGTTTGGTGACTGTCATACTGGTAGCACCTTGCATAATATATTTATAGGCATGCACACAGGTAAAAGTTTGTGAGTATGTACTTTTTTCACTCATTGGAATTCTGCAATAGCTTCTAATATATCTATATTTGCTTTACTCTGGTAATATAAATACTTGTTTTCATAGTAGTAGTTTTGTAGTGAGTTCTAGCATATATTGATTTTTTTTTACTAATGGTAGTTTTGTAGTAATTTGTAATGAAGAAATTCACAGAACTCCTGACCTCTGCGTCCTTGTGTGCTGCCAAATCTTGAGAACACCACAGTCACCACCTTCACACACCCATGAGTCAGGTAATCCCCACTGACTGTGACCAGGAACTGCTGCAGTGTCCATCTCTGAAGGTACTCACATGGAATCTAGAGAAAAGACAGAGGACAAAAAGAGTACCTGGAAATCCAGAAAAGGAAAGCATTTGAATTCAAAGAATTTCGAAATGAACTTCATTTATTTTGGAATGTAGCAGCTTACTGTGCCCCATCTGCAGCTGTATTTACTGTGGGTGGAGACCTAGCTTTGATTACCAAAATCCAGGGAAAGTATTATCCATGCCAAATAACTCAACAAACAGAGCACCAGCATTTTACCATAACTTTCATATCACAAGTCAGTTGCTAACACAGTTAAGCAAGGATCATGGGAAAAAAGGTGACTAGCTGGACAAAAGCATACACACAAGGTTCTTTCCTCTACTCCCACAGCAAGATAGTCTTGAGTGACTTCCAACAGGAGAATGAAGAAATTTTAATGAAATTCAGCAAAAAGTTCTAATGACTCTTGAAAAAAACAGTACTGAAGAGTGTTTGCCTGTTCTTTAAGTTTTTCTTTTTCTTGACCCTCCCCTCCTTATCTTCAAAAGCCAATTTATAGCTGTGGTCCAGTTGTGTTTTATAGCAATAAAAACACATACAATGAATGTCTCAGAGGGAGAAAACATAATATCAGTGGCAGCTGGGATTGCTTAACACCACTGTCAGCATTTGCCTACTCATTTTTAAAGGTTGCACTCACAGAAAACCAGCTCATGAACTGCTTCTGTATTCCACGTTACTGTTTGCTTTCCTTCAGCCGAGGAGAATGCCAGCTCTTCAGACAATGGAAAGCTTCATAGGAGAACAAAAAAAGCTCTCACAACTTCTTCTGGAAGCAACAAGAAATTACTACCTCAAAACGTAACACACAAGGGAAATTGTTTTCCTTCTCTTCTGTAATGTGACCCAATAAAAGGAATTATCATAAAACAAATGATTAATTAAAATCCATAGAATTTATTAGAGATGCTAATAGAGAGGCTGTTCAGGAAGGTCTGAGGACTGGGTTCATCTTCCCCAGCATACCAATCCAGAGTACAGACACATTTCTATAGCTGAGATAATTTTGAAGCAGACAGAGAGGAACAGGTCATAGCATTGCTCCCCATAATTCTTGCTGGACACAGATGGAGTGTCTGATGAGATTAACTCTGTCCTAAATGTTTAAGTCAGGCTTTGTGAAAGTCTCAGAGACCTGGGAGCTAAAAGGTCTGAAGAGCTTGCCCTGAAAGGAATATTTTAAGGAGGAATGTGACATGTGCAGCTGGGGAATTGGAAGAAGGATGATCTAAGGCAAAGAGTGTGGCAGAGGGACACTCTTGACAGATGGAAAGCTGGAGACTCTTTTAGTTTCTGCTGAGGGCTGTAGGACAAGAATAGGATTTGGAAAGTTTCACAGGAGAACAAAAAAAGCTCTCACAACTTCTTCTGGAAGCAACAAGAAATTACTATCTCAAAACATAGTGCAACACACAAGGGAAATTGTTTTCTTTCTCTTCTGTAACATGACCCAAAAAAGGAATTATCATAAAAGGTGCTGAAAGGCATTGGTCTCCTTTGTGTAAGAGGAGAATTGCAAATTACTGTTATGAAGTTTGAGCTAATGTTTGTGTTTGAAGGACATGTAAGGAAAAGGAAAGACGGAGAACCATCTGGGCAGCGTTATGTCTTGTGAATGCTGCTGATCACTAAAAGCTTGCTGAGAAAAGATCAGTGTGCTACAATGAATTACAGGGATGTCACAGGGAGCGTTTGTCACAGGTAAGGTTTTTTTTTATTTAAATGTGGGAATGGCAATGAAAATTTGCCTCATAGGCTTTAAATATTTCCATTTTTAAGGCTGATCAATCTTAATTAGACCTCATGTACTGGGCACTGAGAGAAAGCTATGTCATGACACAGCCAAAGCAGTTTTCTGTTTAAAGTGATTCGATTTTGCTCACCTTCTTCCACATGTACTGCTAATTAGATGAATGAAACCAGTTTCTACTTCTTATTTCTGATCAGACTCTTTCTATTGTCCTTCCTGCTTGCCTGTGACTCCTATTTTTGCAGCCTAGGTTTATGGTAGGTTTGGTACACAATGGTTGCAAAGACAAATCAGTGTGCCAAGAAATGTATTTTACACTTTACAACATATAATCAGAGAATCCCAGAATCATAGAATGGTTTGCATTGGAAGGGACCTTAAAGATCATGTACTAAAGAACAGTGGATAGGTGTTATTAATAGAGAAATAAAAAACTAGGAAGCATAACTGATTATTGAGTGAATGAGCATGTTGTAGCTCCAACTGTGTCCAGCTCTTCAAATTACTTGGGCTTTTCCTAAGAATTCCTTGCAATTAGTTTAGCATCAGATCCTTATTTAGCTTGTGAACAAAGCTTCTGATGACTAATCAATTAAAAATGACTGACAATGGTCATGCTGTTTATTTGTTATAAGACTTCAGCAAAAGCAAGTCTTCTGCAACAGCACAGTGGCAATGCCAGCACAAGACCCCAAAACATATATTTAGCAGACAAAAAACTTGACTTCTCAGCAAAATATTAATCAAAGTATTATGCCCAGTCTCTGGAAACATTTGAAGGAGCACTTAGCACAGTGATTCATGTTCAGCCTTAGAAAGGCAACAGATTACTCTCCAGAGCCAAAGGGTTTGTGCTTCAGTCATGGGAAATCAATTGCTATAGATAATTACTTATTTTATCACAAACATTATCTTCCAAACAATTGCTACTTTGATTTTCTTGCCTTTTAGCTGAAAGAAATGTTGAAGCTCAGGCAAAAGTAGCTCTGAGTTTTGTTTCCTTTGTCTCATACTGTTCTGAGCTTTTACAGTGGTAGAAGAAAGCAGCAGTACAGTAATTTCTACATGCTTCTATGACAACTAATCCTTCCTTCTAATTTAGAGTGAAATCACCAACACACCCTAGCATCTGCTGAGGTAAGAGTTTTGTCAAAGCTCAATCCACTGCAAGTTACTGCTTTTAAAGATTCTTTCTGTTCCAGCTACCATATTTCAGTGTCCGCTGTAATTGTGGATATCCTTTTTGTGTTCTTCTAACAATTTAAATATTAATAGTCTTGTCGGGCTTTCCTTGGCCTGTTTTATTACTCCAGTTTACTTGTTGCTTTTGTTCATGTAATGACAGGACAAGGGGGTATGCATCCAGACTGAAAGAAAGTAGGTTTAGATTAGATATTAGGAAAAATTCTTTACTGTCATCCAGGGAAGCTGAGGATGTCTCATCCCTTGAAGTGTTCAAGGCCAGGCTGGATGGAGCTATGGGGAACCTGGTCTAGTGGAAAGTATCTCTGCCCATGCCATTGGTGTTGGAACTAGATGATGTTTAAGGTCCCTCCCAAGCCAAATGATTCTATGATTCTATGAATTTTAGTGGTATTCTAGCAAGACACTGGGTAATCTCATGAGAGACATGCAGCCATTGTACAGTTTCTCCAGAGTTTATTGTGTGCTGTACTTTTCTGTCTGGGTGAGAAGGCTAAATCAAGAAGTCCTCTGCTCACAGTTTGGGATTTCTTTTCTGCACGTTGGTCCTTACCACACAATATTTAAGAATAATTTCTGAGCATACATTGTACAGACTAATGAGCAATTTGCAAAAGCAGAAGTTAGAAAGCTGCTCCATGGTAACAGCAGACAGGCTTGGTTGCAACAGATGAGGACATTTTAAACTCTCTGTGTGTGTGTATATATATATATGAGGGATAAACCACTGCATCCATCTTACAGACCTCACTGCAAATTAATTACAGCCTTTTTAGTTGCACTTCTGCTGACTCCAAGAGCTCTAACCCACAAAACAGGATAAGATCTTGAGGTGGATGTGTATTGGGCAGAGATACGAAGTTGTGAAACCTGATTTTCATTTCAATGACTCAACTACTGGCTAGTGAAGGCATTACTTGCTTTGGCTCTGATGCATTTTGTTAGTGCCAATATACTGTCTCCACCTCAAGGAAGTTGTAAGGAGAATCTTGAAGCCATTCCAGGATCTGCCTTGAGAACTGCTTTGGTTCAAACCAGAGCTATTCAGGTATTTGCAGTAATATAAGGATAGCTGATTTATTGAAGCAGTAGTGTGGTAAAGCTTTGGGCCTGCTTAGTCACAGTGGAAAGGAACAAAGCTATAGAGCTTTTGTGTGCTGAAGGCAAAAAGGAAAAGTCCCCAACAACTGTTCTCAGGAAGCATGGAAAAGAGTCACAGAAAGGAGAGAAGAGAAGCATTCTGCAAAGAAATCCACAGTGAACTTGGGTGGCGTGGGAGGAGAATGGTGCTCCTAGCATGCGTTCCTGGTTAAGTGTTGCAGTGACAGTCACATAACTGCCAAGACCTCCTCTGCTTAAGCAGCAGTTGCACTTGGAAACATGAAGAAGTGATTTTGATGTAGAACTGATCGAAGATTTTCTAGCTTTTTTAAAAAAGAAAAACGAAACATTAATTTTTAGTTTAAACCAGATTCAAATTTCAAATGCTGTCTCTTGAGAGAACTGGTATGTTCATGCTTTTCACTTACTTAAAATGTCAATTTGAGATCTGCTGCTCTATCCAGTATAAATTTGCTCTAAGTGCAGATGGACATACCCGATCAAATATGAACTCTTTCTTTCGTGTGGAATTGCCAAACAGTGTGATTGAACGAATCTCAAAACATGAGAATCTGTTTTAGGTTACTGCCATGTGTACAAAATACAGGCATGTACTGACATGCCTTTGCAGGAGGAATACTAAAAGCACTGTTATAAGTGCAGTGTGATGTGTCTGTCTTTATGCTTCTGTTGCTACCTTGTCCTCCCCAAGAAGAGAGAGCTTTGTACAAGAGGACATTGATGGATGCAATTTAGTAGGATATGTAGCCAGTTTTGATTTGGACTTTGAACTTGGATGACCAGAAAATCAACCACCACCAGAATTAAGACTTTCTGGAATGAGGATCTTGGTGGCCAAGATCTCTGTTGTTGTGCTGAAGTAGGCATGTTCAGACTCTAGAAGACTCAGAACTGGTTTGTGTTTTCAATGATTTGTAGCTTTTGGTGATGCAGCAAGCCGTAGCAAGATTTAACTAAATATCAAGAGTCTCTCTGACATAAATTTATGTTTCTTGCTTGCCTTCCATGTTAACCTGTATTAAACTACAAGTCAAAAGAGCCCCATGGAGCACTTTGGTGGAATTACCAAACGGTCCTTGAATTAAAATGCCCGTGACATAGTCACTGCTTACAGCATCAGTGACTGATGTGTTGGGAGGGAGCTGTACCTTTCAGGGCCAACTGGAACATCTTACTCTGTCATTCTGAAGTTCACCCTGGCCAGTTACTCAAGTAACAAGTACAAGTACTGAAAGACACAAGTCTCTGTCTGGCTTCTTGGAGCTGACTGATTTCTCATCAATGATAGACGCATAGGCATTGGTCCAGAAGTCTGAGACTTCAGAGGCCTGCAGTTGGATGCAATGACAGGTTTTTCCCAATCATGTGTGAGTGTGGTGCTTAGGTACACTCAGACAGCTGACACAGTAATTGAGGTAACAGGTTGGGTTGTAAAACTGCTTGGGAAAACTGCTCTACAGTGGAAGAAGAGCAGAAATGTGCAAAATTACTGCTTTCTGACTGGAATCTTACTAATGTTTCATGATCGATTCATTCATATTGTTCTTAAAAAAGATCCTCTGCTCTGCAAAAAATGCATACTTTGCTCCTGAATCACAATTTGGCAGTGCTGACTGTTGCGTGCGTTCTTTCAGAAGTGTACATTCAGTTCATGGTGATTAGTTTCTCTAAAATGAGTGCCAGAGAGTACTTTGGAGGGTTACCTTAAAAGTATGGTCATGACACATAGTAGAATGTGGATGTAGTGATGTGTGTCACATTCTACAAATGAGCATTTTATCTAGTATTTATCAAATATTCTATACATCCACTGTGTAAGTTGTCATACTTCCTTGAGACTGATGGGTTTCTGGCATGCTCCCTATTCTCTTGCTACATGGTGGAGAGCTTTCCTGATCATTGCTGGCTGCTGGGAGACACTTCTTTCTCTGACTCCCCCAGGTCACCAACTTTCAAACGTTGTGCAGCTTAATTTGAAGCATTGCCGTTATCCTTTAGTTAGATATTGTGGAGAAAAATATTGGGCAGAGAAACACTTAGAAAAATCTTTGTTCTTACGATTGCTATGGACTGTGAAGTTTCCCCACTATAGTCAGTCACCTTAACATCAAACTTGACTCAAAACCAGTGAAGGCAAAAGCAGATAAAATAGAGCTGAAATAAAAGCTGAAAGTTTGCAATGGCTTATAAATACACTCAGCAACAGGCACAGAAGTTTACTCATTTGGCTCATAAAGGGTTTTCTCCCTATTTACATTATCGGATAAGCTAGTAAACATTTCACAGCTTTCCTCCCTGAGAGCTCCATGGCTCAAGCCAGCTCTTCATCCTGACACTGTAAAACTGGAAGCATCGAAGAAGCCAGCATGAGAATCCCTTCTTTTCTCTAATTAGTGTTGAAACCAAATGGGACAAAAACTAACCCTTTTACCACAAAATAGTCCAAACTTCCTACCTGGAAAAGAGTAATAATTCTGTGAGTTTCAATCAGAGCTCTCAACTACCATTTAAGAAATTAAAACATGCCTTCCCACATTTTTTCAAACCCTGAACCAAGCTGACAGTCCTTTCACACTCATTTGGAAATTGTTCAAGCCGCAAGTTGAAGCTTCTTCTTACATTACATTTCTATTATTTATATTAAAATGTATGTTTACTTCAACCGTAATGTAAATAAAATTAATAAATGTGGATCTTGAACAAAAGCAGATATGGGGATAAACAATTGCTGAATGCCCTACAGTCATGTCTTTGAGGAGTGAATAAAAGTAACCCTATGGGAATCAAAATGAAGGAGGTGAAGGCAAGCACAGAAGAAAAAGGTTCTGAAAATCTAGACAAGGAAATAATTCTGGGGAAATTTCACCCTGGAAAATTCAATTTCTGTTTGAACAAATTTAGTTCATCAGACTAAACAGCGAGAACTGTATGGAGTTTCGACATGAACGTGAAGGAAGAAACTATTGTTTGAACCAAAAAAAGTGATATCCTGGCACAGTGAAAGGGATAGCTGATCAAACCAGAAAAAGTAAACACCTAGAATAATAGAATCAAATAATGGTTTGGCTTGGAAGAGATCTTAAAGATCATCCGCTTCCAAGTCCCACTTACATGGTGGAGAGCAGAGCTCTGCTCTAAAAAGAAAGGGTGAACAACTTCAGGTGATGAAATACAGGAATGGTGGCAGCAGGCACTCACATTGTCCATTCTGGTAGATACCAGACAGAACGGAGAGTCCCTGCACTCACTTCATGAGTGGGGTGATGGATTTTCCAGGGTCTGGTTTCTCTTGTGTGACAGTTTCCAGAGCAGGTATGGTCAAGGCTGGCATGCCCTGGATGCACTGTGGTGCACGGGTACCACCTGCTTCTTTGAAGACATTAAATGTCTCCGCTTCCACCAACCAGGCTGCCAAATGGGCATCAGTTCTGCTCTGCAGCAAAGCCGGGCGCTGAGCTGACCACATGGTTCTCATGCGTTCTTTCCAAGGTCAGCCCAGCCAAGGCTTGCCATGAGCCCCGAGGGCAGCCTGAGAGAAAACTGCGCTGAAGTCAGCTCGCCCGCCCAGGGGATCAGAGCCCGAAGCGGAACTAAACCCAGGCGGCCAGAGGAAGTGGGCTGATGCCCGAGAAAACGGGCTTAGCCGAAGCTGCGGGGAGATGCCTTGGAGGACATCACACAGGAGGCCACCGTGTGCCAGGTGCGGCTCGTCTCCGCCAGCTCCCAGCTGCCATTCACCGCCCCGCCCCCCCCCGCCGAGCCTGGCTGGGCCGGGCCGGCGGCGGTCCTGGGCGGTCCGGGGAGATCCGGGGAAGGTCCGGGGGCGGTCCGGAGGAGGTCCGGGGAGATGCGGGGGAGGTCCGGGGGAGGACCGGGGCGGTCCGAGTGCGGCGGTCACTGCCCCCGGGCAGGGCGGAGCGCGCTGCTCGCCCGCCCGGCTATGTGGCTGTGTGGAGCGGGCAGGGGCGGCCGGCGGGGAGCGGATNCGCCTGCGTGACGAGGAGGAGAGGGGAGGGGGATTGGGCTGAGGGGGGCAGGTGTGGGGACAGCTGGGCTTTTCCTGCCCCACCTTCTCCTTCCTTGGCTGCGTGGGGAGCGGGGCTGGCGGGGGTCCCCCGGGACGGAGCCCCCCGGGCGGTCGGGGTGCCCTGGCCAGGTAAGGCTGCAGTGCTGACGGCTTCCCCAAAACCAGCACCGGACCCCTGGGGTTGTTCCTTTCAGCCGTATTTTGAGGCTGTGTGTGTTTCTGCGGTGTATGTTGGCATAGCCTCCTTATCTCCGTGGCTGCTGGTTTCTCAGCTTTAATGGCCCCAGCTAGCTTCCTTGGAAGTAATTTTTTATATTGCGTTTATGTCTGCTTTCTGTTGTGTATCGTGTGAT
The DNA here is from genome assembly GCA_013399225.1 of Rhipidura dahli. Taxonomy (NCBI): domain Eukaryota; kingdom Metazoa; phylum Chordata; class Aves; order Passeriformes; family Rhipiduridae; genus Rhipidura; species Rhipidura dahli. The sequence continues at coordinate 1,173,643 of VXAC01003061.1, read as the reverse complement.
TGTACAAACCCAGGTAGGAAGTACGATGTGCAATGAAGGCTGTAGAAGTGCTAACTCCGCTACATTTTTTAAAGTACTTGTAACAGGAAGCGGGATAATGCTTGGCGTGAATCTTCCTAAACTGTTAAAACACTACAAAAACTGTTTCTGTATTTATTTATTGCGTAACGATGATCAGCCAGGGGCTCTTTTTAAACTGTCTGTATGAGAGGAGCAAGGTTTTGGGTGGAAGAGATGCCTGTATCAAACCCAGGAAGGAGCAGCTGCTGCTCTGGCAGTCCCAGACCTGTGCTGGTCACAGCCTTGATGGTGCTTGGCAGCAGCCTAGGGAGCCTCAGCTTGGTAGGAGTGAGCTATCCATTAAAAACTACCGAGCTGAATCAAGGCTCTGGTTTGCTTCCAGCAGCAGCTCTTAGGTTTGTAGAGTTTTCTTCAAGGACTCAAGCAGACTTCTGGATGCGTTTTGTTTTTCTTCTTTAGAAATTCAGCACCCACTGTGCACTTATTTGACTTCGACCATTTGTATATGCTTAGATCCTCAAAAAACTAAAACTAAAAGGACTGAAAAGTCTTGCAGAGAAGTTACTTTAGAATGCAGAATCCTTAATTCAGATAATTTAATTCACATATTTTAAATTAATCCTTAAATAAGAAACACCTATTACTTCTTTCTGGTAGACAACACTGCTGATTTCCTCTCTCCTCCTGAGATTAAGACATTATTTTTTTTATAGTTTACACCACTATTTTTGATAAATACAATTTTGTCTGCATGAGACATTCAGGTTCTTTTAAATGCCTCTTAATGGTGTGTTGGAAATTATACTGGAAACTTAATAACTTAATTTGGATTTAAATAAAAAATGTGCCACATTAAAATTCTTATTACTTCATATTGACAGGTATCAGGAGTTGAAGTGACATGGAAAAGTATTCAAAGCATGGAGTGTGAAGTGAATTCCTACTTGATACTGAAAGAAGGTACTGGTTTCAATTTATTTGAATATTGATAAGATCTGTTCTTTTCACTGTGGTTTGGATACATTCGTCTCCATTTTGATGTGGAAGAGAATGAATAGGTTGCACTTCACTGTTGTAGAGTCAACCAGTGGTGGCCAATTATGTACAGCTACAGTTACTGTTTTTGTTTCCTTCCTCCTGTTCTTTGCTAAAAGTTGGGGCAGTTACCTGAACTTGAAGAAAGTACACTTTCTTCAAATTCAGATTTAGAATGGTTAATACTGTCTCAAAGGTGAACTGTAATTTAGCTTTCAAAAAAGACCCAACTGTTGCAGGCTTTTTTGTTAATACTTTTTGACTGCATTTTGATGCAGCTTAGTCAGAATGTCCTGGATAATGGGCTTTTCTTAAAGATACAACTTTTCTGTAGTTCTGCAGCTTGCAAGGTTGTCTGGAAAGGAGACATAAGGGCTAAAGTTTGTGGTCATCATGTCAGTGTCAGAATACCCTTATTATAATGCTTATTATTATCTTTCCCTAAATTTAAGTATTCTTTGTTTCCTTTTAGTTGTTGAACCTCTCTTACAAACTTCCTTGACACATGTGTAACATTATGTTGTTTCTGACAGAAAGTTCTTTTCCCAAAGATATCTGCTAGAATTCTTGATCAGTCTATACTGCAAGTTTTGTTGCTCTTTTAAGTCATCTCTCTAATGTAGGCTGGGGGAATGCTCTTTCTTTTACATTTAGGATGTCTGTAGAAAATTTAGTTTTGTATGTATATGCTGCTGTCCAAATGATGTGTTTTGTAAAATCTTGTTTTCCCATTCTCTGCTTTTTACAGGTAAACTGAAACTCCAAAAATGATGACCTGCTCATTGGCAAGTTACAGTAAAAGCACATACAAGGCTACTAAATAAGGACTGTGGTATGAGGGTTTCATCAGATAGACTGTCCAAAAGAACTATTTTCTTGGAGGCTGTTATATTAAATTACTGAACTGTGCACTGTGTGACCCTCCCTAATGCAGCACTTCTGCATATGAAATACTTCAAAAGAAGGAACTGGTGTGGCTTATTTGTGACTGAAGTGAATTACATTGGATATAAAAGGAAGTCACAGCTTACTTTTTCAGGGAATACTTTATCTTGTTCCTGCCATTTGTAGTTGGGTAGAAGGCAAATATTAACTAGGGCCTGTGCAATAAATGTTTTGCAATGGACTGCTAAGTGTGAAACCAGCTTGCTTGAGAGTGAGAGGCAGCAGCATGCAAAATAGTCAAAAGCTCAGGAAAAGCAAGGCCTAATGCAGATCTTAACCTATGATGAGCTGTCAGAAGGGGAAGGATTTAATTGTTGGCCAGATGGTTGACAGTAGAAGGCCTGGGGAGATCTCTGATGACACCTTACCAAAAAAATGCTGGTGCATCTGAGAGGGGAGCAGGACTTGGTTAAGGTTTAGAGTTTCATAGAAGCCACTTGTGGGCCATGAGGGCAGTGGGTGTGTGTTCAGTCATGTCTTTGTTGGAGAAAACTGAAAATAAGACCTGAGGTGCAAATTGAAACTACAATTCTTGGGCGCCTTTTTTTTGTGTCTGACCACAGCAGTTCATATTAGCTGTGATTTCCACAGACATATAACTTTAGATGCCAATTTTGAGTGGCAGATGACACTGGAGTTGCAGGATGCTTGTCCTTCTGCAAAGAACTGCAAGTTATGGCTCGTAAAAGCAGTGCTGCCTCAGCTGTATAAGAACAGTTCAAAGAAGGAAACCTTGCACATGTGTGATTGTGGCTCTTGTAAGCATTTGGAAAGAAGAGTAGCTTAAGCTTGGTTTTTTAAATTACGCAGTACAGCTTGAATCACTATGCTAGCATAATTCATCTGTGCTTGAGGGTTGTGGGGGGTTTTTTTGTTTAACTATGCTGGTAAAAGAATATTACACTTATGCAAGAGTAATTCCACTAGAATAGTTCTAGTTCCAGGAAAAGTTTTAGTAGAAAGCTGAAAACTGAGCAGCTGTTTCTGAAGGCCAAGAGTCTGTAGTTGAAATCTTCAAAGACTAAATTACCAAATCTCTTTTTCCCTCCCCAAGATGACTAATGCTTCTTCTGATTCCGTTTTTTTTTTTTTTTTTTTTAAGGAGTGATGCAGGGTGCAGAGGGCACTGCAGCTTGAACAATCTTACCACACTGATGGAAAAAACTTCTGGTTTGCAGCAAAATATGACATCTTTATTTTTGCTTATTGGTCATCTCATTGGACTGATACCGCTCTTCAGTGCTGGTAGGTTAAATACTTCGTTGAAATTGCCATTTTAAAAAAGAAAATCTGCAAGAGATGAGTTGTGTGATTTAACAGGAAAGAGTTGCTGAGAATAAGTAGTGGGTTTGGGGTTTGTTTTTGCTTTAGCATATTGATGATAGCTGAATGCCTCTGCTGGGATTCAGATTGCATTAGGAATGTCATGGACAAATGGAGATAATTTTTTTTAAATCTAGGCACATAAATTTAGGGCACTGAGGTTTTGATTAGCCTCTCCCTGTTTCTTATGAAGAAAGCCCAAAGTGATTTGCTTCCTTGACATAAGGTTAGCTATAGAGTGCCTTCTTTATGAGACATTCTGTATGTCTAGTCCTGAAAGCAATAAGGCTGAGTTTGCTTTACAGCTAAATTAGTAATGTTTTTAATGATAGGTCTAGTATTTCAGTACAGTTTAGAACTAGATAAATTAATCATGCTTGTCTTGCTACTCTTGCATAAGCAGTCTAATATTAATGTCTCTGAATTAGATTGAGCTATATGGAGACCTCCTTGGAAGTCTTTAAATGGGAAGGTAGTGATATTAGAAAGGTTAGTGAAGACTTTATTTATTTTGAAATTGGATATGTTAACTATGTATTTGTACAGTCATTCAGCAAGATTTGTAAAATCAGTTCAACCAGATGTTTTGCAGTTTCATAAAAATTCAGTGTTGCACACAAAATCACAGAATAGTTTGGATTGGAAGGGTCCTTAAAGATCATTCAGTCCAACCCCCCTGCTATAAGCAGGGACACCTTTCAGTAGACCAGGTTGCTCAAAGTCCCATTCAACCTGGCCTTGAACACTTCCAGGAATAGGGCATCCACAGCATCTCTGGACGCATGTATGCAAAAGATTGAAAGTTTTGTAATCTGCTTTATAGCCAAATGGCCAGCTCTGTTTGTGCTAAAGTGGTATTCTCCAATAAGTTTTTGTTTGCAGATTCAGGTTCTTGATAACTTTTTGCAGTATCTGTCCTTTTTTCTGACTTTTTTTGGCTGATGTTGAAAGAAATGCTTGCTAGGCTGCCTGATTGTGTCCTGTCAACTTGTTACACAGGCAAAGTTACAAAAACTATGTCAGTCTTTTTTGTGATGTTCCTAATAATGGGCCTTCTGGTTAAAGATGCAAATGTAGGGAGGAAATAATACATTATAGTCCTCTTAATCTGAATCCTTTTTCAATCAATTTTTTTTTTTTTTTGTATTGTGACATATTTGTTTACAGACCCTTTGATGCATTGAGGTCTTGATCTCATTTCATACTGTACATACTGTCTTGTGCTTCAGGTTGAGAAACTTTTTTCTTCCCCCCCCTTCCCCTGATCTGTTTTTGGCCCCACAATCATAGTGGCAGAATACTGTCAGGAGCTCTGCACTGCTACTGTTTGCACAGTGCTTTACATAGATAGGATTTACTTTAAGAATCTGGCCATTCTGCAAAAGTACTAGCATGGTTAAATAACAAGGACTTGACAGGTAAGTTGGAGAGCTTGGAGTTGCCTGGTGAATCCCATGGATCTTCTTACACCCTGCTTTGCAGTGGGGCTGTTTGGCTTTCATGTGCTTGTTGCTGGCCACCATAACAGAGGGAAATCGTGGCTTCAGCTTGTAAAATTTGTGTTTATGTTCTCAACCAGAAGACGGTAACAACTGAAAAAATAATAACCTTGTGATGTTTTAATGGTAAACTGTTAAAGAAAGTTTTTATAATTCTGTGTAACTTGGAATGGGTATTAATACTTCTAAAACAGAAAAGTATACAAATTAAAAGCATTGATCATTTTTTTCTTTCTTTTTTTTTTAGCAGAAGGGTGTGTTATTTGTGATTACTTTGTCCTTGTTGGAGAGCCTATAGCTATTACCTGCCCAGTAATTACATTGCCAATGCTTCGCTCTGATTACAATCTGACATGGTATAAAAATGGTAGTGGTACACCAGTGACCACAGAGAGAGATGCCAGGATCCACCAGCGAGAGGGCTTGCTTTGGTTTATTCCTGCAGTGCTGGAAGATTCTGGACTTTATGAATGCAATATGAGGTAAGGAAGGAAGAAAACAACTGGGTTGGTAGTGTGATAATTAATTAGTGGAACTTGAGTGTACAAAACTTCTTGTTTTAGGTAGAATGCTTAGATCAGTTAAAAGAACTGTTTTGACCATGCTTTTTGTTTCTGCATGATGCCTGTGTTTCTCTTACATTCCATGCATTTAACAGTGCAAAAGTGGTTTATAGAGAAGGCTGTCTTAAAGCATGATGATGCTAAAAATGGTCTGTGGGGGTGGTTGTTTGTTTTGTTTGTTTTCAATGCTGTGTAAGGTCACAGGAAAATGTCTTAACTTCTTTGAATTTTCCTGTGTTCAAGTTGCTGTTTAATACTGACAGATCAGAAGAACACTTTGGTTTCTTTGTAGGACAAGGCTAAATGTGAGAAAGTTCTAAGAGGAGCAAACTCTGCGTTTTATCACCGTGCACAGACTTTCTGGACAGCTTAGCAAGTTTTTGGAAGTCTTACTAGAAATCACAAATTAAAATGCAGAAACCAGTTTTTATGATTTATTTAAAAATATTACCAAATGTTACTGGTCAAAAATGAGAATGCATTTAAAGAGCAAAGCAGTGTGCTAGACAGCTTTAGAGGCAGTGAAAATAATGTGTCTGTAGTACTACTCGAATCATCTGAGTACACAGAGAACTAAAAAGAAATAGATGCTTTGAAAAGAATCTATATCTACCTTTTTTAGTACTTTAAAGCTCTTGTTAGATCAATAGCTAAGATTAGTGCACTAGACTTCAATACTTAGGTCATCAAATCTTTTTTTACAATGGTTGAAGTTCACTGTGCACTGAACAGGAAATTAATTTTGGGAAGACACAAGATGTTCCTTTCCTCCTGCTGTTGCCACAACACATTGAAAACAGCCAATGCAGGCTTTCCAGGTGGCCCTAAATTTGTTTTAGTAGTGTGTAGTTATGTGTAGTGGTGTGCATAGAGTATACCAGTTATGCTGGAGGGGTTTGGGTTGTGAGTGTAGTAACAATGATCACCAAAAACTTCTAGTGTCACCCGCACACTCCTTCACTGGAGTTTACCATGAAACCAAAATTGGAAGTCAGAAGACATCCTTTCAAAGCTACCCAGCTGTATAATTTTAATTTAGTCTTTCCTGCTAAGGTTCTAGTTACTTGAGCTATGAGATTTGCTCCTGTGGGCACCTCAAATCCCTGGCTTGCGTAATATCAGCGGAACAAAAATCTTGCTAAGGTTCAGTTGCATTAACTGTAGGCACCATTTTGTGCATCAGTCACTTAAGCTTTATCTGCAGCTCTGAGAACTCCTGACAGTCTGGTGTGTCCAGAGCAAACTCCATTTCTGCTCACAACACAAACTTATTCCCATCTCTTCATCTGGAACAGGGGCTGAGAGACTGAGGATGGTGTTTACAAGCTAAGGGAGTATAGCAGGGGTGTTATAGAGGCAAGGCTGGTGGAGATGCTGAAATCCCTCTCCCTGACTTGCTGGAAATAAGGAGCCTTACTGTTAATGACCTGACACTCTGCTGTTCTAATTACAGGAGCCTTAACCACTCTAACAAAAGAACTATAAATTTAACAGTTTTTAAGAATGATGATGGTTTGTGTTTTAATGGAAGAATGAAGTTTGAACAAAAAGTGATGAGCACGAAGACTGGAAAGATTATATGTCCTGATCTAGAACAATTTAAAGATGAAGACAATAATCAGCCTGAAGTACACTGGTATAAGGTAATGAGCATGTGTATGTCATATATACAAGATACAAAATGTATTATTTAAAATGTCTTACGAAGTAACTATGAAAAGCAGCTTTTGAAAGTGAAGGTTTATCTTCTCTGCAGTTTGAGTAAGGCATGAGTGTGAATAAGATTTGTGAAATTCTGGTTTATCCTTTGATTATTTTATGTAGATAATAAGTTTTAAAACTTACATGTTTCTGTAAGTAGAAGGCTTTGCATAATTATTTCAGTTTCTCAGAATTTTAGGCATGTCCTATCTGTTGACCATGCTGTGGTATTCCTATGCTGCTTGCTTTAGTTCTACAAAAATACTCTGTAGACTGTGCAAGCTTGGAAACATGTATTTTATCTGTGTTAAGATAAAATTCTGAAATAGTTCAACTCCTGATGCTGGTATTAAAGCAGCTACATGGGCCTGTACCTGTGAAATAACCTTGGTGCTGCACCTATACATTTTCTGAGGTGAAGAGATTCTCCACTGTTTGTAGGTCAAGGAAGAGAAAGAAGCTTTTTTCCCTGAATTTGCATTGCCACAGAAATGGTGATACACCCAAACAGCATTGAGGCTCTGCTACAGCAGCTCTTTCATCACAGGGAAGTAGGGGTGCAGGCTTGTATTCCCATAAACTCTGCTACATGTGTAATAACTTCTACTACAACTGAGACATATCAAGCTACTGATGGAGGCAGTGACTAAAGCACAGTGTTTGAAAACTTAAAAGGATTGGCTGCAGTGACTATTTAAAAAGTGCAAATGGAGCAAGGTGTCACCAGACTTTGTTAGACTGTAGTGATGCTTGGAAAAGAGTCCACATCATGGCTTTCAAAAAGTCAGTATTTGCAAAGTATTTTAATCATCAGTAGAGTTCAGTAACTGATTTATTTGTCACGTTTTTAGCTCCCTTAAGTCACAAGTATATTTGGTGTGTTTAGGAGTGTAAACCTGGATTTCTTGAAGACAAGCGACTTGTTTTGGCAGAGGGTGAAAATGCTGTCTTGATTCGTAATGTAAGTGTGCAAGACAGAGGAAACTACACCTGCCATATGTTATACACATATATGGGAAAACATTATAATGTTTCAAGGACCATAAGTCTAGAGGTTAAAGGTGAGTGCATGTTTTTGGCTCTGCTGTAAATATTTGTATGCAGGCATAAGATATTTGGCATGTTACTTTTCAGCTTTCTGAAATTAGAGTTGTAAAGCTTTTTTAATTTTTTCCTGATCATAAAATTGAAAGGCAGTGAGGTGTATTGCTACCCTTGAGCATTGCTTTTGAGGATGGATTGTCACGGGAAATGAGTAATTCAGGCTTAGGAATCAAAATTAAAAGAAAGCAGTGGTTGCTAGGGTGGAGGAATTGTTTTTGCCAAACAAATAGTGCACCATAAAAGTAAATAAACTTAAAAATAGAAGCTTTTTTTTCTCAGACTATCACAGCAAACCACCTGCTTGAGGCCCTGTTGGTGAACTTGCTTCTCTGTTGATGGGAAAGGAGATGTGACAAGTTGTATAAATAATATAAAGTTAATAAATCTTCCTCTTGAAAGGATTGGCTTACTGTTGGCACTTGTTTGTGCTTTTCTGCTGTCTCGCTCTGCCAACAGTGTCACTTATTGTAGTTACCATTGTGATTATGTCTTTGTGGGCAATGTTGCTGGTGACCTGATTAGTAACATGATATTAGTCCTATCAGAATAGTTGTCTGGAGACAGCAGGTCCATCTTTGTAGGTTAAACCAAAATTCTGACTTTATATAGGTGATAAAGTAGCAGTGGGTTGTTGGCAGCCAATCTGTCCATCATGCAGAATGATAAAATTCCAGCCCAGTCTAAGTATGTGTTTGTTTAAACTTTTACTTTAAAAAATATTCCCCTTATCTAGGAGATCATTGATACAACCCTTTTTCTTTTCCTTATCTATCTCTGAAAAAGTAAACTGCATTTTTTGGTTTTGTCTTTGTTTTCTGGTTTGGTGTAACTTTCATATCTACTGCCAGTAAAGATGAGATTTTTTTTAAAGCATTTTAAAGTTGGTTTTTTTTTTAACTTGGGAGTTAAAATAGAATAACTTGAGAGTAGAGCAAACATCTTAAGAGATATTTCTGTTGTAAATTTGAGACTAGCAGTAAGTATGGCACTACAATAATACCAAATGATAAAACCAAACCCATTGTAAAACCAAAACTGTTGTCAGTTGAACTAAATTGTGGCTCTTTTCCTGCCTGAAGGTTTTGTTTTTCTGTTTGTTTTGGTTAGAAAAACCACTGCAGATACAACCAGAGTTTATTTATCCAAGGAACAACACAATTGAAGTAGAACTTGGTAAGTAGTGACTCTTTAAGAGATCATTATCATTAAGTGAAACAAATAAGCTCCTGATCTTTGTGAAATAATATATGAACAGTTCCATGGACTTCAGCAGGACTGGGAGATAAACATACAGATTTAGAGTATCTGGAAGACAGAGGGTGGATAATAGAACATGATTCCCACAAGTGATTTGTAGGGGAAGTAACTGTCCCCTCTCTTGACCAGCAGTGTTGTGCAGGATGCATTTTTTTATTTTATTGATTTATTTTCTGTTATTGCCATCTGTCCTTTTTACCACTTCTTAGTGTTTGTGTCTTGATGTATACTCAACATTTGTGTAAATATGGTTTTTGTACATGTAGCATGTTAGGATACTTATTTGACCAGTTCAGTAGCTCTTTGTCTTCCTGTATGGTTTGGGTCTCCCTTCCCTCTCCACAACCTGGATTTTATTCCTTGTTTAAGGGTAATACAGATTTTGGATACTGATCTTTTGTGAAACAGTGAACTGCTAGTTTATGCATATCCCAAGTACTGTTTATCTTGGAAATTTCTTAAATAAGAGATTCTGGGTTTAAAGAACAACTTCTTTTCAGGGAGGATAGCTGGGCAGTGCAGCAGGCTGCCCAGAAAAATTGTGCTGTCTATCTTTAGAGGTTTTAGAATCTGACTGAATAAATCTCTGAGTAGCCTGATCTGACCTCAGAATCAGGCCCTGCTTTGAGCAGGAAATTGAATTAAAGACCTCTCTTTCAACCTCAATTATTCTGTAATTTTCTGGGCCTAGTATGTGGTATTGCAGTCTTTTCCTAAGCAAAGTTACGTGTGTTTAAAGTGCACCACATATCGGGCAGAGTTGTGTTCTACTGACAAAGTCTGGAAGAATGAGATTGGAGCTGTTTGAACTGTATTTTTTTTCAATAATTTTTTACCAAAGGGAGCATTTCCAAACAAAATATTTGATTTTAAAGGACATTTGAATTAAAGGACATTGACTGATTTTTGGGGAAGTGTGATTGGCTATTTACTAGAATTTCCTAGTACAGGAAACTGTTTTGTAATCTTTTGAGGAATTGGATCACTGGGGAAGCTCTGAGGAAAGGTTGCTTTTGGACTCTGACATGGCATGGGAGGTCAGGCCAGAGCATTGTGGGTTGTTCTTATGTGCATCCCACTGATGGAATCTCACATAATACAGCTACTTTTGCTGCTAATTTTTCTGAGATTGAGCTTGTAAATATTGTGTGTAACAGGTATTATTTTCTCATGTTAAAGCTTCATGTTTCTTTTCACATTATGAGAAACATTTATCTGTCCCGAATTCTAACTTTGAATATATGGTGTTAAACTGGACAGCACTGAAACACTGGTGGGTTTTGTGTGTATGTGTGTTTGGGGGTGTTTTGGGGTTTTGGTAGGTGTTTAGTTTTATTCTTTTCTTTTTGGCCTCAATAGCTTATGAAAGGTAGCTTACTCTGAAGTTGCCAGGTTCTGGTGAGGGTCAATAGATTTTGACCAGAATTGTGAATGAGCTTTAATAGAAGTTATGTTCCTCCAGAGTCCAGAAGGCTTTGTTTTAAACAGTGAGAATATTCAGAATCTGATGCAAACAGTATTATTTTAAAGGCTTACAGTCCTGTAGTCTTCACATGTTTATTTAATTCAGTTGAAATAGTCTAGTATGGCACAGCAGCCCCTTCTTCCCTGGTAATCACATCTTCTCTGTCTTCATTACAAACAATACATGCCTGAAAAACTTTCAGTTCTTTTGCTATTAAGGAAATTCATTCAGCAGCTCTTGGATTAAAATAGGGAGACTTTCCGTAGTAATTTTTTTACCTCATATAACCCTAATAATCACTGTGTGAAAACTGCCCTTTTTCTTTGTAATTGTAACTGGAAGAAATGAAGTAATGTTACAGTTGGGCTTCCCCTGGGCTGTAGTGTATTGCCCACCCATTAAAGTATCATGTAAGTCTCATCCCCCATTTTGACTGGTAGTTAGTTGTGACTTTCCATTCAATTCAGAAGAGTTCTTACTGATGCAGCCTCTACTCAGACGGAATCTGATCTGCAAACTCTTAAATTTACTGAAGGCATTGTTTAGGGTTTTTTTAATCCTTGATAGTATTTGCTGAGCAATTTTTTAGTCCAGGGACTGCCTGTGACTCTCAGCCTAAGCCATTAAGATTAGGAGGTGTTACAGGACAACTTGTTTAGTCTCCTTATTGTAGAATTTGGTCCATATTTGTAATGGCTTGGACACAGCATTAATTAAAAGTTGTGCTGGTGTATTGTTGTATGCTTTGGACCACCTAGGATGAGCAAACCTTGATTACCTTATAGACATTAGGGTAATAGCCACAGGTGAGACTAAAAGGAGACTCCAGCCACAAAGTGGGTTTACTGTGACTACTGAGATCTACAAATTATTCCCTTTTACATGGGGGGACACTTTTTAAAGGAATTTGGTGAGATTTGTTTTTGTTTGTTTTAAAATGACATTGCCATTCAAATATTCAGTATTCTCTGTCCAGTGCCTTCAATAGGGTTCTGGGTGAAAAAAAAAAATCCCCATCTGGCTGTGGGGCAGAATCTCTAAGCAGCTGCATGAACACCTGTGTGGAAACACCTGTATGAGTTTTGAATGAGGAAGGACAGGAGAAAGTGGTGTAGAAACTTGACAGTACATTCATGAGTGTGTGGATACGAAGAGCATGGAACACTTGAGGGGTTGTGGTTTTTTTTTTTTAATAATTGTGCAATGCACTAAACCACGTCTTAAAAAAAACTGTTGTGGTGGAAGGATGTGAGGGGAGAGATCGGCGAGCATCTCTGATTTCTGTGCGAACTCTTGTTCAAGTAAATGCTTTGCATGTGAGCTAAGGGTTTATTCCATACTTTTGTTAGACACCATCTCTTGGTGGAAGCATCTAGATGTGATGCAGTTCTAGGAAATGAAACACTGAGATCTTTGCATAGGCCAGCTGAGAGAGCCCACCTTCACCTATCAAATCGTAACTTCCAGGGGTGAAATACAGAAGGAAAGGAATCCAAGGAAGCTGCTTACCTTCCTGTACATCGAGCTCTCTGAGGTACATTTGCAATAAAGATAGTTTGCTAATTGGCTTGCTTAATACTGAGGTGTTCCGTAAGATCTGGACTCTTGGTGGCAAAGATGCTGAGTGACAGGTGAGCTTGCTTGGGAAGTGGAGTGTGGCAATATTAAGAAATGACCCCGGTGGACGGTGTTGGCCAAAAGACTGATTTGAAGTAAAGATATGCCTGGTCACTGAGAATGGGATTTAGCTCCCAGATGTAATTGTCTATACACAGGTATGTGCATATAATGTGGGGTCCCTAACTCAGGCCACAATCAACAGGGGCTCAATACAGTTGCCTACACATAGAGTGCAGTTTTGAGTGGTCTGGATACTCTAGCAGTGCAGATTTCTTGAAGATCTGGAGTCCTGTCTGACAGCTCCATATGGATACCTTGGATGCTGGAGAGCATCTCTAATGTCACCACAGGTGTACATGCAACTGATTTGAGCCCTGGAAATCTTTCAGTGGAGTCTGGAGACCCATTCAGTTAAGGTATCTGCTTTATTGTGTGTGGACTTCAGCAGAGATGAACTCTTGTTGCTAGCTTAGACACCTAGCTTACACGTAGATGGCAACATTTAGACACCTGCATTTAGTGTGGAGTTTATATCCAGATCGTAGACACCCAAATTTGGATTACAAATGGATGAGTTTTAAGGTAAGTAGGTTTCTTTTATATCCTTCTGTTTCCCAGCTGTTCCCTGATTCTGCTCCTCTTACAAGGCCTTCAGTTGTGTTTACATGTTTCTTTGTAGGCTCTCATGTAGTCATGGAATGTAACGTATCAAGTGGCATAAATGGCTTGATTCCATTCTGGCAAGTTAATGATGAGGATGTTGATATCTTTGATAAAACCTACAGGGAACAGTTTTATGAGTAAGTATCCTTATACATTGAATTTGTAGTGCATTTGTAGAGGAAGTAATCTGCAGTAATTTACAGTGAATTCATTATGGACTACTAGCCAAATGCCAGTAGTCATTGAAAGGCTAATTAGAAGTCTGTATCAAACACAGTATATTCTTACTGCTTGGTTTTAAAAGAATAACATTTTAGTATAATTACTGTGTCTGATACAAATGGAATGAAGCAATCATGTAGATTTTTATAATGCTGTGAAATACAATTTTGTAATGCTCGCTTATGCATTTGTTCTTATGTGATTTTTTTTTTTAATAATACATTAAGGTGTGCCCTCTGTCATTAATATGGGAAAGATAGATTGTTCCACAATAAAAAAAAATCACCCAACTTTTTTTATTTGTGAAGATGGTCCTTTTTTAAGTACAGACACAGCTCCTAGTCTTTAAGAACACAAGGCAGAAGCTTTTGTTGCAGGACGTTTAGGTTCCAGTGTTTGATGACCCTGAAGTAAAAAAGGTGGAATTTCAGATGGCAAAATAATTCAGTTTATGCTTATAGCCTCTTGTCCCCTCAGTAGGCACCACTGAAAGGAGCCTGGCTCCCTCTTCTCCATTCCTCCCTCCCATGAGGTATTTACAAACATTGGTGAGATCCATCCCCAGCTCCCAGGCCTCCTCCAGGCTGAGCAGTTCCTGCTGTCTTGTATGACGGATGCTCCAATTCCTTGTCACTGTCACATCACTCTACATGACTTACTCCAGGAAATTGAACCATCTCTTGTGCTAGGGAGCCCAAAACTGGCCCCACTCACTACTCCAGGTGTGACCTCACCAGTGCTGAACAAAGGTGAAGAATCATTTCCCATAACCTGCAAGCAGTGTATTTCCTAATGCAGTCCAGGATGCCTGGGATCTGCTTATCCCTCCTCATATGCAGGATTTACATTTTGCTTTGAACTTCTTGAGGCGTTTTTTTCATTTTTCCATCCTGTCAAGGTTCCTTTGGGTGGTAGCTGTTGTATCCCTTTGAGTTTTGTGTCACCTGCAAAACTGCTAATGGTGCCCTCTGTCCAGCTCGGGGGAAAATACCAACAAACCCAACCCTAAAAAACCCTAAAACAACTAAGCCTAGTATGTTTTTAGTTCATGAAATTGTTAGTTACAGGGATATATTTACTGTGCTTCACTAGCTTCCTAGGTTTATGGAGGTAAAAAATTAATGCTTTTGTATTTGTGGATAGATGAATCTGTCTCATATTAAGCATTGGTATTCAGATACATACAGATGTTTCCCTTTTACCTTTTTTTAATGACAGAGAGGGGTTGCCTCATGGGCTTGCTGTATCTGGAACAAAATTTAACATTTCAAAAGTGAAAGTAAAGGACTATGCTCACAAATTTTTCTGTCACTTCATATATGGTTCTCAACAATATACAGCCTACATCAAATTGGAATACCCAGGTAAGAGATCTCTTCTTGATAAAATGGTGATCATCAACTTACTTCTCAGTTAGTTTGACAATGCCCTACTTAAAGCTGTGTGATGTACTTTTATGCAAAATAGGCAATGCATCCGAGTACCTTTATCAGGAATTTTTTGTCACATTCTTAGCAAAATGAAAGAAAATAGTACTTTTGATTTGCTTTGTCTTCTCTCATTCAGTGTTTTAGGACTGAAAGTTGGTCTGAGCTCTAACTTGTTAAATGACTATAATTTGTCCATAAAGATTATCAGGGTCAGATTTAACCTCAGAAATTCTTTAATATGCATCGACTAAAAAATGCAGTTTGTGGAGCTTGTTTGTTTTAAGGACACTAAATGAGGAGATTCACTGACAGGTCATTTAAGGGGCAGAGACTATGGAAAGGTATTTGGTCTGGGGAAAATAGCAGGTCAGGATATCACCTCCCCACCTCTGACTTCCTTTCTTTCTGACTGATAGAACTTTGTACAAGAATTCTCACTCTACTGCTGTGCTGGGTTATATATCAATATTTTATTTTGGTATTTCAGCTGAAGAGTAGCCTCATTTATCACACTGTTGAGGTATTTTTTTCTTTGAAAGATAAAAGTAGGCTTGTAATGCCATTAACAGTAATGGCAGAAAACATACATTAAAGAGTTTTTTCTGTTCTTTCACTCCTTTGAAAAAAATATTTTAATGATTAAATGATTTTGAACAATTCTTGTCTTTCCCTTGTTCTAGTTTGTAATTGTACTTTGTTTATTTGTTTTCTTTCTTATCCTATGCTGCTGCAGCTCGAAACATTCAGGGATACTTAATTGGCGGAGGAGTTTCCTTGGTATTTTTAGTATTTTTTACTCTCTTTATCTATAAGATCTTCAAAATTGATATTGTGCTTTGGTATCGGGACTCCTGCCATCCTTTCCTGGGTAAAAAAGGTATGTTTGTGTAACAGTGCTGAGCACTGTTTTGAACTTCCACCTTCACTTGCAAAGCAGTGAGTTACTCTCATGGAGCATAATTGGTCTTCCGTGGGGTTTTTGGAAGGATAATGTTTTTAGGATGTTTAGAATTAGTTCAGACGACAAAAGCATCTGCAGGGGGAAAAATCAGCAACTTGCCCGGAACTCAGAACTATCATAGCTTTTCCTTAAGACCCACCCCAGTGGTTTGAATACTGTTCTGACAGCAGTTTTTCAGACTACTTTTAATTACTATTCTTACAGAAAGCAGTAATACATTAGAATTGTTAAGTGTGGTGGGTTTTTTTTTTTTTTTTTTTCCATAGATGAAACAGGAAAATATAACTTTATTTTATTTTCTATTTAAAAACACTTCTGATTATTTTACTTTCTGGAAATTTTGCTTTCTTGGCATTCAAAAAAAAGTTCATAGGGGTGTTGTCTATGAGAGTATGCTGAAGTATGGGTAATTTCCAAACATCTGAGGAGATACTTTCTGTTTCTCTAGCCATGTATCTTCTAGAGGTATTGAGATTCTCTTGGATTTCTTGGAAGTCTTTTAAATTTCGTGTTTCTGAAAAGTTTGATCCAAAGTATCTAATACAATTTGGACCTTGAAATTTGACACTTTGTTTTATTTTGTTGTCATGTCCTTAGTGGTTGCTGTGGTTTGAAACTCCAGGTTGCAACACCACCTATGTAGTTATACAGCGACTGGAATTTAAAGTATCAGTTCTTCCTCGGGGTCCACTGTTTTTCAAATAATTCAGCAATAACATTTTTTATTTAGTGTTCAAAAAAGAATGTTACAACTGAATTTTGCAGGTCTCTTTTGCCTATTTGGATTCAGCATCCTGAATTCTAGAAGGCCTCATCCCACAAGTATTTCAGGCTTAGTATAATTATATTTGCTTAACTAATATAGCAGGATTAGGACCTAAAACAATGATTCAAGTTAGGGAAGACCCCCCAGAGTTCAGTGATTTTTTTTTTTTAATTTGTTTCTTGGTCTCGTATGTTTAGAATTCATTTTTATGGAAGTTCTATTGCTCTCTCCTTAGTTTCAGATGAGAAGATCTATGATGCTTATGTTCTTTATCCAAAGAACAGAGAAAGCTGCTTGTATTCATCAGATATTTTTGCTCTGAAGATACTGCCAGAGGTCTTAGAAAGACAGTGTGGATATAACCTCTTCATACTTGGGAGAGATGATTTACCAGGACAAGGTAAGTTAGCTGAAGACAAATTTGACTTTTCTCACTGACCTGCAAAAACAACTGAGAAACAGGCAGTCAATCAGATGGGATTCTAAATATCTTTCACCATCAAATGAACTATGATTCTCTTAATAACTTTGATGAAGAATGAGAAATAAAGCACTGGATGCTCCCATGAAGTCTGTTTATCTCAGCCTTTGCCTTGTCATTAGTTTAGCACTTTCAGGTTTTTTTCAGTGTTTGGCTAGCCTAGACATCTGGACATGGAACAATGCTGAGGGGAAGAGGAGTTGAAATTGTGATTGTGAATGATGACTAATGGCAGGAAATATAGAAAAGTAGGTCTTGTGAGTGGTATTAAAAAAAGCCTGCTGCTTTGAGGTGCCATTCAACAGGATGACATCTGTACTGATTAATTTTTATTTGCTCTGAGAATTTCTGTCAAATCAGCACCATGCAACAGAGGGTTTAATGAATATTTAGGTAGTGCATGTGGAAAAAGAAAAGTATACAAAGTAACACCAAGTTGTCAGGAATGATCAGCTGTATCAAAGGCTATTTGTCCCTAACAGAAGTTCTTAGAAAGCCTTGCCTTTCTTGGAAGGCTGTAAAGTCCTTGTGGAGGTTTCCTCTGTGTACATATGTACATCAAATTTAAATTTGTAGTCTCTGACACCGAAAATTGGAAAGTCTATCCTGCCAGCTACTTATGTGAGGTGAAATGATGATGAATGGCTTTTGAATTCTTCTGGTCTTACAACCTGAAAAAGATAATAGTGAGACTGAATAAATTTGCAGACTAGGCCTGAAATAAAAATTTGCATTTAAAAACCAATTAATAAATAAATAAACTTACATAAGGTAGTCATGGATCAATTTTTTTTTTTTTAAACCTTTGAAGGGTTTTGGTAGTGGTTTGACAAGGAAGGATTTCCTGGGAAATAGAATCTAAAGTGCTGCTTTATTTTTCCAGATTGAAATAAAATGAAATAGTCTGTTCTCTGGGTTTAGCCATAAGGTTTTTCTGTGGTATTTATCATATTTCACTGTTTGACACTTAATTGACTAGAATGCCATTGTTGGGGAAATAATTTCTTTCTCTTCCATGTAACAAAACCAGTTGAGCATATCAGAACAGACTGTTTAAGGTATAAGGTCCTGTGGTTCTGGAACTTGTGTTTTTTGCATTTGTACCTATGATGGTAATAAAATGACATTAGCAAGATAAGTAGTAGATAGTTGGTAGCTCTTCTCTGTTTGTGCAAAACAAGGATACGGACAAAGAATCTGATGGGGTCAGATTGTGTTGCATTGGGCAGATCTCTATGGTTGGCTAACCCAAGGTAACTGCTTGCATGCTCATATCCTCTCCCTATTTTGATGTAAAGTATGTTGGCTTAAATCTCAGTGAACGAAGCAGCTGCAGAATACTGGTAACAGAATGTAGAAATGTACAACCTTAATTTTGCACAACCTTTTTCTCTACAGCTGTGATCAGCATTGCTGATGAAAAAATCCGTCAAAGTAGGAGAGTGATAATTGTTTTAGTACCAGAGTCGTCCTGTTACAGCATTCTGGAAGACGTGTCTGAAAAGCAGCTAGCCATGCATAGTGCTCTTATCCAAGATGGCATTAAAGTAATTCTCATTGAACTTGAAAAAATACAAGATTATGCAACCATGCCGGAATCCATCAGATATATTAAGCAAAAGCACGGGGTTATCCGATGGAAAGGGGACTTCTCAGAAAGGTCCCACTCAGCAGGTACCAGATTCTGGAAGAGAGTGCGCTACCAGATGCCATCCAGAAAAAGTGGCTCTTTGTCAGGATTGCATTTGTTACCAAAAGACTTGAATTTGCCTTAAATGACTAAAGAGAAATGACACTTAATGACTGATTCAGTTCACACAGCTGGTGATGGATTGCCTGAACGTCACATGTATCTGTT
Organism: Rhipidura dahli; assembly: GCA_013399225.1. NCBI lineage: Eukaryota > Metazoa > Chordata > Aves > Passeriformes > Rhipiduridae > Rhipidura > Rhipidura dahli. Next base: position 1,154,729 of record VXAC01003061.1, on the reverse strand, counting down.
TTGTGCAATCTCATCCAGATTTACTGGATTGAAGGTACTACAGCCTCATCTGCAGATGTGAATCTTTTTTACTTCTGGCTGGATCAGCAGAACACCTTGAAATTCCATCAGTAGCACGTGTAGGAAGTACACAAGTGCTTCCCCGAGAATGATTCTGTGAAATTCCCTGGTGTTAAAAATGGAAGGGCAAAAAACTGTAAAAAAATCCAAATCAATGAGGAAAACTTGATTTTTTTCCCCTGCAATTAAAGTTTTAATATGAAGGGAATTATACTCACTATAATTGTGATATTACATAATGCACATGGTTGGTGCCAGTAAATGTTTGTTTCATCTTTTTTTAAGGAAGTGACACAAACCTTTTCTATGTTACAAGTTTTATTTTCCTTGTTCAGTTTGTGGAAAGATAAATCCCCGTGTTACTGCATCAGCGTGTTATCGTCCAGGACAAAAGGTAAGAGACAATCCCAGACCTCATGAAGTGCTGTCAACCTGCTGCTGACAAAGCTTAAATACTCTTCCCTGGTCTTCTTTACATTTGGAAGAACAATGCCATTTGTAGTCACTTGTCACATGCAGCCATCATAAAAATACTTTTGTAATCTCTATTGAGTCAAAAAGTTAATCTCCAGAGAACTTTTTCTTTCCAGTTTAATGGCTTAATATATTTATTTACCCAAGTGGAACAATTGGCTAATGACACAGAGTCTGTCGGGGGGGTACAGAATGATTGACTTCATCCACCTTACCTTAAGGACCACATCAAGGGGCAGAGAGAGAGAGAGATGCCCCGTGTTACCCCCTGCAGCTGCTTGCTTTTCTCCTTTCCCTCTGCTCTGATATATAAGGAATCTGAGGTGACTGTGTGCTGGAGGCTGCAGTCAAGGCTTTCCAAACAAAAGGGAAAGGAAGTTCTGTAAAACTAAGTTGGTAAAACTTAGTGTGTATGTTGAACCCTTTCTCTTTTATTTTGAAGAATTTTTAATAGTGTTATATATGCCCTAATTGTTTACTCTAAAGTTACATTTGACTTGTGTGTAGGCAGTGAAGTAGTTGGCCATGATCAATTCTTTTTTTGGGGCAGGGAATTGATTTGATTGATTTAAAAAATTCATCAGAACTCTTCAATGCTATGTTTATAGCTATTCATTTTAGAGAAACAGGAGATGAGAGCCAAATGGCCCATGTAATTTCAGTCTGTCCTTGAAAGTTAGGTTTTTAGATTGTGAGAGCTTGTTGTATAGGGAAGCCTCAGGAACTGACTGTTACTGCCTTTAGCTGCTGCTTGCAACTCTGAATTTGTGTGTCCTATCAGCTTCTTTCTTGGCGCACCTTTTTCTCTCGTCCCATTCAAACTCCAACCTATATTTTCTCTTGCAGCTCCTTTATCTTGAAACAAACAACTTGCTTTTGTGTCAAACACCATCACTTTCCAAGCTCTGCTTGAAGGCTGTTGCTAATACAGTATTAGGCAGAAATTTTCCCTCTGGTATCTCCACTTGTTTTTCTGAAAAAAATAGTGTTCTGCAACCTTCGGAATTCATCTGTTCATTTGCACACTGCAGTGTTTGCTTTTCTCCTTTCATGGCTCAAGCAATTTTCTTATGCTTCCATCCTCAGCTAAAAAAAACTGTTCTGGCTGGTAAGTGACAAAACCAGTGGAAGTAGGTTCTCCCACTTAAATTGCTTTGGTTTCCCCTGTGTGTGCTGGGAAATTGAAACGGTGCTTTTGAGAGACAGTACCTTCTGAGCTTTGTGAGTTGTGTGTGTGTTTGGCCAGAATGGAATAAGAATCTCTTCATTTCAAGAGAGGAAGGGGAAGAAGTGCATTTGAAATGTCAGACTAATTCAAACCCTCATGGTACAGAAGTGTTTTATTGATGAATGTCATTCATGTACACAGCTATGCAGATGCTCATGTCTGTTCTCACTCTGTGTTTTAGTCACAAGAGAAGTGTCAAGGGAGGATCAGTCCTAGTCATGAAGTGCCACATTTGCTTAGCTGTTCCACACAGTCTGCCTTTAAATATGGTGTGTGTTCAGTGGCAGCCTGTTGTAGGGTAAAAGAACCCTGAGATTCATCTGAAGTTACTGAAAACCATCTGAACAAGGCTAATTGTTATGGTTCCCACTGATAGAAGAATTAAATAGGACAGAAGCTGTATGGTTTGGTCACAAAACCCTTCTGCAAGAAGATCCCTGTATCAAATGTGAAGCCCAGACACTGGCATTATGGTATCTGTTCTCTGAGAACTAGGGTGTAACACTGACTGTGCTTTCACCTTGACAGCTCACAGTATGCAGGCCAGCCAACAGAGTTCCAGCGACCTCAGTCCTCCTAATTGCTTCTGCTGACTGGAATAGATTGAAAGGAAAACTGCTACTTCTTATCCCTGCCTTTAGGAATGGAAAGTTATTTTACTGAGCCAAAATAGTGTTCTTCAAAAACATATTTGTTCCTTTTGATACATTTATACAAATGATGCTAAAGTTTTCAGGTGTGTTATGTAAAGGCACTTTGAGGAAGGGTCCATTTTTAAATTTAATAAAGCACTACATATTTTTTTCATACAATACTGCTGTTTCTTTTGCCCTCATTTCTCCACTAAAGCATGCTGAGAATGGACAATGGCAAGCAGCAGTTGTGATTCAGAGTCTTAACAAGACTCCAGTAATAGATCTTCATTCAGGCTGCTGAACCACTGTCAGTCTGGCTGTGGTACAACATTAGCACAAACCACCTCACCCTGCCTGGGCAAACTGAGGCTGTGAGCTTGGCTCTGCTCTCTCTGGTACTGTTCTTGCAGCAAGGTAAAGCTGGAGCAGCCCCAAGGCTGATGCACTGCTCTCTGGGACCAGCGTGGTCCTCAGCAGTGCCATACTGAGCAGCCTTCTGCTGCAGCTGCTGAGGAGCTGGGGAAATGCAGGAGACCTCAAATGTGGGAAATGTCAATTGCTCCTCAGCAGTCATGGAGAGGCAGCCTTCTTTGCTCAGCCCCTGGGTGGGACAGGTGCTTACTCTCTCCTCTGCTCAAGGAAAGCCAGAGCCTTGGCAGTGGTGTTGTAGGGGTTGGTGTAGCCCAGAAGCCAATTGCATCCTGGGCTGCTTCAAAAGCAACATGGCCAGCAGGGTGAGAGAGGTTATTCTGCTCTTCAGCTCTGGTGAGACCTGACCTGGAGTGCTGCATCCAGCTCTGGGGTCTCCGACACTGACCTGGAGCAAGTCCAGAGGAGGCCACCAAGTTGGTCAGAGAGGTGGAGCACTTCTCCTATAAGAGAAGGTTGAGAGTTGGGATTGTTCAGCCTGGAAAAGAGAAAACTTTGGCATGACTTACTTGAGGCCTTCCAGGGCCTGAAAGAGAAATTACCTAAAAGATGGTGCAAGGCTTTACCAGAGCACATAGTGACAGGACAAGGGGGAATGGCTTCAAATTGAGAGAGTGTAGATTTAGACCAGATATCTGGGAAAAATTCCTTACTGTGAGGGTGGTGAGGCACTGGAATAGATTTCCCAGGGAATTTGTGGGTGCTCCATCCCTGGAGGTGTTCAAGGCTGGGTTAGATGGAGCTTTGAGAGCCTGGTGTAGTTGAAGGTATCCGTGCCTGTGGCACAGGGTTTGGAACTAGATGGTCTTCAAGATCCCCTTCCAACCCAAACCATTTCTATGATTCTGTGAGTCAAAGTAACCTGGCTGACTTGCCCTTGCCTCTCCCCAGCTCGAGCCTCGCACAGGCTCATGCAGATTGCACGGTGGCTCTGGCGCATAGATACGGAGCAGGGCAAGGGGCAGTGCTGTGCTCCTTCTGCACCTGCCTCTTCTGCAGAGAGGTTCACTGCAGGATCCAGGTTTTCAGCAGGTAAGAGTGGTTTTTCCCAAGTTATACCTGATTTTTTTCTCCTTTTGTCTGAAGTTTCTTACATGATAGAAAAAAAAATGTAGTGAAACCAGAAAAATGAAAATGTGAGAGCGAGGGGAGGATGGAGGCAATGGTAATTATTCTTTTTTGTAAGATTTCTTGTTTTGTGTTAGTACATCAGACAGCAGGGAATTTGATTTTAAATAGAGTGCTACTTGCCTAACCTTGTGCACTGGTTTCACGAAAAGTTAATGATGAAATAGTATTTAGGAAATAAGGATGAAATAATAAAAATGTGGCACACCAAAATGCTTACTTGATGGTTTTGTTTTCATTACGTGACAAGTTGTAACAAAATATATTTAAATGTCTCAGCAATTAGAAATACTGCTGGCTTTTGTTACCATAATATTTTTATTATGATAAAGTGATACCAATACTGAAAAGCCTGAATATTGTGTGTCCTTTCCAGTAGTGTTTCAGAGATGAAAAAGAGCGCATTTCCCATTCCCTGGTACAGGGTGTAAGACATTAATCTGACTGCCTGTACCTAATTTTTAATTATGGGATTTATTTTATAATGTTTAGACAGAAGGGTAAATGTATAGCAATATGATCTTTTTTTATGAACAGCTGTGTAACTAAAATATTTTTATTATTTAAATGCATTGGGATTAAATTGAAACTATATCCATTTTCTTTTCAGCTTCTGCTTAAATTGTAAATGCATCCCGCTGTAAAAAGAACAAAGGTGCTTTTTAAGTAAGAGTGACTTTTTATATCAAGCTTTTGCACTTCTTGGTTGTTTAAATATGCCAGGTTATCTTCCTTGCCCTTCTTCACTTTCTAAATTACATTTAAAAAGGACACCTTAATTTTTTGTCCATATAAGCACACAAATGTAGGCGATAAAGTGATCGTTCCCTTGGCTAGAATGGCTCTAGAAGTGAAGGTGGCTCAGTGCATCTGAAGAGCATCACTGAGCCCCAGGAACTTTCCCACACACCTTGTCTCGATGGACTGCCTCAGCTCTGCAGGGTTTGTAGCAGGCTTCTCAGCACGTCGCAGGCAAAAACATCTGTTAGCTATTATATACAAAGTGAGGGAAAAGAAGGGTTTCAGACATGTTTTAATGTGAAAAGGATTGCCATTGTTACCAGCAAAATTATTTTCTGTATTCCTGAAGGAATCTTACAGATTTTGAATTAAGTTATTTGTACTGTCTACGTTTTAGTAATTAATTGTCACTGCATTTAGAAATTGAATCTGCTTGAAGACAAATGGTTTCTTAGATCAAGAGAGGATCTTGTTCTGAATGATTGTGGGTCCCTAGAGGGCAGTCCTGGGCCACCTACTCTGGAGTAGCTGATGCCTGGGATACCCTTGGGCTAAATTATGGTGAAAGAAAGGGAATCAATTAGAATTCTTTGTACAGGCAGCAACAATTTAAACTTTATGATAGACTGGATAGTCTGCAGCAGCAACTTCAACATTTCTGAACAACACGTGGCAACAGTGGTTTTTGAACAGCCTGTGGATTAAGGTTTTCTGGACAACATGTGGCAACAATGAATTAAACTTTTAAGAAGAGGAAGAACGAAAGACCGTGTAATAGAGAAAAAAGATCTGGGTCACCACCCAGAGTTCCAGCACTGTCTCTGGTCCGGTTCCTGCGGGTGGTGCCGCAGGGATGATGGGTGCACACCCTGCTCCTCTCCGTTTTGATATTTATAAACCAGTCCTTGCCCATGTGCATTTTATTATTCTTGAACTTTTCAGAAGGAGGTTGGGGGTCTCATGGTTTCAAATCCCCTCCCCTGACAGAGGCAAATGCACTGCTGTCTCAAACTTGTTTCTAGAAATAGTTACCCAAGATAAACAAGTTGATCCCAAAAAGCACTATCCTGCTGCCAACAAGACCCTCTTTTTTTTAACTGTACCTAATCTAATTGGCATAAAAACATTTCTTTTCTCTTCTGCCAAATGTTTGAGACATTAACTTTTTCAGGTTTTCAGTTTCTCACACTGATATGACTGAAAACGGAGTGGAGGGAGTTGCTTAATGAAAATCACATATAATTGCTTGGGAAAACAATATAACATTTATGTGCAAGTTATTAGTCAGTCTTCAGTCTTTGTGTACAAAAGTGATACAATTCCATGGATTTTCTATAATTTCTTTATCTAAATCCAAATGTTTGATTTGATGATTCTCTGTGTTCATGAGAAGATGAATTGAAACACCCGAGGAACTGGTTTTCTTCAATTATAGCAATCATTTCTAAAATATCAAGTTGTAATAGAATTACTAACACTTTGTTAATAGTTTTGTGTGTTTAGAAGCATGCACACTTCCAAATTCAGAGCCCAGGAACCCAGATGTTACCCAGCTGCTCTTTGGCAGGTGCTTGTTGCAAACATGTAACACTGGGCCTGATCGCGAGTTCACAAATTATCTATGAACTGTCAGTCCAGTTGTGTTCAGAAGAGACAGCTGGATTCAGGAATAAAATGATTTATCAACTGGAACATGTGAGGCTCTTTTGGATTGCCAGTGATAAATGCATTGACTGCAGAATAGCTGTATGTAGCACTAACAATATGATTGCAATCACAAGCTTAATATCCCTGATCAACACTCGGCATAGCTGACTCCCCTTCTAGGGAGGGCAAGAAGGACAAACCTGTCAACCTGTCCCTGTAATTTCCAGTCAAATTCTCATCCCATCACTTAGGTATGAAATTGGGGTACATTTTATACCTTATTAACCGTTATTTGGCGAAGTGCTGTGAGTGGGATGCAGTCAGACCTTGCATTCTCTGTTGCCGCATTGTGCAGAATATTGCTCCATAGGACGTGTACTTGGTCTGTACAAAATATTCCTGGGTATCAGGTAGAACAATGAGCCCCTGTGACTTCCACCTCACTCCATGTGCCTCCCCAATGACATGGCAACAGCCAATCACACCTTCATCTGGTTTCCACGATTACACTGTGGGTCCTCTGACATACTAAGCTTTGCATTATTGAACAGTGCCCTTGCCACCAGTTACTCTTTTCTAGTCAAGTGATGTTGGTTATGAGTGGAAAATGAAAATCTGAGGTGAAAATCTCTATCTTGGAACTTGTATCAACACAAGTTCTCAGATGGCAAGTGTGGTGAATAGTAAGCGGGCTGCAGTATGTGGTGGGTCATAAGGCAGCAAATGGGGGCAGTTTGGATGCTCTCCTGGTACTGCACAGCACCTTCATTGCCTCAGGGGTGGAAGAAAAGCAAATTCAGGCAGGTAAGTCTTGTGGGGATGAGCAGTAGTGTAAATAAAACTTCTGTGAGCTGTTTGTGAGACCAGTATTACAGGATGTGTGGATTTTTCAGTGCAGTTGAGTCTAGCAGCACAGCACAGCTGTATCCTGACCCACGCTGGGATGTCGTGTGGATTCAAACCTCCTCTTTGGCTTTCCATGGAAGAAAACCCAGCCTGCAGCCAGGAGGTGGTCATGAGCATGCTCTGTAGCAGAGCCCCACCACGGAAATGCTCAGTGCTTTGAGAGGCTGAAATATTAGGAGAAGTTCCAATGCAAACCCTTGACTGACACTGAGTTAAAGTTGCCAGCCTTCATTCCCCATTCCACAAAGACCCATTCTGTCAGAGGCTGCTATTTCATTTTTCAGTCCCTCCCTTCAACTCTTGCTTTTTTTACCCAGGAGCCCTCAATGTTGTTCCTACCCTGAGCAATCTCTGTTCTGCCTAGACTACCTGTGTAAATATAAATATTGTTACAGATTCAGTGTTATGGATTTCTTCCAACAAACTACTGCTATGACTACAAACTTTGAACAATTAATAACAGAAAACGGCTGTTTGTAAAATTCTTCCTTAATGTTATAGGAATGTTTTCAGTTGGATTATTTACATGCAACTGAAAAAGGCTCCAGGGAGTTACAGAAGCCTTGAAGGCATATCAGATAGCACCATGTTGCTCCTAGGAACAGATAATTATTCAAACAGTGAAGGGTGATGGTGTTGGTGCTTGCTTGTTTTGGCTTAAAAAGGAAGAAATGGAAAGTTAGTAGCTGGATTGAGATGGATAAACTAAACAACAGATGAGGTATTAAACAGTCAAAAGGCTACTTTTCTTTTTTTCCTTTTTTATCAATGGAATAATTTGAATGTTACATAGGTACATAGGTAAGGTATTTCACAAGAAAGCTTTATCTTAATATAAAATAATATTGTTCAGGTGTTTCTAGTCACAACAATGCTTCCTCTTTTTCTGCCCTTGTCCATAATAATTTTGTTAGATCTCTTAGGGATTTTTTTGTTCAGTGCTATATTCAAACATAACAGCTAAAGCAAATAGAATGATATTTTAAAAAATATTTATACCAGGCACAAATAACAAGAATTCATATGCAGACCTGCCTTTTTTGGTTTTTTTTCCTGTTCATTAGCAAAACAGAATGTCATTCTATTATCTGCTGCTGAAATTTCTAGGCTAGTGCTGTCTCCCACTTATTTTGGTAGATATTTTTAGGCTAGTGTTTTTTTCTCAGATAAAATTTTGTATTTTCATCTTCAGGAGGAAAATGAGTTTATTTTTCCAAGAAATCATATTACAGAAATTAAACTTTGTGACTACAGTGGACCATAAAGGGGGAAATGCCAGAGAGGAGACATGTCTGATGGGGAGCATGCAGAAAGATTTCTGCTAGAGGAAATTTAGTACATGCTGGCATTTTAATGACCTACAGTTAAGTCCTCACAAAGATGCTGAAGTAATTCCTTGACTAGTTTTAAATAATAGAAAAACCCACTATAAGTGGGAGATTTAACTGTCTCTGGATTGCCCAAAGAAGTCCTTTCAGGAAGTTAGAGACCTACATTTCTTCATTCTGCATTTGCTTGAAGGTTGCGGTGATTGATGCAATACTTTCATTATGTCCTTCTTTTCCTTTTCTTGTTCAGCTCAAAGTTCTTGTGGTCAGTTGGTTGTAGGACTCCTTGCATTTTTAACTGTTGCAAGATGGCATTGGACCCTATCATCTGCCTGCAGAAAGGGGCTATGCTTGTGTAATTGCACAGATAAAGTGCAGTATGCAATCCTAGGACTGCTAAGAACATTTTAACACAGTCATTGTGAAGACTTGCAGGAGACAACCTCACAGAGGATTTTGTTTGGTAATTTCCATGTAATCTTTTTACCATCTAAATCATAAGGCAACATGCTGCCTTCCAGTTTTTAGAGGGCTTTATCTCAAACCTGCTAGGCACAATTTTCTGACCGCCCACATGTATTTGATTATGAATGCATTTTTTTTCTCCTTGTCTTTGACCAAAAACTTGGCTGTAAATACCTGTGCAATGTGTACATATAGCACCTAGAAGGCCTGAGCTTGGGAAACACAGGGTAAGAATGGGCTTGCTCTGCCCTTTGGCTAGTTCATTGCTATCTCAGGTATCTAGTTATGTTGGTCTCTCTGTGAGTTATTGTACTTTGTCTTAACAAAGGAGTTGTTCGTTGGTATGTACTGGATGTCTTGGTTATAGGCAGAAGTTGTAGTCTGTCTTCAATTTAACCTAGACAAGCCAAATTAACTTAAAACTTTCCTGAAATGTAAGTGCCTTATTTTCCCTAGTATACCTGTAGTTCAGTGAAGTCTCTTGGGATTTGTAAATAATTTAACATGACAGTGCACAACATTTCAGCTGAAGGTAGGCCAGTACCATGAAGATTGTTGTCAGGGTCCTAAGCAGATGATGTGTGTGCATGCAGAAGTGACTGATCCATGTGAGAGCTGGTGCAAGTGGGAGCAGGCCTGAGCTGTGCTGGATGTGCCACATGCTGCAGGTACAGCTGGAGCCAGCTCACCTGTGTGGAGAAGCTTTAGGCAGCTCCCACTTGGCACCTGGCAACAGCTCCACCTGCATGTCTCAGCTTAACTCGAAGTGAAACAGCCTGTTTTCATACACTATCTTTTTGTGTGACAGTAAAGATGATGAATAGAGTTTTCTACTCCTGACGACACCTTGTATAAACCCTAAAGCCTTCAGTGCTGTCAAATGTCCCCACAGATGGGATTTGCATGGTGTGACATGCCCTGGCTAGAGGTCTGGCTGAGACAGCACAGCTCTGGGTTCCCAGCATCAGAAGAGACATAATATTATCTGTGCTATCTCCTTTTACCTTCTCAGGTTGTCTCAAATAACCTAAGTTTTAATCAATATCCCGTGGAGTCTGAGCACCTTTCTCACTGGGATCTATAATGAAGACTTGCATCAGTGCATTGCAGGTGCTTTGTTACTTCTCAGTTCACCTGATTTAAGGCAGCATTTGCTATTCCTTTTTTTTTTTTTTTTTTTTTTAATTTAAAAGATATACTTGTGAGTCACAGGAATCTTGACCCACAAATCTCCTTAGTCTGTGATTATGGATGGCAAACTGTTATTTTTCTGTTTAAAATTAAAGAAAATAAAATGGTGTAATTTCTGAGTGCAGGAGGAGTAAATGGGTAAAAACCACTATGAGCCAAGCTGCAGGGTCACATACTTTTCTATAGCTGCAGGGTCTAACTATTGTGCCATTGGTAAATTACATAGGAAAACTTCCTTCTTTTTTTTGTACCAGGGCTAATGAAAACATTGCTAAGAAGGGCATAGCTGGTTCCCTGGCAAGTTCCTTCCATGGCAGTGACTACTGCCACACCTTGGCTTCTTCCTGTTCAAGCATCTGCTGTCATCTTTTTGCTAGATGCCATGCAACTCTGGCTTTGCAATGTAGCTCAACTTTCTCTGCTCAACTGGTTACCACAATGAAGGCAATAAGGACATTGAAACAAAACAACAGACTGATGTGATGCAACCAAACACTGCAACATTACTTTCATATTTTCAATTTCCAATTTTCCTCGCCTACCTTAACCTTTCTAAATCAAATTTTTTGCATACCCTGCAGGTTACAGTGTATTTGAATGCTTCTTCCTCAATAGAAGATTTTTCTGTTCTCAAATCATGTAATACATACGTTTTATGCATCTTTAACTGTATCTAAATATTTACCTACACTTATGTTTCTTAATATCTTTTAGTTCTTGTAGCTTTAAAAGATTTGTACATACAATGCTAATCTTAATGTCTTCATCAAAGTTACCTTGTGCAACAAAACTTAAAGTAGAAATGGTACAAAAACATATATAAAGTGCTTCAAAACTCTGTTAAGTTTTAATTTACCCTGCTCAGTTTCAGATGAGAAAGATGTATGATGAATACATACTGCAGCCAAACCCAAAAAATGGGATTGTGTCTAAAAAACTACAGTTTTGCCCTAAATATACTTCTGGCTGTCTTAGAGACATGGTATGACTATAGCCTCTTCTCACACAGAAGGGATGATTTACCAGGTGCAGGTAAAACATGAGATTACGTAATTCTATAATTGCCTTAACAAAACCTAACAACTATGTTTGCTTGTCATTGGCACTTTTCCTAAAAAAATCAGGGCAAGTATTGTTCTGATTTTTGAAGTTCAAGTCAGTTGGTGTAGAGGACCTGGTGACCACACAAGGCATATTTGAAAAGACATAATTTCAGACTAACTGCTGTCAGGCACTCTTGATAGGTTATCCAGCCAGCTGGAGTTTATGTTCAAGTTTTGTCTCATCTGAAAAGAACTTGTTTGATGGGCTCCAGGATTATTTTGTGACACAAATGCTTTCTTGATCCAAACAAAAAAGCTAATGCAGCCACATGCAGCCACGTGCCTGTCCCAAGGAGATGATAAATGTAAAGAAGGAAAGCCCTCAATTCTGTAAATTGAGAAGGAAAAGTGATCTTGAAAGCTGGTACAAAACTACTGGATGATGTAGGAAAATAAGAGGGTTGTGGTAATGAAAGACAGTGTTCTAAATTCATCCCAGGCAACTTCCATCCCACTCCTCCCTAAGAGAATGCTCTCATTCTGATTTTTTTCTAAGCATAACTCAAAAGGATTGAATTATTTATTGCAGGCACTGTGCTCCCTCCATTGGCTATATAATATTTATCAAATAAAGAAGGCAGATGCTACCACCTGATGGAAAAAGGACTTCTCAGTGGTACCTTATTTAGCATACACACTTTGGAGAAATGCTATCCTCTAGTCCAATATCTTAATTTGCACGGAAGTAGCCTAATCTGAACTTCTCCTCAGCTGCAGAAAGATAAAGTAAACCATGATCATAGCTCTGCTGCAATCCATTTTCAAAGATGGCACTGATGAACTTTATCAGAGCCTTCCTTGCATGAATTATGACTGCTTATTCTGTTTTAGAGCTTTATGAGGAAAAATACTCCTGAATGTTTGCATAGATTAAAAAGAAAGTAATTTTCACTGCATCACTGCATAAGGAGGATGTTTGGATAGTGTTCTGCTTAGCATCATCTTCATTGGTGGATTTGCTAGTTCTTGGTCTGCTTTGAAGGGTCCCTGGTGACCACACCAAATGTTCACGCAGAGTTAGTGTCAGTGCCCACTTTCCTCAGAGAACCCACTTCTCCGCTCTCCCCCACAATTTTTGTCTTATGACTTCCATGGTCTGTGTATTTTTGCAGTTTCATGAAGTCCAGCCATTTCAGCTTTACTACAATTTTTTTTTTTTTCTGAATTCTGGTTCACATTCAATGAGTAGTTGAATGACAGAATAGTTTTCATTTTACCTGTTCATTTTGGTAATATTTTAACAAAGTGTTTTATACCAGAAACATTTTTACCAGAAATATTTTTTCACTATTAGTAGTATTCCAATGAATATAGGAGAAAAAACCCCATCACGTAAACCTCATCTGCGTACAGCAGAACCTCTAGCACAAGTACCTCAAAAAGAGTCCTTAAAAAAACCATTATTTTTTTTAAATCAGTGCTTCTAGAGCAGTGCAGTAGAGACCTCACCTGCCTTTTTGATAATCAGATTCAGCTCACAGATGTTTTTTTGGTGATGCAAAATACAGAAACTAAAAATCTAAGCTAAACTAAAATTGTTTGACCTAATACTAGGAGTTAATGAGAAACATTTCCAAAATTAAATATGGATATAATTCGTGACCAAAGCGGGACAAGCTGACTGTATAAATCCCACTGTGTTTGCCAAGTCAGGAATGAATTAATTTTCTGCATACATCTCAACAGCTCTGTGTCTGCAAGTGTTGCAATGTGCCTCCAGCTAGCACTACATACCTTGTTTTGATGGAAGACAGTAAATGCAGGCATAGCAGGGCGTAATCTTTCATCTTTATTTATCTGCAGCTACCAACAGGTGGGCAGGATGTTTGAACACGTTTCCATTTGGTAAATACAATAGTACCAGAACACGCCATGAAAGAAGTACCAGAAGCAGAAGGAAAAAAAGAGGGATGGGACATAATCCATGTCTGGATTATTCTCTGCAGTTTCTGCAGAATACTTGTAATTTGCTTAGCAAATGTTATGATGCATTTTTAACAACAATGAGAATGTCTACCTTGATAGTTCTAAAGTCCATGATTGCTACCTGCATTGTGAGGAACATAAGGAGGAGCTTTCCTCTACCTTAATATCTAGGCTAGTAGTTAGTCAACAAGTGGCAGTGCAGTGTTAAAATTGCCCATATTTGATTACGTGTTTAACAAAATAGTTTGAGGAACTTCTGCTTTGAAAAACTCTGTCTCTGGCTGTGGTGTGAGAATGAAACAGAGAACTAAGAAGCACCAGAATCTAGAGAGAAGACACTGTTCCCAGAACAACCACAAATTAAGTAATCTCTGTAAATTGTCAGGACTACTTAGTAGCTGTTAGATTTGTAGATAAAAACTTAGGGACTAAATGAGACTAAACCTATACGTTCAAGCTTCTAAATATTTCAGTGACAGTCTGGGTAACTCAAACCAAGCAGCCAAAGCAGCCTACTGAATAAGCAAAAAATAAAATAATGAGCTGATGTCCCCGAGATGCTCCTGCCAACAACATCCGTAGAGTCCTGAAGGGCTCCTTCTCTTCCCGTGACACGGTCTCTTCAACTAAGGTGGTTTGCAGCTGTTCGTACTTAAAAAAACAAACGAACAACCAACCAACCAACCAACCAAACATCAGTCACCTCAAATCTCGCAACCTTTACTCGGAGGATTTCCTGGGGTGGAGGGTGAGCCCAGCCCGCAGCAGCGAGGGGCTGCGGTGGCTGGCCGAGCCCAGTCTTTTTTTAACAGCGACTTTTGCTCAGACGCTTTGTTTTTCGGAACCTGCGTTTAACCAGCACTCCTTACCTGCGCCGGGGCGGGGAGGGGACGGGGGATGGCCCTGCCCTGCCCCGGGGCCACCTCGCCGTCCTGGGGACACGTAGGTTGGCGGGCGGCAGGCGGGGGAAGGTGAAGCGTCGCTGGGAAGAGCCGCCCGTGCGGGGCAGCGGCGCCNGACCGCTGCTCTCCGTGGGTCCCGTGCCAGGGCGGACGGCGTCAGCCAGGCTGGATAATCCGGGGAGGAGACCCGTAGAGCTGCGCCGATGGTCGCACTTGCTCCGACGCCCTTCTTTTGGGTCTGGGAGGTGGCTCGGACCGAGGTAGTGTCTGCTGGGGAAACTGGGGGCTGGGGACAGTTTAGGGGTAGGAGTGAAACCTCTTGTAAAGGGTCAGCCCTGTCCGGGGCTCGGTTCCTGACAGAAAGGCGGTCTGCGTCTGTTCTCCGCAGCTGCCCCCGGCACTGAGCCTGGCGGGTCACCCCGCCTGCACCGGCGCTCCCTGCACCGACCAGGAGCCGCAGCCCCTTCCAAGGGAAGCATTCCAGGAATAAGTCGCAATCTGAATGTAGAGCATTGGAAAATGATTTCCGCCGTGCCCGCTGAGGGATGCCAGCGTTTCACAGAAACACGGCTGTCGTGATAGTGGCAGTACTGGCACTGCATCCCGACGGGGCTAACCCAGCTCTTGCATACTGACTAGGTATGTCCAGCGAAGGAATATATGTATTTGTTGTCATCATTTTTTTCTAGACCAAAAGTGAGACGCTTGATTAATCTTTTTAGAGGAGGCATGACATACCTTGCAGTTAATAGAAGCATTTAAGAGAATATGAATATAGACATATATTTATGCACTTTTTATGATTTGAAATGTTCCTAGGCTTACGTACCAGAACTAGGGTGATCCTCTGACTTCCTGTTGGTTCTCTCGGTTCTCAGGACTGTTGCATGTTTGAATAACTTTGTGCTTTTGAATAAGAGATTCAAAGAAACCTGCCACAAGTTTGCCAAAATCAGTGAAACCTGTGATCCTTTGAAGTGTTGAGGAGGCTGGTGGGTTTTTTTTTTTTTTTTTGTTTTAATTGAGCAGATCAGCTTTGAAGGGTCTAAAGAGCAGATGAAAAGGAGTTTATGCAAATTTAATGAGAAATTAATGAAATGAGAAATTTAATAAAATAATTTAATGAGAAATTAATGAAAGTAATGAAAATTATGCCTACGTGCCATCATGGATGCTGTAACTGTAATTCAGATGCATGTATCATTGAAGACCTCTTTCAGACAGTGATGGGGTTTTTTAGGGGAGTTGGTTGTAATGATTTTTTTTACACTGAAATTGATAAAAATATTTCCTTTCAGGGTGAAACTTTATGGACATGGCTTCTCATACCTGGATTTTTTTTTCCCCTCTGGAAAATCTGGGCAAAGATCTCTAGAGCTGAAGTTCTGTCCTGAATGATAAAGCTCCACAGGTCGATTGAGTGCTCAAGATGTGGACAGAATGGCTGGGAAAAGAGCGAAATGTAGCCATTTATCATGGCAGAATGTGGTAGGAAAAACATTTGCAATTGATTCTGTAGTCGTATGTCTGTTATTTTCAACATTATTTATGTGAATGCATGCACAGAGAAGAGCCTAATTTTGCTGTCGTGTCTACTTTCCATAGAAATGTAAATTTTTCATTGTGACAAGTGAGAGATGAGGAAGTGTCCTCAAAGTAGTCTGTGTGAATGGTTTTACACAAGGCTGTATATATGTTTGCAAGTCTGCTGTGTTGACAAAAGGGTAAATTATAAATTTAAATAGAAAGAAAAAACATTGAAATTATAGCCAAGTAGGATCCTGGAAGACTTTCTTTCAGGATGTAGTAAAATACTACTTCTGCATCTGCTGAATCTACTGGTGGGACAAAAAATTTCTTGAGGGAGCTTGTTTGAGACAGAACGCTAGAGCAAAGTAGTGTTTTAATAGAACAGAGTTTGTGAAAAGGCAGTGATTCAGAGAAGTCATAAAGAAAATACCTCTTCATAAGTGGAGTCTATTCAACCCTCTTTTATTTTTAAATTATTTACATTACAATATTTCCCTCTTTTATAAAATTAAAAATGATAGATTTTTAAGAGTTATTGTGCATCACAACTAATGGAAAACATTGTAGCTTTTGTGCAAACATGCATAACCTACCTCCAGAGATTTTAATGTTTTGTGTATTTCTATGCTCAGGATTCTTTCAGGTACTCAACCCATCTTAGAGCTAGGCAAGAAAATACCTGCCTGGTAATTTGAATGGAAGTTTGCAAGGAGGGAGGATGAAAGAGAAAGGGAAGAAGGGAAGCAGGCTGTGCAAGAAGCAGTGAGGATGACTCAATGCATGGCACACTTCTGAGTCAGTCTGGTGAAGTAAGACACAGCAGCCGGAAGTGTTATCTTTGACTCTTGTAGAAAATGGTGATCAGCTAAATGTTTGTCATGACAGGATGGGGTTCTCCTGCTCGTCCTTCAGCTGGAATAGTTGCATTTGTCCTCTCACTCTGATGTAAAACACTGTGGTAGGCTGAATAGAAAAAAAAATACAGTAAGGCAGGTCAAGTTAAGGATCAGCTTCTCAGACACATGCCTCTAATAGATCCTTCTCCAAACACATCAGGGATCAGAGGACTACTAAAAAGTCCTGACAGTCATTCTCAAGCATATAAGTAGGCATGTAAAGGATAAATGCCTAGATCTTAGGTGAATAAACATCACTCCTAGAGTCCCAACTCAGCATGTATTTTGATGATCTAGACAGAGGGAATCTGTTTCAGTGGCAGAATTTGCCAACAACACAAAGCTGTTCAGGCTAGGACATGGAGGTGTAAATTGCAAAAAATGGCAGAAAGATGTCATGATAGTAAATGACTGGGCAATAATGGCAGAAGAAAATTGTTGTGGAGAAATGTAAAGAAAATTTGAAATGAAAACATATGGCCAAAATGCTAACATTATGTGCTCAACAGCTGACTGAGTTTGCCTGATTCTTGGCATTCAATGATGAGATCTTGAAACTTTGCTACATAGGCCCATGGAAATATCAGGTCAATACTCAGCAGTACTCAAAGAACAAAAATATGGTTAGAAATCTTTAGGAAAAAATTCCAGAAAAAACAGTAATTGTCTTAGTTTATAAATATATAGGGCACTTATGTTTGGAAGACTGTATGCAAGTTCTGTCCTGTCCTCCCCATCTCAGACAGGCTGTAGCATAACTGAATGCACTACAGAAG
The DNA here is from genome assembly GCA_013399225.1 of Rhipidura dahli. NCBI lineage: Eukaryota > Metazoa > Chordata > Aves > Passeriformes > Rhipiduridae > Rhipidura > Rhipidura dahli. The sequence goes on along the minus strand of VXAC01003061.1, from coordinate 1,137,364 downwards.
TGGGTGGCAAAAAAAGTCAGAATTATGAAATCAGATTCCAGCCAAGGGAGAGTTAGAGAATCTAAGCCTGTAGCTTGGGAAAGGAAGAGGTGGGAAGGAGTGTGCCAGAGATGTAAAAAAATCAAGTGCTTGACAGGCTGAAATAGGAAATGTTCACACAGTTTTTTTTCTCCTGGTGTAATAATTAGGAGGTGTCAGGTAAAACAAGCAGGTAATAGGCTCAAAACAAGTCAAAGACAATTCCCGTATTTCATGTGTCCTCTATTAACTGTGTAATTCCTGTATTAATTGTGTAATGCGCTCATTGTGTAATGCAAATGTTTACTTTAAATTGTGGAAATTCATATTGGGAATCACTAATTGAAAGTTTTCTTTCCATTTCTGCAGGGAAACATGACAGCAAAAACACTGCTTTCATGTAACATTGTAACATCATTTCTGTCTTTAATTATTGCAAGTAAGTTTATCGGTGGCTATGGAAAATTTTGTTCTGGAACTTTTATTTTTTCACACAAGTAGTACTAACTTCCTGTGAAAATGGCAGTAATAGTAAAATTTACATGCATGCCAATGAGTTTCTTACATAGTTCCAAGAGCAGGAACCTATAAAACATGTGGTATTTTGTGTACTAACATATCACAGAATCATTTAGGTTGGAAAGGAACTCTTGGCATTATCTAGTCTGACCTCATAGGGTCAGCATTTTGAATATCTCTACAGAGGGAGACTCCACAATTTCTTTGGGCATCTTCTTCCAGTGTTTGATCACCTATACAATAAAAAAAAGTCCTTTCTAGTGTTCAAATAGAATGTTTTATGCTTCAGTTTGTGCTCATTGCCTCTTGTCCTGTCAGTGGGTAATGCTGGCAAAAGTCTATTTGTTCTTCATTCCCTCCCATCTGGTATTTGCACACATTGATAAGATCCACCCACACACTCCTCAGACTTCCTCTTCTCTAGGTTGGGCAGTTCCTGCTCTTTCATCCTCTACTGAAGTGAGAGGTGCTTTACTGCCTTAAGTATTTTTGGGGCCATGTGCTGGACTCTCTCCAGTAAATTCAAATCTGGCAGGTCCTAATGCATCCCAGGACACTGTCAGCCTTTTTTTTTTGCCATGAGGCAGCATTGGTGGCTCACTGTGCTACCCTTTAAGCCCATAGTGAATGTGGGCCAGTTGAACTCAGCAGTTCTGGTCACACCATCTCAGAAACATGGTGAAACAGGTGGAGAGATGAATGACAGTGTTGTCTGAGATGGGATGGCTTCCACATGGGAAGTCTCTATATGAAGGAGCACTCTGAGGTAAAGAGACAGAAGCAAGATGGGGTGAAAGTTTATAAAAATGTAAATACCGTAGAATAGGCAGATGAGAGGAAGTTTACCATTACTTATAACAAAAAAATGCATGCTACTCAGAGAATTTATAAAATCCAGTGAATGGTTTTTCATGCAGAAAGTAAGAGGAAAGAAAGGGGCTGAAATCAGTGTAGTAGAGTATTTGTTGCGTCCTCCTCTCTTCTGCACATTTGACACTGGTTGTTATCAGAGACAGGATTTTGGGCTAGACAGACACTTTCATGACTGTCTGTGGCAGTTCTCATATAATAACAAAGCAAGGAAGTTTAGATAAATATATTACTGACTTGGGAACGTGGCCACAATATCCGGAGTTGGTGCCTTTTTAGTCATATTACAGAAAAAAAAAAAAAAAGCCCAAACTGAACTCTTGGTGTTGCTCTTTTCCTGCATGAGTCCGTGTCAGGAGAATAGAAAATGGGCTCATTGGTGATTGTAATGATTCCTCTCTAAATGTTCATAAAATGAAGGGTGAGTTGAAATTCCCATAGAAAACTTAGTATTTGTACAACACAATCTTTAACTTTAGTGTCCTCTTGGAACACTTAGGTATCAAAAGCATAGTCAGTCTTGAAGGATTACTTTGACCACAGTTAAGTGAAGTTAAAAAATAAAGACATTAAATGTGAAATTGGTGTGCATGTGTGTGTTTGTGTACATGCCCATGAAACAGAAACACAGCTACTCTAGTAATTTGCATCTGAAATAAAGCATGCAAATGACAAGACTGCTGCAAACAAAGACATTCTACTGAGAGTAAAGATTGCATTCAAAAAACAGCATTTCATTTTAGTGGCATAACTATATCTGTATGCCACTGAGTAGTACTCTCAGCTGTGAAGATAAGGGATTAAAATTATATTTTTAGTAGTTGACTTGAAAATGGAGGTGAAAACACCAATGAATTTTACAAATATAATCAGGAAATGAGTTTAGTATATTTCTGTGGAGTGTTTGTGTTTTTCTTTAATATTTATCTCTTTCCTCTAGAGAAATGTGAAGCCTATGATGTGATGTTGAGGCAAAGTCTTGTGCCTGATGGGCAGCCTCTTGCTATTAAATGTTCGCTGGAAAAGAGCTTGAAAAGTGGAGACTACAACTTAACATGGTATAAAGTTGGTAACCAGACAGCTGTGCCTAGAGACAAACTGTCTAGAATTCATCAGGAGAAGAATTTAATTTGGTTTCTTCCTGCGATGTTAGAAGATTCTGGAGATTATGAATGTGTTATAAGGTGAAAGTTAAAAAAAGAATATATTTTTACAGAAATGAGTTGCAAAGTGAGTAACTTTTAGAAAGCAAGTAAAATTTTAAGGGTAACAGAGATACTAATGAACAAGAGGGAGTGCATCTGCAAAAACTAACTGTAGTTTGGGGAAATTAAGTCTAGTTTTTGGTTTTTTTCCTCATAGGCAAAAGTAAATCTGTTAAAGTAACCGTAAACCTTTTTTCTTCTCTTTCTTCTCCAAAAAGAATGCCATGCATTTTTGACCTGCAAAATATGCTAAATAGGTTAATTTAATTATGTTCTATTAATTGCAGGAATTTGACCAGCTCCAAGAAAATGTGTACGAAAGTTGAAGTTTTCAAGAGGATTGAAGGTTTATGCTTAAATGAAAAATTTGCTGTAGAGGAGGTGATATTCACATCATCATCTGCAAAGGTCGTGTGTCCTCACTTGGATTATTTCAGGAATGAGAAGAATATTCAGCCTGTTCGTTGGTATAAGGCGAGAACACGGTGTTTTGTACAGTCTTATAGCTGTCCATTCTTTAAAATAAAAATCACTGATCTTTGAGAATTGGAGCAGAAGAACTAAAAATTTACTGTAAATTGGAGAAAAATGCTTTTAAAACAAATTAGAGGAGGATTAAGACTTTCTGTCTTTTAAAAGTTTTTTTGATTATCAGGGCAGAAATTCAGCTGAGATGTAGGAGTGCTGACCCACGTACCCACCAGGTGGCATCTGTTCACCTGCCAGGGAAACTGCCTTGTGTGGAAACAGATTTACTATGGCACGTCCATTAGGTGCTCAATGCTGTTCTACTAAATTATTGTATTTCATGTTCACCCTCTCTTAAAGGCTCTTTCTGTTACAAGAATGTAGTGCCTTCTGCCAGATTCCTGCCTCAGGCCCATGCAGTCTCTATGGTACCAGCAGTATTGAGGTTCTTTAAAAAATGAAGTCTAATTATTGAGTGATTCTTCATTGATTAATACTTTTGCAAATACTGACAACTCACATTTTACTTTCTTATTTCTCTAATACTGAAAGGTGTTTTCCAAAGGGAATGAACCAGGGTATCTTTAAATAAAAATCTCAGCTGAAGTGAAGAGTGCACTTCTTTATATTCCATTCCCCTCACTCTTCCTCAGCTGCAGGCCATCCACCCTTATGCTGTTGTCCATTGAAATTTCAGATTGTATTAAAGAGAGAAAAACCATGGAAATATACAGTGATACGAATTTACAGAGCTCTCTACACACTTTTAGGACTGCCAGCTGCTGGAGGGAAAAAGGTTTGCCCTCTCAAACAGTGACCTCATAATTTTCAATGTGACTGTACATGATCGAGGGAACTATAGGTGTGAAACAACATATACCTACAATGGGAAACAATATAACATTTCACGAGACATCAGTCTGATTGTAGAAGGCAAGTAAATAATTTCATTGTATTTGTGTTCTTAACAACTCCAAATTTTTGTCCCTCCTTTCTAAAGTCTAAAGTGGAGAGATCTAATCTGTGGATTGAGATGCCTAGGGCTACTTTTTTTCACCTAAATGTGAAGGAGATAAATGCTGACTGAGGGTATTTATATTCTGTCTGCTGTTGAAGATCTGTTCCCTTTTTCAAAGTTTCAGCATTGTCACAGGTCTGCTGTCCAGACCAGCTGCCAAAGTCCCTGAACAGATGCTCTGTAAGGCTTGGTGGCGCAACACTTTCTACTGTGCCCTCTATCTTGCCCATCTTATTTCCTCTTTCACATCAACCTCTTAATGCAAGAGTCTTGCCTGTTTTTTCTCTGTGCATATATATGCATACATATGTATGTATATAGGTGTGTGTGTGTATGAATGTATGTGAGCATGTATCATTCATAAAATGTCATATGTATATGATATGGATAAACAAAATTTGAGGAACATAAGGTTGGATCAAATGAAATGATCATTCTGGCCTCAAAATTTGTCCCTAGAACTTCTCTGTTAATAAAATTTCAGCTTCTACCTCTCAGTAGAGACAAAGTCGTCTCCCTCCTTTGCTGCAACTGGAGGTAGCTCAGTTGTTTTTGAAGACTTCAGCTGAACAAGTTTATATTAAAATGGGTAATTTGACGTCCAAATAATGCAGACCCAGTTTTCAGAAGGAGAAGGGAAGAATACATCCAGGGCAATCCTGTGTGTTTTGCTAGGGGGCTCAAATGAGATGCTTTATGTTTTATATTTGTTTGCTTGGAGAGTGTCGTATATGCACTCTTAATTGTAAACATCTAGAAGTGGTCCCTGGTATTATACTTCCTTATAGATAGCACTGTAGGAAGAACTTTAAGGTACTTAACTAGACTATAGAAATTAAATTTCCCCTTAAGAATAGCAGAAGTCTAAAATAGATGAACTACACTCTAAAAGTACTTGGCTGCAGTTTGTATCTGTGGGATGCAGGGTGAGAGGCTTTCCAGACTGTAGACAGTTAAAACTCTAGATGTTTATCCATACCATTCTCAGCAGCTGTGTATGCAATATTACAGAATTTTTGTGCCATGGAAGAGCCATCCTACCACAAGTATGTGGAGATTTGTGGCATTACATTTTGGAAGAGGTGGAGTAAAGAATAGTTAACTTTAAGTCAGAAATAATGGCTACCTGAGACGTGACACTTTCAGCATTGAGTGATACTTTGTTATAAAATGGCTGACAACCTTGTCTTTAGTGCAGGGGATGTTTTTAGGTTGTACTTGGGTTATAGAACATAGAACAGACTGCAACTGCCCCTGGTTTTCTGAAAAGCACTTTCTTTCTTTTGCTCAGTGACCCCACCAAAAAAGCCGCCAGAAATATCTTACCCGAGAAACAACTCCATTGAAGTGGAACTCAGTAAGTAGTTTTATCTATGAGAAAATATGAATTTGTATCCTAGTGAAAATGTAGTCTCAAGGAGTGTCCTATTCTGTGCTTTCTTGGTTTTATTTTTAGAAAAAACTAGTTCAGTGACCAGCTCAGTTTCTCCATGTCATTCTCCCAAAGGAGGAATGAGTGGTGTAGGGAACCCAAGTGATTATCTGTCACATCTGTTGCTTTCCATCACTGTGGAAGAGATTCTAAGAACAGATCCATCTCAAATCTGCAGGCAAAGTGATGCCCCAGGGGAAGCATCTTCTTCCTGGACTCAGCTTCTTCCATCCCACCATTCTCTTTCTGGACCTGTTCTCTGACAATACAGACCCTCTGCTAGAGTAACTTTTCTGAAAGGGTTTTAGTACCATCTGTAGCTGGTGTGTGTGTGAATCTGCGAACAAAACTGTATAGACTTTAACTGGGTTATGGAAATTAACTCTCTGCTTTGTGACACAATTTTATAGGCTCACAGGTTACTGTGGATTGCAATACAACGGGTGCTGATGGGTATGAGGTGTACTGGACAGGCAACGGTGTTGATGTATTTAATATGAGCAGAATTTTTGCAAGTCACTATGAGTAAGTATATTTTCAGATTAGAAAATACTGTGTTGGCAACCAAAGTGGAACTTCCTCCCTTTGACATTAAAACATTCAGCAACATTTCTCCCTTGATTTAAATAGCATTCTTCTTAAAAACTCTAATGCTTGCCTTCTCTAACTCACTTTCTGCCTTGAAATAGAAGCTTGAAACATAATGGGCACATGGGCTTCATGTGGGATTGTGCTTTTCTTGCTCATTGTAAAAAATCTGTCTTATTTTCCAGTGCTGGGAAAAGGTGTTTTGTTAGAGTCCCGTAATTGTAATACAGTTTCTGTCCTGGCAGAGACCTCTTTTGGTTGGACCAGGCATGTTCAGGTGCATGATCTTCAGACTCTTTATTCTGTGTTCCACATCTGCTTCTCTGAAAGGCTGTAAGAGGACAAATATGTGCTATACAGGAAAAATTGAGATTTCTAGGTTTGAGAATGTTGAGATAAAGAAATTTAACTGAGATCAACTGAAGAGCTTATTGAGGGCATTTGTACTGAAGCTTAGGGGTCAGAAGAGAAAAGGGAGGCAGATTTCTGGTGATGAGCTGGATTTTGGGAGGACCTGGACTGAGTAAAGCATGTGAAGGGCAGGTGAGAGATAAAGTGATGGTGAAAAGCAGGTTAAATGGAATTAGAAGAAGAGAAATTATACCTGACTGGAAAAACAAACCCAAATTGGAGCAAGGGGGAATCTGAAATTTTCTTAGACATTACAGGTTTTGATCTAAAAATTTCAGGTTTTTTTGTCAGCCCTTTTGGTGGTGCTGTGAATAAAAAAGTGTGATAATTTTTGTAAATTCTGGAGCACTATCTATGACCAAAAATCACTGAAGGAAATGAAGAATGATGTCTTCAAAGTAAGAATATAGTTGCAAGAAAGAAGTTTTCATCATAAAACAAAGGGAGAAATAAAATGTTGACTTATTGGGGTGCTCACCAAGAGAAAACACTATACAAAATAATATAATAAACTGTCATAAAGAATCATAATGCCATAAACATTTGGGCCATAATGCAGAGACACATGGTCACTGAATTGGTATTGTAAAAGCAATGTTATTTTTTGTACTTCCTAGCACTTACATGGTCATCTTTGCAACCCTTAGTCATTTGCACTGGTGGTATTGATTCATTCATTCCCTGTTACAGTGTTCAAATTACTGCAACTCTTTGCTTAGAAAGGGATTCATGTGGGCCTATATATGCCCTTTGTGGTATGTTTCAAGCTTTTATTTTGCATTTTAAGTGGTAACTAGACTATGATATCAGAAAAGAATAGTGCTTGACAAAGTAGGCTAGTTAGTTAATTTTGCATTTGAGGTCTGCTGTTAACAAGGTAGTGGTGTTCCTTATTCTGCTGGTGGTTAAAAAGTTTAGTTCTCACACATGTCATGGTACACAGCTCACTGAATGCGCTGTAAGAGCTTTTTTACATCCTTCTACAATGTGTGGGGGATAATCTGTGTCTCTCAATGGTGCAGCCTGACACAACCAGCTGTTGCAAGTCTGTTCTGACCCATGGGGGTGAAGCATGATCTCAACTCCACTCCCTGTAGCTGGAATCACTTTGTGAGTTGGTGTTGTCTGCCACATGTCACCAGCTTTGATGTCCTCCCTGTCCCAGAGCTGCTGACAAGATGATGCCTTGTCCAGAGCCTCTTCCAGTGTTGTATCCTATTGTGAAATAGATCTGTCCATCTTCTCTCACAGAGATTGGGAAGCCCATAACAAGTTTATTTGAGTTTGTAAGGCATATTTTTGGACTTCAAAATATAGAAACACAGGGGAAACACAGCTGCAGATAAGATAGCATCCTGATATCTTGATGCTTTCCAAAGAACATGCTAAATGTCAGTATGAGGAGAGGTCTGACTGAGTTTCTTTCATATTATGTGATTGTTCATCTGTTGTGAAGCGTGGTTGATGTTTGCAGAAGGAAATAACCATTGTTGTGCTGCAGATGTCAGAGATGAAGCCATTCCAGGAAGGGCTGTGGTTTTATGGTTCTATTTGTCACCTTTTGGGCAGGGGAGAAACTTCTTTCGATGGGCGCCCTATGCATTCTGTGAAGCTAATAATTTCAGAAGTGAGCAGTGAAGATTATGAACAACCATTTGTCTGTCAAGCTTCAAATGCCTTTGGGCAAGTGGCATCCTATATTATATTAAAACAGAGAGGTAAGAAACACTGTTATTTTTGAGGCCTGTGAGTATCTTTACTTCCCCAGAAGGTGGTTTTGATACCAAGTTCTCATATATCACATTGAAAGAGAACAGTTGTATTACAGTTTGCAGTATGCATGTACCTGTGCATAGGGAAGGAATCACCATAGTATTGTATTTATCATTATTTTAAAAAAAGGTAAATAGGAATGAAAAATGTAATATTCAAATTTGTATTGAATTTATGTGAAAGATCAGATCTGGACACATTCAAGATTAAAAAAAAATTTCTTGTATTTTTGTGCAGTTCCTGATATACAAAGATGGCTGGCTGGAGGGCTTGGCTCTTTGTTAATTTTAACATTTATTACTTTAATAAGCTACAAGATTTTCAAGATTGATTTGGTGCTTTGGTACCGTAATTCTGTCTGTGCCCTTACAAGTAAGGAAGGTATGTGAGTGTGACCAGGTATGTAAGTGTAACTAGCTTATTGATTTTTTTCACCTGCTGTTACTTCTGAGAAATAATGGGATTATTTAGTACAATGTACATGGAACTTCCATAAGGAAACTTCGTATATGCACAAAGATATTTTGTGCAGGAATTTTTTCAGTCCTATAGGTAAAATAGATAATTATGCTTGAGGTAATAAAAAATGTGTAATAGTGAAGGCAGTCAGAATGAGACAGGCAAAAAAGAACTATAGGTTATCCCAAAATGAACACGTTGCTTTTTGTGTTTCTGTAGTTTCTTTACATGGAGATTTATGGTCACTCTGATGATGAACAATAGGTGTCAGCAGAGCTACATCCTGTGAACTGGATGTTTGAAGACGTGCATTAAATATTTATATTAAAAATCAGACTCATTTGTCAGAGACTAATTTTGTTGGGTTCTTTTTCATTTTGCAATTTCTCTCTGTTACCTTCACTTTCCTTCTAAACCCTGTCAGTTATGGTGTTGACATATCAAAGAGAAGATTTACTGCTAGTTCCGTGTTCTGAGGTTCTTCTAATGTGTTGTAGTTTAATGCACTGTAGACAAATCTACTGGACAGGTGTGAAAAATTTGAAATAAGCACAAGATCACTGATATTTTTCATACTAGTTCTCAGCATTAGACTGTCTGAAGTTCCCCATGGCTTGAAAGTGAATGGATTACATACATTAAGATAGTTAATGTTTACTCATGGCTGTTCTAAATGTTTTCATGGAAAAGTAATTTCAACTCCTAGTCAAAAGTTCAGTTTTACTATAATACTGTATTAGAGTTCTAATTAAAAGGGAGAAAAAAAATCAAAGTTTTTAACTCGTTGAGTTAAATCTGATTTTGGCTTGGTTCTTGCAGTCCTGCTTGCTATGCAGCCTGAATTCTCAAAACCTCAGAAGCCATAGGCCTTTTCCTCTACCCATAAAAAGCCCCCACAGGATTATTACAAGAAAGAATTGGCTTTTTTCCACCTTCTCTTGTGGTTAGTCAGAAGTGGAGATAACTACTGCTGAGATTCTTTCAGGACAGGTGGTGAAGAAAGTCCTGTAAGAGGGTGTTTCCTAAATGTCCTGGCACCTCTGGGTTGGGAGCTCCTTCCTGCAGGTGCTGCATCCAGCTCGTATGGTGACTCCTCCATCCCCATGATGGGAAAGGAAGTCAGATTCTGTGGCTGATCATCTTTATTTTGATTCGTAGAGCATTTTACTTCTGTGAAGTTATTCTGCCACATGGGTGAAATCAGCCCACATTGCTATTTCTAAACAGTCCAAAATGAAACTTTGCAATAAAGGCGTTTTTCTGAGTTTTAGTTTTTTAATATAAATGTTTATGTTTGTTTTAGATGGCAAAATCTACGATGCATATGTCCTGTACACAAAAAACAGTGAAGGCAGAAGTGTCTGTTGTCTGGAAAACTTTGTTCGTAGACTACTCCCAGATGTTCTAGAGAACCAGTGTGGATATAACCTTTTCATATTAGGAAGGGATGATTTACCAGGAGAAGGTATGCTTTAATTAGCAGAGTAAATGGGTTGCCTTTTGACACATTTTTCTCAGGTTATAAGTTTATCTATGCAATTAAGAACCTCATTTTTGGAAAAGAAAGCTGTATTTGTTTAGTTTTAATGGATAATTTACCCAATGCAAATTTTTTTCTTTTTCTATTTTCTTACTGAAAATTCTGTTCTGGTGTTATGGGGGTCTGTGCTCTCTTCTTAGTGACGAATGAATGAGGATTTAATAGCATTAATAATACTGTTGAGGTTTTTTGAATGATATCTTCTGCTGAGGGCTGGAGGAACCAAATTTTTTATAAGTTATGTCATGCAATCAATCATGAATCATGTATCATGAATGGCAGTGTGGAGGTCTTAAAGCAACCACTGCTCTGAGCTAGCCACAGCTTCACGTGTGTGCAGTTTTAAAATTAAGAACTATTTTACACCAGTTGAAAAGTTTCTGTGCAAACTTTGATTGTTCCTTCATCCATTGCAGCTGTGGTCAGTGTTGCTGATGAAGCCCTTAAGCAAAGCAGAAGACTGATGATTATTTTGGGATCAGAAACATCTAGCTGCTGCCTTTTAGAAGACACCTCTGAGCAACAACTAACTATGTATAATGCTCTCATCCGTGATGGGATTCAAGTGATCCTTATAGAAATGGGTGAAATACAGGACTACACAAGCATGCCAGAATCAATCAGATACATTAAGCAAAAGCATGGAGCTATCCAATGGAAAGGGGACTTCTCAGAGGAATCTTGTTCAGCAAATACAAGGTTCTGGAAAAATGTGCGCTATCAAATGCCATCCAGGAAAAAGGTATCTTATTCTGAAGTGTATTTGTTGCCCCTAACTTCAAACAGTTCTGCTGCAAAGGGAAGTTAAGAAGCACTTACTTAAATAATGAGAAGGTAGTTCTGAATTGGGATGTTTCTTGCACAGTCTTTATATTACAAAGCAAATTTTTTCTTTGAGGAGTAAAAACTGTTCATCCCTTCCATAAATTGCACCCTAAAAGAAAAAAAAAAACCAAAAACTGCATGCAACTTTATTTCTGTTATGGGATTTGATAGTGACACGATTTGTTGTGTTAGTCTCCATCAGATATTAGAAGTAAACATGGTGATGGTGATAGGCTATTAAGTAGTCTTGGTCCACATAAATGTTGTATGAAGAAACAGCTATGAAGTCCATTTTTTAAAAATTAAAAATCTATTTCTATCATCAGCATTTTCCTAGTTATTCTGTTCCATTTCTTGTTGCCTCTCGTTGTCTGACTTTCTTATCGCTGCAAGAATCTCCTCTGTGCAAGCTTTTTCTCCCAAGCAACAGACCTTACCCTTTCTTCTTGAAGGGGTTGGGGAAATACATGACAAAGCAGGTATATTTAAAACTCATCACAACACTAAATGTGTTTCTGCTGAACAGTTGGTACCAAATGTGTTCAGCAAATGGAAGGGAGTGAAATCCGTAGATTTTTAGACATTTGTTGAACAATTCTGTGATATCTGGTATTTGTTTTCTTTTTAAACTTAGTCTCTTGTAATGCTTAGGAAACTGAAAATAGTTCATGTTTCTTGAGAATGGGAAGCTTTCTAGACTGTGCTGCTGCTCTGGAAACCAGATTTCTCATGCTGTGTCTCAACTTTGCTAACTGCGTGCACAGAAACTCAGTGAGAGTTTATCAAAGGGCTGTGCTTGGGCTGGGTATCCTGCAGAGTGGAAAGTGGCCAGTTCTGAAACACGACCAGATGCTAATGGCAAGAAATGATATCATGTCTACTTGTGAAAGAAAAAGTTAGAGGCATGTGGCTATATCAAACTGCTTGGGAGCAGCTTGGTATTTCTGGACCCCAATCCACTTTCTGTGTGCATCGCTGTGAGAAAATGACATGCTGCTTCCTTTTCAAGGTGGTCATGCTCCGGCCTTGAAGAATATTATCTGAATGCAGATAAGAATTTTGCTTGTTTTTTAAAAACTATTATCTGAACTCAAGTAGATTCTTACATCATGTTTATTGCCAGGATAGCATCTGTCACGGAATTCCTTTCAGTTGGTTCTCAGAGGTATGTGCATTTAGAATATATTCTTCATTGGGTTGTATTGATGGGAGAGAAAGCAAAATCTAGGAGTGGGAATATATAATCAATGGGCAAGATTTCCAATAGCATTTCATTTGTACCTTTTCTTTGTAAAGGTGTAGTAACTTACAAGCAGTTTCTCATTCTCCTGGCTGTGGGGTTCACAACTGTGTAATTTTCCACAGCCTTCACTGACTAGAAACTTGTTCTGAGGTGTCACCAGGAAAACTGGAAACAGGATAGAGACATCAGATGAAGCACTATTGTCCTAGTAAATGTTGAATCAGTCTTCTTCGGAAATGCGTAATATTTAGGCTGGAACTTTAAAAAATAAATATAGGGACTTAGAGAATTCAGATAATCATAATTTTCAAATTTTTACATTGTTTTAGACTTTACATGCTCAAAAAAAGTATTTAAAATTAGTTTCCTTCCTTCCTTTTTAAAATCTGTGTTTAAAAACAGAACCCTCTTATTTTCAATGCAGAAGGAGAAAAATAATAAGGCAAAGATGTCGAAACTGTGGTAGTTTTTTTCAGCTTCCTTATTTCATATGCTCTGAAATAAAAAACTAAACAAACCAATAACTAGGATTTGCAGTACTACATAAAGGTAAATTGATTTGCAATTTGTGCTGGTATTCTTTTTTTCTTTCTGTGAATGTGCTGTTAGGATTTCTGGCTGCTTTTTTTTTTCATAGTTCTTTTCAGAGGTTTGCCACAGTATTCAAGATAAGAATTTTCCCATTTCTCCACTAAATGAGACTCCTAAAGACTCTTAAGAGAAGACAGATGATTGTGAGTCAGCATTGATTTACCTGATACTTTTTTCAAACTATCACATTTACTATGATTATGTAGACACTTTGTGTCCTTGTGCAAAAGTGAGTGTGAGAGAAAGGTTTTGGTTTTCATGGTTGATTGTTAGCTATCTACTTCATTGTAGCACGACTTGAGATGGCTTATCCTTTTATCAGGGGGCTCAATTTTGAAGCTGAATTTTGTCTCTGTTTTCTCTCCTTGGAAATTGTGTTTTTGCAAGTCACATAGGTAAACACACTAATTTTTTTTTTTTTTGTGGTACAATAGAAGAAATCCCATTGAGACAGATGTGCTGGTTGCTCTTTATTAAAAAAACCCCAAACAAATCCCAACAACTCCACAAATGATTAGTTGTCAAGAGGTTTGCTTCTGAAAATTTGGCAGCTTTAGAAGGAAAAGGCAAATGCAGTGTAATGAATGGAAGAGTATTTGTTCACCACTTTGTAGTAGATATATTTCAGTTTATTGTTTATGCTGACAGAAACCAAAGTCTAAATGGTATGTGGCATAAGATACACTGAAAGCATTCTCTGCACCGTTTTTAGTTTTACAGCCATAACTGCATATTTATTCTGTTGGCTTGCTCCTGTCAATTTATTGCATTGTCCTTTCCTTGCCTTGTGATTAACTTGTCTCAAATTCACAAATTCCACTGTATCTTTCCATCCATACTGTGCGGCTGGTACTTTCTGGGATACTTTTCATGGGAATATTCTGAGTTATTTTTTCATGATCATATCCTGCTTTCTTACCTCTGTGGTAACTCGTGCTGAGATGTGGCCTGTTCCATGTTCTAATGTACACGTGGCTGGTTTAACCCCAGCCAGCAGCCAAGCCCTACACAGTCACACACTTACTCCCCCACCAGTGGCACTGGGGAGAGAATCAGAAGAGTAAAAGCTAAAAAACTTGTGGGTTGAAATAAAGACAATTTAATAGGGAAAGAAAAAGCCACACACACAAGCAGAGAAAAACAAGGAATTAATTTGTTGCTTTCCATGAGCAGGCAGGTGTTCATCCATCTCCAGGAGAGCAGGGCCCCATCATGTGCAACAATTACTTAGGAGGATAAACACCATCACTCCAAGTGTCCCCTTCTTCTTCCTTCTTCCCCCCACTTTATACACTGAGCACAATATCATAGGATCTGGAGCCCTTTGGTTGGCTTGGGTCACCTGTCCCAGCTGTGTCTCCTCCCAGCTCCCCATGCAAAACCAGCACATCATCTGTGACTGTATTAATTCATGGATAGAGGTTTATGTGATCAGGAGGAACATGTGCTCTGAGCTCAGAGCAAGTTGTTAGGAGCCGGTGGAGTTGATGCAACAGCCCCAAACAGCACAGCCCTGACTAAATCTGCTTTTTTTTTTTCTTTATTTTATCTCTGTATTGCATCCTAGGAGGTAGAACAGTGCAAGAATAATTTTACATTTTGCCTTTATCTTGGTGGCTTGAACTTCTGCTTGAGAGATAAGCCCATCCTGCCTCTTGTTCAGACACGATGGTAGCTCAGTGACTCTGCTTCCTTCTGTAGCTGCAGTTAGCTTGCAGATGAAACAGGCAGGATACAGTTAATATTTATGACATCTGTGCTAAGGAGAGACCTTTTTCCTAGAAGTACCAAAGAAGCATTATGTTGTAGACCTTCAGAATACATGCAAATAAAATCAGTGGCAAGCAGCTTTTCTACAGGATATTTCCAGATCTCAGGTGTAGTCAGAGATGCTACAACTCATGAACACAGGTGCAATAGCATTTCATCCTCTCATCTTTATAGCCATTATTCACAAGAATAAGGGCAAAGCATGACACTTGATGGGCATGTTTATTCTTTTTTGATTTAGGATAATATTAACCAGTGCTTGATGCATTTATTGAGACAAACTGAACATTAGTCACTAAAAGCAGGAGTAGTAGAAATATTTGCTTCCTCAGCCCACTGTAAGATTGCTTCCCATGTTGAAATCATTTGAAAACAAGGGATCTGATGTCTGCTGGGCATCAGGGGCACAGTTAAAATGTACAGCTTGTGTGAACCCTCTGAGAGACCACCTGGGTCACTGTGGCATCTACAGCTGGAGCTAGAGCTCTGCTTGGCCCTGACAGTGTTTATCAGGGGTTGCTGTTTCACCCTGAAGAAAGATTAAAAGGTCACCAAGTCATTAAGGTGATTTTTTTTCTCCAAAAAGATTGATTTTGAATTGCTGATCCAAATCAGGTGACTTAGATGTGTAAATATTTCTGGTTCATTTCTGCTGCCAGCCACTCATTTGATCTTGCCCTAGTTTGTTTTTTTTTTCTTGAGCACAGCAGTGGCTGTAGTAGGAGGGGAATTTTGAACACTATCTCATTAGTTTTTTTCTTTCTTTTTGATTGAATACTTTCTCTGATGGGCTTTATTTCTGTTAGCAATTATTAAAATCCATGTTCTCTCTTTCCCTTATCTCACTGGCTATATGGATCAGGGGAGTGCTTCCTTTTCCTGCATTGTCTATGGTAACACACCCCAGTGATGCTTCATCTCACCTCGAGATTTGCTCTTTTGCACTTTCTTTCTCTGTTTATCTAATGTCCCCTGGAAGATATGGAGGGAACAAGTCCTTAAGAAAGCGTTTTCTTTCTCTCTTTGAACGCATTGTTTCTAATATCCACATGGTTTGTTTGTTTGTTTTCTGGCGTTTTTTTTCTTTCCAAATATACATAGCATTACTATTTCTTCTGTGCCATGGAACTGGGGGACTTGTACAAGCATTGAATTTGGAAAGAAATTCAAGCTATCTGCTCTTATCTGACCTCTCACTCCTAGGGAAGCACACTCTGTATCAGCTAGATCTGTACTTTCTAGGTAAGGTGTGAAACAGCCACATAATTTCAGGTGGAGCATAGCAGAAATGGCAGGACAAATGCATCTTTAGTACCCTGAGGTCAGCTCAGTTGGTCAGAGCATGGTGCTAATAAAGCCAAGGTTTTACCCCCATATGGGCCATTCCCTTTAGAGCTGGACTTGATCCTTGTGGGTCTTTTCCAACTCAGAATATTCCATGATTCTGTTTAAAAACATTACTGAGAGGTAAAGGAGTTTATAAATTCTTCTTCTTCTGAAATGGCAACTAGGCTGAGTATTTGGGAGTTACAAAAAATAACATTCATCTGTCCCTGTAAAACAGAAAAGAACTTGGCAGTTAACTCCCCTACATATTGCCTACAGGAACAAACAGGGAAAAAGCTAAAGAGCTGTCTGGACAGGGACACTCACAGTGGGAAAGAACTTATGTGCCATATGTCCCCCTTCCATCTGTGTATGCTCTCTTCTGGGTCGTGACATCTGGTTCTGCTTGATATCTGGCTCTGATTCCTGTATTTTTAAAGTAAATGGGACTTAATTCTCCTCAGAGACTGAAGAGAATAGACCACATGCTGACTTTTAAAAGAAAAGCCAAGTTTTTCATAAAAATATGTCTCCTCATCCCAGATCTGAATGGCTTGGTACATGTATGCATTTAAATGAGCCAAGGATGTGCCAGCACCGTCTGCTGTCACTTTTAAAAAGCTCCTAACTTGGGCACGTTTGACATTTTTGGAAGGTTGGGCCATAAAGTTTATTGGGTACCTAAATTAGAAGATGAATTGGCTTATTTTTAAGGAAAGGATCACGTCCAAGAGAGCAGACAGCTGAGGATGGGAAAAGATTGGGTGTTCCAAGGGTGAGGGTTGGTGAGGGATTAATAACATCTGCCACAGAAGCCAGCTGTGGGGAGCCTGAAGCCCCTGGAGCTGTGAGCCACCTACTGCCGTGCAATGCCTCCACCTAGTGATGCCTGAGACTGAAGCTCTCCCCTCCCAGAAAAAGCCTTACTGTTTACATAAGATCACCAGGAAGTTCTGCTGCTAATAAAGCCAAGCCACAGCATTAAAAGAAAAAAGCACACCAGGAGGGAGTAAAAAAAAAAAAAAATTCTTTGACAACTGCTGTTCTGAATTATACTGTAATTATTACTTTTAGTGCTTTTCCTGTCCTTTTTAAGAACTAGCAGTGAATTTAGTGGAAAATGAGATTTTTGGCCTTTCCATCTGTGCAACTGTTAATCCAGAGCCTCAGAGCTGATTGGGCAATGGGGAGTAGTAGAACTCTGTAGAGCTGTGTTTCTTTATCAGCCTCCAGCATATGTCAATCAGATCTAATTGGGCAACACTTACCATTGGTTATTCCAAGAAGAAGACTATGACTGGAGACCACTTCATCTGGGATCTGCATTCCAGCAGATCTGCTGTGCATAATGGCTGGAGGATCATTGCCTGCCATGTGCTACCCAGGCAGCAGAGAGTCCTACAATTTACTTGACGTGGTGATGTATGAGGATTTAGTAATTTAATTTAATTTAATGACTTAGTCCCCTGAGCTCGGGACAAATGGATCCAATGATCACATGATGAGAAAATCTTGGAGTCTTGGATGCTGAATTGTTTATAAGGACCCCGACAGCAAATGGACAGTAGGCCCTTGGAGCCCTTGAAGAAGAATTGCCTCAAGGCTGCCATTGGAGAGGAGCAGTCAGTGCGCCATGAAGATCATCTGAAATGGAGCACCACAGCATTCTCCGGAGCAGAAAGCACTGGCTGCCTGAAATGACCAATCCCCAGTTCTCTTGACTTGGAAAGTGTGCTCAGATCCCAAGGGACCTTACAAACTCTTTTTTTTCCTAATGATATTTAAAGATTTTTTTTACCCCCTAGTTAATAATCTACAGCCACAGGGTTTGTAAATTGAAGAGAATTTACAAAACTGGGAGGTTTCAAAGTGATTGGGAGGTTTCAAAGTCTATCTAGGACCTTGGTCTGTTAAAATAATGTTATTGTTGTTGTTGTTGTTAATATTGATATTAATAATAAGTACAGCCAAATAAAAAATCCTGCCATGGTTATGGCTCAGGCAAAATGATTCTCCAGAACTAATGGTGAAGATGGGACTGCAGAATGTGGTTAAAGCAATTAGCACAATAAGGCTGGGGTAGTGTGGTTCATAATTCGGTAGCTCTCAGTAGTAGTTGATTTTGTAGTTAGCACTTTTATGGTAATTCTTAAAGCTTTGTAGTAGTATATGCCTTAAGGTACGTGAAGGTCCCCTGATGACTGAAAGGTTCCAGAGCTGCCCCAAACATGCTCCATGTGTAGACCCTCAAAAATGCAGTGCTGCCAAGACTGACATTTTCTGCCCAGCTGTGGGAGGCTATGAGCAGTCACTGGTACCTGGGGTAGGCTAAGAGTTATGGAAGAGAAGGGCTTAGTGGGTTTGGTGAGACTTCAAGAATCTGTGAGTCAGGCCATGCATTTGCTTCTCTTCTTCATTCTCTCTCTTCCTTGAAACCTACCAGAAAAGATGGCCTCTAGCTGGCCTCATACTCAGCAGCACACAGCTGTGTCTCTAAGGAACAACCACCTTACTCATATGTCTGCACTTGTAAATACAACAGCCCCTGGATTTGGGCTGGAGCACTTGAGACACTTCTCTCAAGGATGTGAATAATACAGGGTGGTGGCTATTTCCATTTCTAGAGTAGGTGGACAGTATGAGGTGGTCTTCCATAGGAAATGAAATGAGAATTGTTGGCCACATCATAATGGGAGTTAAATTGAAGTACGTATTTTGCTAAAGAAAACATGTCATTTTGAAAAATAGCCGTATGACTTCTTTGGTAGCTAAATCCCATGTCAACTAAGACACCAATTGGGAAAAACAATTCTTGTCATGCTTTAAAAAATTTGACCTGGACCTGGCAGCATTATGAAGTTATTGTGGCCTGGCCTGGCCTGACAAAGAAGGGAGGAGGTGAGGAGGAATCAAGACAGCAGCACCATACATAACTACTGATTAAGGTCATATGTTGCATTTTGAGCTACTTGTGGGACACGTGAAGCAGCCAAGTGCCCTTTTATCTTTGTGCCTACCCCTCTCTTACCACGAATGTACTTAATATGGACATATTTATTGCTCTTGGCTTTTTTCTTTGATGATAACTCTAATCAGCCTGATGATCTTTAGATTTTCTGAGTGGGGCCACCTCCTGAATCACCATGTTCCTTTTACAAACCCCAGTGTCCTGGAAATCCCCTTGCCTTAGATGCAGAGTGGAATTTTTTTCTTCTACTGAAAGCTCCTGGTTTGGTGTCATCAAAGTATTTTCAAGCAGTGAGTACAGAACCCTTTTGAGGTGAGCTCAAGTTGGTGGCAGAAGTTTTTTTTTGACCAACATTGAAGAGCTGCACCTGTATTTCACTAGGGAGTGCAGGACACACCCACCTGCCGGTGACCATAAATGCCTCAGAGAGGAAACCAAGGCTCTTATTGTGTAGTCAAGTTTGGTTACAGCTGCTGCAAGTCCCCATGTTCCTCCAGCTGGGGGTTTGTAAGGGCTGGAGGGAGATGTGACAGCTGCAATAGCTCCAGCTGACCTATTCCCCGGGCTGTCTCATGGCCAAAGGATGCAGCTTGCTTGCGAGGGCTGATGGGAAAAACAGAGGAGCAACAAACAAGGGAGAAAAGCATGAGAAATGCTCTGCAGAGTCAGGCCAGCAGCTAACCCAGCCAGGCGTTCTGTCTCGCAGCAGTGGAGAAAGGAGTTGCTGAAAATCAGACCGGTGTCTGAACAGCTGCCCCAAGCTGCTGGGCTGGCTATCACATCTTGAGCTCCACTGAAACCCAGGGATCAGGATAGTGTTCTGGTGCCTGAACCCTGAAGTTTCTTTACCATTTTTTTTACTCTTTCCCTCTGTAGCACTAACAGAACCCCATGTGAAATCTGCTGGGTTTTGTGTAGCTTGTTTGGCCTGTGTTGCTCCAGTCTTTCATGGCCTTTTGCCACTGCCTGTAGCAATAGGTACTGAATGAAATTGTGTATTTACATGAGATGCTTTCATCATGCTTACCCAGCAAATATTTAGACTTGGGCATGCTGTTGACTTTCTCTCTGGAGAATGCAAAAGAGGTTTTTGTGCTTCCTGTAATGTCTGTTGCTATTGGTAGGAAAGAAGGTCCCTGGGGTGAAGTATCAGAACCCAAACACTTGTTCTGTAAGCCTTGAAAACCACACGGAGCAGAGTTTGTTTCCTTTCAGATATAATAATGAATTGGTTTGTTGCTATTGCATAATATAATTAACCACATCCCCAGAAAAACAGCAGAGCTGTCTTTCCTTATTAAGGTTACTTGCAACCTTGGGGGTTATTAAAATGGTCAAGTTTCTCTTGAAGAAAATGTAATTCTTTGTTGGTTCTCAGTTGGCAAACACCCATGCAACAGCAGGTACCAGACAATGCAGGCATCATGCTGGTGCAGCCATCCAGTGCAGCCAGACATCTGGAGATTTGTGACACTATTTTGCTGTTCTTCTGGTGTGGTTTGACAGGTGCTTATTCCCTGTCCTCACTAGTTTGGAGTGTCCTTCTCCCTCTGTTTGCCTCACCCACTCAAGACTCTCCCTTCTATTGTGGCAGCACAGCTGCCTGTCCAAGAAACCTGACCAAAGAGCCAAGGCAGCTGAAAAATGACAGTGCTTTTGTTGCTCCTCTTGGCCAGTTAGTTCTTAGGCAGATGTCTTTTCTGAACTCTCTGCCATCTAAAAGCACACAATATTTTTTTCCCAGCACAGGAGAGTCAGGGAAGGCAAGGGTGATTGTTTGGGAAGGCGAGGGTGGTTGTTTAGGACAGTGTGAGATGCTCTGCTCCTAAAGCACAGACTTGGCAGGGCTGAGCAGCTGTTTGATGGTCTGTGTTCTTGTGGCTACGCATTCCCAGCACTCAAGTGTGGTCCTGTGGAGACCCTTCTGCTGATTGCAGTACCATGCCAGGAACATGTTGAGATAACATCTCTCTCCTCTGGCCACACATTTGGGTTTTAAGGATTTTTCTCTATGCATTGCATCTGATACATTTTCAGTTGCTCTGGTCAAGGGTTTACACCAGAAAAAGGTAGTAAGGGCAGTAAGTAAGGTAGTAAGACAGTAAGCAACATAGTCTGACACACCAGCTTCTGAGGAGGGGTATTTTATGCAATCAACGCAACTTTTCTCATTATTTTTTGCCCATTCCTTTCTCATACTTCAGCACAATCTCAGTTCTCACTATGCAGGATATTGAACAGAAAAATATGATGGATCTTCAGGAAAGAGATGGGAGGACTGTGTAACACCTTGACAGAGGATACTGCACAAGTAGGAAGTCCACATGGTTCCTGCAGAAACTAGGCTTTAAATGGGAAAAAACACACAAAACATAACCGGACATTCCTGGTGCTGAGAGCATTTGAAGGCTAGAACAGTACTGAGGTGGGGTTATATTGTATTTTGTATATAATTTCACTCTCTGTTTTTTGTAGGAATGCTTACCTCAGAAGGAGTATTGAGTTAGATGGTCTGAAGCAGCACAGCTGTTTTCATATTTCTGTGGTTTGAACTATGAAAGCAATACAAGGATGGAGCTATTCCATCAGTTTGCTGCCACTGTTGCTGCCACTGTTCTTTCTCTTTTTTTTTTTTCCTGGTGTCATTTATTGGTAGCTTAGTTTATAAATGGCAAGTCTTGGAAAGAATAATCTTGTCTGAATTGTAGATTCATCAAAATTCAGCATTGTCTACTTCTGTCTATCACTGCCTGTTTCTTTGTGTCAACAACATTTGTTGTCACTGTCCATTATGTGTCCTAAGAAACTCTACAGCTGCTTTTTATCATCCCGTAAATTTGAAATTTTGCCATGATTTCAGTAATTCCAACTAGATGTTTGTTGTTTCAAGATCTGGTATTTCCGTTGTTTATTGCAGTAAATTTATTTGTCTTTTCAGGATTTAATGGAGCATCTGAAGGGACTCAGTGAAAATCACCTGAAACATTTTGCAAGCACAGGTCCTATTTTTGTCATCACTATTCTATTGTCTTATTCTTTGGAACATAAATATTTATTTTGTCTTCATGCAGATGATACTTTTACTGCTTCCCATTGGACATTACGTTCAGACTTAAACTTCTGGGTTCTTCATCCTTCTCATTAATTTACCCAGTCACTAGAAGTTAACTCCTTCTTTCCAGACATTGTTCAACTCAAATGATCAAACCAGAAGAAACAGGAGGTAGAATATTTTTAATAAGATAATTAACTCAAAGACTTCAGTATCCCTCCCAGCTATTTTTTTCAAGATTATATAATGTAGCAATTGCTTTACAGATATGTTTTCTTCTTCGGTTTGTCAGCCAGAGGGTTGCTGTCCTACTTATGAATACTTTTAAACAGTGTCTTTCCAGCCTTTAGCATATGAATTCACAGAAAAGGTGCTTTTTCTAGTTATGTAGAGAGATAAAATCAATTTTCTGGTTTGATTGTTATGATAGACTGCCATTTCTGCTGAGCTCTTAAAACTCAGACTGTGGCTATCCAAAGGTCAGATCTGACACCTGAGGTTTTGCTGGGGCAGAGAACCAGCTTGACAGAAACTTTAAGCTGACTTACCAGTATTGATAAGCTGTATGATAACAGCAGGAAGAGAGTCTGTGGAAAGATTATCCACACAAGCCCTCTCCTTCAGAAAATTTCTGGTTGTCTGAAAAAACTAATATAAATTAATTTGCATGAACATAGTATTGCTTCTGTGATATCCTACAGAGCTAGAAAATTCAGTGCCTATAGAAAATGTCTTTGCATGAATTTAGGCACACTCACAGCCCCCAAAGGGAAAGGGATGGTCCAGTCTGGTTAATGGCAGAAGGTAAGGATTTCTAAGACTTTCAGAAAGAATTCTACTTTCTAATTTGGCTACTCTTGATTAATCCTTACAGTTGAATTTAGAGGTAACTAATGGGAAACGCTCACTTCCACCCCCAGTCATGATGTAAGCTGGCCATCTGTCTTCTGAGAATAGATGTTAACAGAGCACAAACAGCTCTAATGATACACAAACCTGAATGCATGCTGTGCCCCTGCTCAGTTCTTCATTCTCATCCTGGCCTTGTGGTTACAGCAGTCATTAGGAAACTGGTGACCTCTCTTGCCCTGAAGAAGAATGTGCTCCCCCAACTTCTCCTAGGACACTTTCTGCTTCTTGTGAGTTACCTGGGCCAACTTGTATCAGGTATTACAGTTTTGCTTGTTGAAAGTAAATGTGTGAGAGCCCAATGCATTTAAAAGGGAGTCAGAGCCTCAGAATATAAATTTCTTGTTTATGACCATCCTCTAAATGGCTAGAGCCAAATTCACTCTTGGCTGTTCTCTGTTTTCCACATGACTTCTAAGGGCCAACAAGTAGTATCCCAGTTTCAGGATACAGGATGGAGTGTTCTTCCTGATTTGTAGAAGCCCTTACAGACCTTAGAAGTTGGGTCCTCTGGTTTCTGGTTAAGTATTATGACTGAAAGCCTTGTCTGGGCACTGTGGATTGTTCTCAGTCTGAGTTGTAAATCACTTTACTTTTATGAATCTTGTTACTGTCTGGGTGTGCAGTGTCTGACCCAATCAATTCCCTGTCACCCATCTGTCCTGTCACAACCCCAGCAGTGTGGGATTGTCTGCACTGAGGCTGCTGAGGCAGTACGGAGCACCCTCGGCTTTGCCTGGCCTATGATCAATGTGTTACCTAGTGTGCAACTCTAATGTCACCTGAGGATGTCACACAATTTGTTTTACATGCTAGAACCTCAAGATCCTCACTGAGCTACTCAGTGCTCTGGACATAGGGTGTGGCCCTCACTTGAGCAAGTGTCTGAAGGAAACATTCAGGGTTGCTGGCGTTTTCTTTGGAGTCCAGCACACAGTGCACGCTTACTCTGTGGAATCAATGTGAGGGCTTACGTGCTGTGATTTGTCTGTCTTTGAAGGATGAATATTCACTGAACTCATATGCATTTTTTATATTTCTTTCATGAGTACTTACTTCTGCATTAGGGATATTTATATAACTCTGAGAGATACCAACATGTCCACATGAGGTAAAAAAATTTACTTGCGTTTTCCTTCTTTTAGACTTACTTATTTCAGCTGCTCTTTTGTAAAGATAAAGGAGGTGAATATCTTTCACCCTGAGGTATAGTTTCCACAGCAACAGAGGGACCCAGAAGTGCCCAAGTCCACTGCTTTTGCATTCATGTTCTTTCCCCAAATTCTCTGCTTTAATGCAAACAGAGTCTGCAGTTGAGATGGTGGCCCTGTCAAGATGTGTGATGAGTCTACAGTCTAGACCTTGCCCCTGTGGAGCAATGCTTCCTTCATATCTCGCTGGCAGCTTGAGCACAAGGCAGGTTTCCTTTCCTTTTGCACTCACATGGTGCTGAGTGACCAGTCAGCAAAACCCAGAAGGGGGAACGATCATCAGAGAGGCAATGCCTGTGGTGGAAGAACTGTGATGGCTCTAGAGAAGTGCTGCTGAGCAGGACCTAATGTCCTGCCTAAGTGAGTGAACTGAGGTTTCAACAGAGTTGTGTGGTGCTGTGGCACTTAAGTGGCTAGTAAGAAACACCAAGGAAGAGACTGCCAGAAAGTCTGTTCTCCAAAAATGCTTTGACATAGCACTAAAACTGGGATTTGGAATGGGAAGCCATCTATTTGTACAAAATATTAGGTTTCTTTTCTTAGAAATGCAAACTCTTTCCATTTTACATTTATTCTCAGTGCTCAAAATCCATTAGTTTAGTTGTCCCCTCTCTGGAGAAGAATTTTTCCATATATCTTCATTACTCGATGTTTCTGAGCCACAAAGAATGGAAATATGTTATTGTGAGCTTTTTTTTTTTTTTTCCTAGAAGGTTTTTCTGCTCCAAAGTAAGAACAAAGGGGATGAAAGGAGCAAACCTTTTCCAAAAGCACAACTTGAGACCTTACAGGAACAGATAGATCTCCAGTCTCTGCAGGAATTCCTGGTTTCATGGAAAAAAAAAATTCTCTTTTGGCTCTTAGCAGAATAATTAATCACCTGTGAGGTGAAATGAAATAACTGACAAAACAAAACAAAAAATTAAATTCAAGAGAGTTACCTACACTTTTGCATTTTTGCATTTCTTCTGTTTCCCTATTAATGTAAGAAAATAAGAACTATCATAGTATCTTGCACAACTTCCCCCGCCCGCCATCCACAGGTCTTTATCCTATTGCTAACCAAAAACACAAGCCATCAATAATGGGTGAAGGAGAGGATGATAAACTGCCAGTTTCAACCATGGGGGTGGACATCCTCAGTTTAAAGCAGCTTTTCCAACAGTATCTTAAATGGTGATCAGTGTGCCTCTCCTTCTTGAGTCATGCCTCTTGAAACCAGTTGTGCATTTACTTTACTAACAACTTCACATGGCAATTAGCTTTGGGTTTTACTTAGGTGAAAGAGTAGTGTTTTCTGCTTTAACCATATGTCTGATCATTTCCCTGTTTTTGTTTTTTTTTTTTTTTTTTTTTGTGAGAGGTACTGAAAAATAGTTTCCAGTGTAATTTTTCCTAGTGCAGAAAGTCCTCTCCTTTCTCAGCCACAGAGTGACAGACAATGGTTTTGGTTTATTCTTGTAGCAAAAGCCCTCTTTACCTCTGATATCCTCGCTTCTCATTTTAGTAATTTCTTTTCATACTACAATATGCTTTCTGTCAGTGGAGATGAGAATCACACCTAGTGCTCAAGATAAGGATGTGTTGCATCAGTATAATAACATTTCCTGTTTTGTTCTCTGTTCTTTTGCTAGTAACTCTTCACAAACTCTTTGCCCTCTTGGCAGCTTCTGAACATGAGGCATTTTTCAGAGAAAATTCAAAATGACCTCAAGATGTCCTTTCTATGTAGCGAAAGATGATCACTTTGTATGTGTTGGTAGGATTATTTCTCTGAGACTAGGGCTTTATGTACCTCACTGGCTAAAATAAACCAAATAAAGTTAGAGGACACCTGATCTCATGGAACTTCCCATGAAAATTTATCTGCTGTCCCAAAGCAATCATTCTGGTACAGAATTGACTGGGATTTCAGTTAGTTTCACAGGATCTAGGAAACTTAAAATGTTTGGGCCTCGTCCTGGAGCCTGAGTGCTGGACCAGTGTGTGTAGAAGGCACAGGTAGAGAGTATGGCTGTGAGGTTCTGGCTGTGAGGCTGAGATGTGGCGCAGGAGGAGCGAGAGATGCGCCTGCTCGTGTCACACGGTGCAGAGCACGCTCCTCACTGCTGATGTGGGAGGTCTCCAACCAGCTTGTTTCTGCAGGCTGCAGAGGATAACTTCAGCAAGTTTGGCCTGGGGTCATGGACTCTGAGAGACTCAGGAAGGACTGCTTGAAACCTTCAGTTCTTTGAAAACACTGAGGTCCTCAGAAGCTGCTAGCAGCCTGCAAGCCCTGATGCTGGCTATGGAGACAAGGTGGAACAGAGAAGCTTCCAACTGACATTTTTGGATATAAAGCAGACCAGAACTGACTTCCATGTCTGGCTGGATGCACACTGGGGACTTGTATTTCTAGTGTAAGCTTTGATTAGCTGTGGGCTAACCTCCTTATAGAGGAGACAGTAGCTTGGGCTCCATTGCTTCAGAGAGCTGCCTCATAGAAGTCATGAACCCAAAATATGAAGAATAAATGACTTTAAAAAATGTTTGTCTTATGCTGAGTGACTCCATCATGCAGCAATGTTTTTCCTGTATAACTGTGGGTTGCCCATATTATAATGCCTACATCCTATGAGGAAAGCAAAAGGGGTAGAGTTCCTCCTGTGTCTTTCCTGTAATGTCTTCTTCTTGTTAACACCTTGCAGGCCAAAGTTTTGCATACAAAGACACAGATCTGTGAAGTAGCCCTGGTGAAGACCTGCCTATGTTTGCAACAGGCCATAGTTACATATAGGTTCTTTTCCATTGTCGTGGTTTGACACTGGCCCAGTGCCAGGCACTCACAACAGCTGCTTGCTCACCTTCCCCTGCCACAGCTGGGCAGAGGAGGGAAAAAGAAAAAAAAATTAACTAATGCTTCATGAGTTAGATGAGGACCGGGAGAAACACTTCAAGGGCAAAACAGGCTCAACTTAAGTTGTGAAGTGAATTTTTTACTAACAGAATCAGAGGAGGATAATGAGAAGTAAAATAAGCCCTTAGAATACTTCCACCCCTCCAGTCTCTCCCTCCTTCCCACCAACAGTGCAAGGGACAGGGCATGGGGGTTTGGTCAGTCCATCACCGAGATTTCCTTCTGCTGCTCCACAAGAGGAGTCCCTCCCACAGGAGACATTTCTCCATGTACTTCCCTGGTGTGGGTCCCCTCTCAGGAGCAGCAGCCCCACCGCCCCTGCTGCAGCGTGAGCCCCTCCCAGGGCACACAGCCCTCCCAAAAGTGCTGCTTCATGGCTCTCTCTTTCCATGGGGTGCAGCCCTCCAAGGCCAGGCTGCTCCAGCCTGGGAGCAGGGCCCTCTCTCTCCACCGGGTCTGCCACTGGATCACAGCCTCCTCCAGGCATCCACCTACTCCAGCATGGGCACCTCCCACAGGGGCTGTGGGTGGATCTCTGCATCCCCCGTGGATCCCCATGGGCTGTGGGTGGATCTCTGCATCCCCTGTGGATCCCCACGGGCTGCGGGTGCATCTCTGCATCCCCCGTGGATCCCCAGGGGCTGTGGGTGGATCTCTGCATCCCCCGTGGATCCCCAGGGGCTGCAGGGGCACAGCTGCTTCACCATGGTCTGCACCATGGCCTGCAGAGGAACCTCGGCTCCGGCACCTGGAGCACCTCCTGCCCCTTCTCTTCCACTGACCTTGGTGTTGCCACGTTGTTTTCCTCACATGTTCTCACCTTCTCCTCTTCTCTGACTAGCATCCAAAATCTTGTGACTTTGTTTTGATTTTCTTCTTAAATATGTCATCACAGACATATTGGCCCGGTTTTGGCCAGCAGCATGTCCATCTTCAGAGCCATCAGCCATTGGCTCTGCTGGAAGCTTCCAGCAGCTTCCTCACAGGAACCAGCTTTGTGGTCCCCCTGCTGTCTAAAACCAGGCCATGCCAAACCAATACATCCATGTAGAATCCTACAGAAATTAGGATTTTGGCCTGGGGGACAATGGTAAAGAGAGCAGTTGATACTCGAAGACCAAATTATGCAGTGGTAGTAGGCACGGAGACTACAGATAAGAATAAATAGCTCATTTTATATTGATGGGAAAACAAGATTGGCTCCTGAACAGCTCAGTTCCCAAGAAGACTTGCAGGAAACCATGTGGAAAGCTGCAGGAAGGCTTTTGATAAAGAAAGGATTCTTGGTTAGTGAGGGAAGGAAAACAGATTATCCTGAGTTTCTCTTTTCATGGTGGAGAAACAAGGCTGAAATCGGAGGTAATAGGTGCTAAAAGGCTCTCTGAATGCCATTTGGTATCTCTACAGTTTGCAGAGATAGGAACAGTCTGTATTCTCAGAATTTCTTGAAGCTGGCCAAACCAGGAATATATGGTACAATAAACAGCCCATTTTCTGACATAGTCTATCCTAATTCCCATGTGAATAGCTACTGAGAGCCAGGCCCAGAGAAAGTTTTCAAGTTCATAGCCCTCCCTGTTTTGACAGGTGCTCCAAGGTCTAAGAATGAAGTGCTCTAAGGATTTCTGGACTCTAGCAGAGGAGTCCTTGGGGTTTGGATGCCTGGCTGCTTCAACTCTAGAAAAACTAACAAATACATTGATTTTTTATTATAAAAAAAAATAACTTGGGTGATATTTCATTTTTATGAGAAGCCTTGATTTTCTTTCCAAAATACTTTAAACTTTCAGGGAATGTAAGCTCCAAGTTGCAACCAGATCTGATAATAAAGGCAATTAGATAATTATAAAGAAAAAACATTCTTCTAAAACCCCACCGTGTAACCTAGAGAAAAAAAGGACATCTTCCTAAATAGTGGTATCATAAAAAAAAAAATTATAACTAAGGCTCTGCTTTTGCATGCTGTCAGTACCTCATGACCCTCTTTTATCAGTAAGACATTAACTTCCAGTAATTCATATACATTAAGGAACAAACAAGACTATTTAGTAAGAAGTAATTATAAACAATATTGTTTGTCAACAAATTATCTTCAGTGACTTTCCAGAGAATCCAAATTAATTTTAGTTGTGTAAATGAATGAGAATTGTGTCTTATGCATCCGAGTTATGATTTCCAGAATGCCATGTATTTTTAGATATGTCTTCCTAAGAAATGGTGCAAAAAAACCTCTTTGTTCTCAGGGAAAAGATCAGATAGGACATAGAACAATGATGTGCTAAGTAATTGTTTCCACAGTAATGAAAAATGGAGTTGGTGCTGCATGGGAGGAAGCTGGCTTCCCATGCACTCCGAGTGGAGTGTTGGCTGTAAGGACCTGGAGCTTCTGGAATTAGTCTATGATACCACCCAGAAATGGCCTCTTCAACTTAAAATTTGGAAGATTTCACTTATGCACATCTTGTTTCTCCCTGAAGTTATTGGGACACAAGGGTGATGATTAGTTCACTGTTTCTTTGTGGGTAAACTTAGGATAGGTTTCTTGCCCAAAGATAATTGCCTGTTCAGACTCATCCTCACCTCTGTGAGGCATTCTGGCATCTAAGGACAGGACCACTTGTGGGAATGGAAGATTCTGGAGACTAAGCAAAGTATTTTAATTTCCATAAGAGCAACAGATGTGCTGCACAGATCCTCTCTCTGGTGGGCTTTGTGGTCTCCCCATGGGGATCCTGCTGCTGGCCTGGTGACATTCAGACATTCAGAACAGCTGCTGTTATTTTCACTCTGGCTGGCTGTATCCAGACCCTGTGGGATGGCAGTGCAGCTGCTTTCCTTTTGGGGTAAGGCATGGAGCAGTGAAATGTAGAACTTTTTTAGAAAGGGAAACTGGTTTTAAGACACAAAGGCTTTGTTAGTGATGTTATGATTTTTGTTTGAATATTGTCCTTGGCCTGACAAGCATAATTATCATTGTTTCATCTTTTAGAAACTGCTGGTGATCAAATAACATACCAAGTATCAATGTACAACCCAAAGGAAATACTTGCCATCCACATAAAAAAGTGCAGATATGATTCTGGTTACTTTAGCCAATTGCTTCCTTCAAGATAGTCACTTCTATTTTACATCCTCTGAACTTTAATACGCTATCTGGCAACTACAGTGGATTTGAAAACCTTATAAGATATTTAATATTTCTGGCTTGGTGGGATGAAGGAGGGAGATGAGTATGGTAAAAATACTGATTGATGGCTTTGTAAAACTTAAATTCTTATTAATCCTTTGCTGTCCACATGCATGTCCTCACTGTTGTGTGGGAGCCTGCCATGCCAGTTCACCTTGCCTGACCACCAGGGCCCCACCCAGCTGCTCTATTACCCCTCTCAATACGACAGGGGAGGAAATACTACAGAAAAGTCATAGGTTGAGAAATGGACAGGCAGATGACTTACCAATTACCTTCAATGGCAAATCAGACCTCATTTGGGGAAATTATTTTAATTTATTGCTAATTATTAAGAGAGTATGATAGTGATAAAAATCCCAAAACTAATCCTGCCACCTCCCAACCCCTCCCTTCTTTCCAGGCTCAGTTTAATTCCCAAGTCTCTTACCTCCTCCCCCCAAGTGACACAGGGGGATGGAGAACAGGGGCTGTGGTCAGTTCATAACATTTTGTTTCTGTTGCTTCTTCCTTCTCACACTACTGCAAAGGGGGTTTCCCTCTCTCAGGAGACACTTGACAAAATTCTCCAGTGTGGGCCTTCTCAGGAGCTAGAGTTCTTCACAAACAGCTCCAGTGTGGGTCTTTTCATGGGCTGCAGCCCTTAGGAACAGACTGCTCCTGTGTGTGTCACCTTCCAGAAAACCTGCTCCTACATGGGCTCTCCTGTGGTCACAGCTCCTGCCAGGAACCTGCTCCAGCATGAACCCTCCATGGGCTACAGCTTCCTTCAAGGCACATCCACCTGTTCCAGTGTGGCATCCTCCATGGACTGGGGCAACACAAACTGTGTCATCATGATTTTCTCCATGGTCTGCAGGGGAATCTTTGCTCCAGCACCAGGAGCACCTCCTCCCACTCCTTGGTCACTACAGGGTTGTCTCAGCCCTCTCACAGTTGCTGTGGAGCACTTTTTACTCTTTCTTAAATATGTTCCCACAGAGTACTTACAAATGTTGCTGATGAGCTCAGCTGTGGTCAGCATGGGTCACTTTTGGAGCTGGCTCTGTTCAACATGGGGGCAGCTCCTGGAGTCTTCTCACAGAAGTCACCTCTGTATCCTCCCAAGCTTTGCCAAACCCAATACACTCTGGTTAGGAATGTATCCACCAACAGCATCTTCTTGGGGTAATGATCTCAAACTTGTCAATGAAAGGAACCATCAAAATTATCTGGGGACCAGTCCCTTTATCACTCAGAGGGTGATACTAGGTGGTACTAGGACTGCATGATCAGTGATAGAGGCCAGGGGAAACTTTTACCTTGGGAGAAGTCCACCTCTATTAGAATATTATAAACCTTGAAAAATCTTTCTAATTTCCATTTTACACAAAGCATGAGATGCCTCTGCTAGCCACAAGAAGAGCACCATGACATGGGGGGAAGAGGAAGAACACGAAGAACACTACAGCCACAGCAGGGTGGATCCCTCAATAAATGTAGACAGTGAAACCTTTCCTGTCAGGGTTGCTTATCTCTGAATGTTTCTGTACTGTGTCCACTGACAGTTTACAAGGAGGGTGCAAAAACTGTACTTAGTAAGTATTTTCTGGCTAATAGAGTTAGGTGTTAGGCCAGCAGGGCTAATATGCTGCTAGGCTAAGCACTGCTTATTGGAGTAAAGTGAACTCTAATGGTGCTAAATTTCTGTTTCTCTATCTCTGCTTTTTATCTTTGGACTTTATCTTTTTTATTGTCAACATTTTTTCTTTCACATGCTTGAACTCTTAAGATGTCAGTAACTTCATCCAATCTGGGTTTTCATTTTTTGTATATTGTGTGGCTTTAGCTTGCATATTTTTCACAGCCTAGGAGTAATTTTGCCAACACAACTGAGTTAAGCTCATACACTTGTACTATGTCAAAACCAGTCTTTGAATCACCAATGGTTGAATCTCTGGATCATTGCCTTCTAGTGCTGGTAAGGACCTGTGGGGCTAGCTACATTCATCTTGACACCATTACTAAACTTTTCTTTAAGACTAAGTGGTAGCTGCACTAGGTTACCAGGAAATTTCCAGTGCTTACCTTTTAAAAGATTTTTCTGCTCTCTTGCTTAACTATCCCCTGCTTCAGTTCAAACCCATTACTTCTTGATCTCTTTGCTTTGAGAACAGGAGATTCCCTTGCTTGCTCTAGTCCTATGCATACAGGCTGCCAAGGGAGCAATTAACTCCTCAGAAAAATCTCTTGAGGTGTTTCTGTAAGCTCATTTTCCTGTATATTTATCAGTAGGATTTTGTTTTAGAAGATTGGGTCCAAAGTTACAAGGCATTCTGCATTGATTTTTGTTTCTTATGAAAGCTGCAGAATGGCTTTTGCTCAGCTGGCACTCTCTTCTTTAGCCAGGAGCTCAGTTTCCCACCTGCACCATCCTTTGGGAACAACCTGGGCATGGGGAACAAGACTCCAGGATTAAGGGCTCTTCTGAGGTGTGGAGCAACACTATAAGCACCTTTGATCTAAGTTTCAGTGGACTTTATGATAGAATAAACTTTTGTGTGTCCAGGCAATTGAAGCTATGTTTACTTGAATATATTTAACCTTTCCCTAGATGAACCTGACACACTGTGGTTAGAGGATATTGAAACCCCCCCGAATGCAGATGGTTACTCCAGAGTTTCACCTCTCTCACATCAGGAAATGAGGAAGGCCTTGATTCTGATGAAACCTCACAAACTTGAGCAGGGAGTAATTTGTGAGCTTTTGAAGGAGGGGGTCTGAAGTGTTTGAACAAAACATTGTGGGATTTCATTGTTGCAGGTCATTTGGCTTCTTTTTTTAGGTCTTTTGCATTTTCTTTGTCATATGGGAAGTGCAACCCCCAGACCACTTCAAAGGAAGAGCTGTACCCAGAACTGGGAAGCCCGTGGGTGTGACACAGGTAAGATTTTGGCATACTGGCATATAATTGCTACATCTTTTTGAATTGAACTTGGTGGAGTTGTTGCATGCTGACTGTAGAGTCCCAGGAATAGTAGCAGGGACAAATGGTACTCACAACTCTGCCAGGAAAGGGAAATAAAACTTTGAATGACCATAGGATAAAATCTTTCCCTCAGAGACTTAATTTAGCTGTTGGTGCAGATAACTGTTTTTTCAGCACCTTCTTTGATCAGCTTAGCTTCAGTGAAGCAGTTTCCTTCACTGAAAACTGTTCCTGATTCTCCAGAGACTTTTCAAGCTGTTCTCAGGGAGCTGCTGCTTGACTAGACCAGGCAAAGCTGTTACTTGTTTTCAAGCAAAATCTGTTTCTAAGTTCCTTCTGCCATCTGAGTATCTCTGTCCGCCCCAGCCAGAAGATTTATTGCACTATAACTGTGCTAAAAAGGAACAATTTGCAATTAAAGGAAAACCACTGCTAGTGGTAAAAGACTGTTTTGGAACTATCAGATTAATTGGAACTATGAGATGCTATCTCTGATAGGTACTAAAAGTAAATTGCTGCAGTAATTTGTGTGTTCTGCTCTATTCAGTGGGAGGTGTCTCAGAATGAAGCTGTGTATCTTACTGCTACAGATATGAACTGTCCAAGCCAGATAAAAAGAGCTCACAGTAGTATCTGGTACAAGCTAAGTAGAGAAATCACTGCAAAAGACCCATCCACAGAGAACAAGCCACTTCTCTGCTTTCTGAATTTTCCAGATGGTAGGTCAAATTTTCATGTTGTCATTTAACCAGAAATAATTGAAGTATTTGATAAGAAAGTTTATTTCAGTTCACTTATGTGCTTCTTCATCTCAAGAAATAATATTAGATTAAAATAGTGAGTATGCTTCTCTGATAGATAAATAGTGTTGGGACTAACATAAAAATTTACCTTGCAGTGAAGTGTATTTAGAAATGGATTTTGCCATCAGTTTCCTGGCATATGGTTTTACCAATTAGTCAAAGACACAGAAAATCTTTACTGTGCAATTAATTTTTCAGAGTTTAGCATATTTATGTATTTTTTGGCTTCAAAGTATTTTTTAAGAATAAGGTGCATAAATTCGAGAATTTTCACAACTTAATACTGAACTTCCTAAATTTTACACCTACATCTGTAACTGGTGTAATTGTTAACTCTTGTGAACGTTAGTTCTGGCATAAGTTCAGCTTTACTGCTGCAATTTTAATAGGATGTTTTCAGTCAGAATGGATTTCATGGTTTACCAGAAGAATGAAAATCATTTTCAAAAGGTGTATAGGTTGTATATATTAGTAAAAAAATCTCACACAACTGCTCTTTTGTGGTATGTTTACATTGTAAAATCTTAAGTTTTTTAGGTAGAAATTGCAATACTGTTTCCAAGTTTTGTTAGTATACAAGGTAATGTTTGTCACTTATATAGACAGTATTATAAACATTTTGTTGGCAAATACAATTTTGGAAGGAAAATCAGAAATATGTTACTAACACAGTTGCCTTCAGAGAAGCAGTGAGTTAACCCCCACAGACTGCTGCTTCTGAAACATACATAGTGGGTTCCCCCTTCTCTCACCTTCCTTTGACCCTGGATCATTAGGAACTGGGTTTTGACATACTTGGGTAGTTATCCCAAATTTTGGATCTAGTGCTTTTTCAGCACCCCACTGCAGTTTTCATTTGCAGAGCTCAGTCTTGCACTCTTACCACACAGTCATTCTAAGCTATAGGAAGAAGCTGTAAGGCACTATAGAACCAGCCCTTCTCGTGCTATTTTCTGTCTAGAGCTGCAACTTCTGCTTCAGTTCATATTGAGGTAATTTGGTGTTTGCTGCTGACTTCAGAAAATGCAAACAGAATCACTTTGCTTTTTTAATTGTATGAGCTCTTTTGATTTTCAGGGAATATTCCTCTTTAATCAGAGCCCTGCATATTGTACATAATCACACACGCAGCCTCCAAACTCTACTTGTACTGCTGCCAGCAGTACACAGCAACTTAAAAATGCAGAGAAAATCAACAAAGCAATCATCAAGTTTGTTGGGGAGCATCTCAACTCATATTTTGCATTCTTTTGGTGCAGGCTGGTAGCCCAGTATGTGTAAGGTCTCTCAAAGACATATTTTTTCAGTAAACAGGAGGCTAGCTGCAACAACTGGAAAGTATGGGGATAGGAAATTATGAATTTCTCACTCCTGAATCATTCTGGTGCTTGTGAGAAAAGTTGGTGAGACCAAGTAACTGGCTGTCTCCCTTCCTGGACAAAGCTCTATCTCAAAAATGGTGAAAGCACATCTTCTTGCAACTTTCTGATAAACACCAGCCTTCCATTTCTAGGGCTGCAATAGCACTGGCAATAAGGGACTTGCTAGTGTCTCCAACAGTGGTGTTACTTGTGGCTAAATTAATAATAAACACCCACAATTAAAATATCACATGAGGAAAAAAATTCATTTCAGAAAGACTCCAAACTTAGTCCATGAAATGATTTTTCTTCAAAAATCAATCAGTTGACTTCTTGTCATCTTGCTGAGGTATCACTCACTTAAACAAAATAGCTCTCAAAATAGAAGGGCAGTTAATATAACTGCTGGCATACCTGGTTGGGGGCAAATAAGTTCCTAGAACAAACCCAAACAGTTGGTCGGAAAAGGTTTCCATTTAGAGAAGGAATATTCTGGATATTTTTGCTCCCTAACAGTGTTAGAAATAACTTCTAGGAACAAGCCTCATACTGTAAATGATGGACAAAGATGAATGCGTTGCTGTGCTGATGCTGTGAATTTCATGCTGTGCTGTTTTGTGACATAGCTTTCTCTCCTAAAGGATCTGTCCAGTCCCAGGTCACTCATTAACCCTGTTCTGGGCCACCTTGTTCATTCCTTCCAGGGCAAAACTCCTGATGTTAATGTTGAAAAGTACCCTTTCAAAATCTGTTCAGCTGGCCTGAGGTTTCTGTAAAATTAAAGAACAGGTTTGCACTTGCATGTGGTGCTTTTCTCCAGCAATAATGAAAGCAAGTAGCTCCTCACACATAATATTTCTAGGAGCTCCTGACTGGTCACCCTACAAAAGGCATGACATCAGCTTTGCTGTGACATTAAAGTTGAGATGCTGCTCTTTTTGGTCTAAACCTCATCTTTCCTGTGATTTGTGAATATCCCTGCACAATACCTACAATAAAATTCTCACACTTTTCTCTTCCAACACTAGGTTTTGTTATTGTTTGTTCAGAGTTTAAGCATAACCCTCTGGATATTATTAAACCTTCTAAAGGAAGAAACTTCCCATACCAATACAAAGCTGATGATATTTCTGAAAGCTCAAAACTGAGTTTGCTCTGAATTTCAGACTTGGCAAAAACATAGGACATGTTTATTTAGTCTGAAAGATTTTGGCACAGAAATAAAAATTCCTTGCAGTAAGTGTGACGACAGTACTTACATTTCTTGCCTGTTTTTCACTACTCCCCTTGTGCTCACTATCTGCAAGATAAAATGGAATTCCTGTCTACTGTCTGTAGTACCCTGTGACTGCTGCTTACTCATACACTGCAATAGAACCCACTACTCTGTGATCTGCAGTGAAGAACTGCATTCAAGGCTTTTTGTTGGTAAGTAGAATGCTTACAGCTATGTAGTTTAGCTGGATTGCATGCCTGCTGTCTCCTGAGATGTGCCTGGATTGGGTCAATTTAATGCCCATGGTCAGATGGTCAGGTTTTTTTAATAAAGGGGTTAACTGGAGAGTTCTTGAGCCACGCCATGAGGTGTAAATTACAGCTGGTGCATAGACACAAACGAAAACAGCAGTGAGATACAGGATCTGCCCTACTGCAGACTACAATATATGCTCCTTTACCTACTTTTCCAGTCCATTTCTTCAGTTGCCCTTCAGCTTAGCACTGTTTACAACACTCACCTGGTTTTTATCTTGCTACTGAACACTTACCTAGAGAAGCGATCACTGAAGATAACTCCCCTTTCATAAAAAGACAAAAAGGAACACCTAAGCGACTGATTGAATGCAACCTTAATTCAAAAATATTATATACTTTTATGTATTTTATATGTATTTTTATATTCTTAATATTATATTCAAAACTATTTTCAAACCCAGGATCTGTTCTTTTCTGAGTTGTGGTATAGTTTTTCTGCACTTGACTGCAAAGAGAATGTCAATGTACATTTATCTTCCTTAAAAAAAAAAAGGCAAGTAAGCTAAAAGAGGCTTCTGCCTGAGGAGCACCCCAGCAGAGTAATTCCCCAACTCCCACTAAACTGTCATAACTGTAGTTTCGATGATGACAGAACAAATAACATCACCTCAAACTGTAAAACCACTGGTATGTACAAACACATACTGTACAAAGCAGCTCACATAATGCACTTTATCACTGCATGATATAATTTTCAGTTCAGTTTTCTGATATGCATTGGTACAGCATTGCTGAGTATATTCTATTATATCAATGTTTTTCTTCTTAGTTTAGGAATGTGATGGGGCATATAGATTTGATCCTCCTATCTACCTTCCTCTCGGTTTCCATGACATCTGAGACATGTAAGTCATGTTTTAAAAATACTTTCTGATAAGATTTGTTCTGTAGAAATGCATAGGCTGTTTCCAAATTGGTGGTTTTATTTTTAAGCCTGAAATTAGTGAGTTCACCTCAAGCCAGAAATCACACCTTAAAAACCAGCTTTTAATTGTTTTCTCTGTATGTTAAAATGCACCACGCACTGTCCACTTCTATGACAGCAAGCCTAGGTTCTACTTCTGCCACTTGGCACCTCTGCAAGCAGAAAGAAAAGGGTTTTCTTGGAAGAATTTGAGAGTAGCTGGTGTTCCAGGTCCCAGCTGGGCACAAACTCCAAGAGCATGCTCCAACTGCACTGAACAGTGCACATGCATAGGTACTCTGCTGAATCAGGGGTGTAAGTGGCTGCTGTGCTCCATAGAAATGCTCTTTAATGTCCCAGATTTGGGGATAGCTAACTGAAAAATGCAGCGTAAGAGTAATGTTTCCCTGCACACAGGGGATGTTCAGAACAGTAAACTCTTTCTGATGAGCCAGCTCTACTGACTCAGCTGTATAATGCTGACCAGTGACAGAGTGTTTCACAGCACTCATGCACTTCTCTAGATGCATCTTTGTCTGAAAAATTCTGCAAGATAGTCTCTAAATATTTCTCCATATTGTCAAATTTACCATATGAATGTTAAAATTCAAGCAAATTAGATTTATTCAGATGCCATATTCTGCTGAAGAATTTGAAGATGATTTTCACTGATGTCATTGAGTTTAGATGAGGCCTTTCTTTTTCTACGTCTTCTCTCTCCACACTATTTTTCCTCAAAGAAAGCTGTATTTCCAATGTGTTCCACCTTTGGTGGGGCAATGCTGCCTTTCTGGACTCCCCTAGTACATCCCACTGTCTTTGCAAGGCTTGTGGGTGGGAAAACTGTTAAAATGATGGGGGTTGGGGTTACTCAAACCTCATGTGGCTAATTTAGGTGCCCAAATTAGTAAGTGAGACAATGCTTGATATCCGTCGGGGTGGATCACTTTGGAAAGAACCAGAGCAGAATTGTTCATGTAGAGAGACTCACCTCCTGATTTGTGCACTTATCTGTCTAAAGCCAGCTGGTGGCAACACTACCAGAGAGTGTAATTTTTGATAGATGCTGTCTACTTTGGTTAGCTGGTTGGTTATCTAATCTCATTTTGGTGCTCCCTTGTCTACTGCAGGTCCTCTGCCAATCTCCATCTTTCTCTTGTCATCATACTTGCTCATCTTTCTCTTCTCAGAATGCAATTTAGCTTTCAGATTAGTGTTCATTTTCTGATGCCAGTACACTCTTCAGGTGCCTGAGCACTTAAATATTTGTCAAAATTGCTTGATTCTAGTTTCTCCGGACCTATTTCTATATTCAAATGTAGAAGTATACTCAGTTAAGAAAATAATTTAAAAATGTATTGTCTCACTTCCAAATATTCTTATGTGTGAGAATATGTCGTTTATTTTTCTAAGCTTCTTATTTGTCTCTTAATTATTTCTGGCATCTTTTCACCTTCCCATCTTCTTACCAGATTCCTCCTTTCAGGCTGTTACATTGCTTTCATTTGTGGTTTTATTTTATCCTTTTTTTTTTTTTCCTAAGGATCTAATCTAGAGACTTCCTCCTTCTATGTTTTTTTTTTTAATTCCAGGAAAAAAAATCAATTTTATTCTTTTTGTATTAAAAAGGCAGAACAAAAGCACTTACCTATTGTATAAATAAGTATTCATCATATTGAAGCAAGGAAAGATAACTACATTAAAGTCATTATTTTTCTTTGTGTTTCAATTCGTGTTTTGAATAAAAACAGTATTTGAGGGGAAGATTTACATAACAAGCTCATTTTAAGAAATAGCTATTTTTTCAATTAAATCCTCTTGCTTTTTAATGTGTGTCTGCTTAGAATTTAGGGATTTGTGTGTTTGTTTGTTTGTTTGTGCCCCCCACATTAATTACTATTTTT
This sequence comes from Rhipidura dahli, assembly GCA_013399225.1. Taxonomy (NCBI): domain Eukaryota; kingdom Metazoa; phylum Chordata; class Aves; order Passeriformes; family Rhipiduridae; genus Rhipidura; species Rhipidura dahli. Next base: position 1,097,612 of record VXAC01003061.1, on the reverse strand, counting down.
TGGAAACAAATGGCTCCATAACTCAAGGTAATTTTTTTGTTGAAATATAATCTAGTGAAAATAAGCTTGCTATGTATCATCTCTGAGAGCCCAAGGAAGGTGGGGACACACAACTGATCCAGGAATGCCAAGTTCCCTGTCTCAGTGGACAGATGTATCTGAGAGGTTAATCTTTTGTTCATTTGCAGTTGATCCTATGGAAGGTGAGGCTTTAGTTATAAAATGTCCCAAATGGAGTTCATCTGTGAAAGTCACCTGGTATCATGTGGATACTAACAAAATAATTCCTGCAGAAGAGGAGGGATCACGAGTGTTTTCCATGGAACGGTTTCTTTGGTTTCTGCCAACTTCTAGAGAGGATTCTGGAAACTACACTTGTGTAACACATTTGTAAGTGTTGCATGGAAAGTGGAACGTGTATGACTGGCAAGAATATATATTTTAATAATATATTATAATTACTATTTGTGGAAATTATGCCTTTTTTCATAAGTTTTCACCCTATGACTGCTGTTTATATGACAGATCCTTAAAATCAGTCTGTGACTGAAACACAATAATCATTCATATGTTTATAAAATGACTCACATTTATGATAAATATTGACATATGCCAGACAAAAATGCAATCACTGACATACCTTATTCTATTTTTAAAGTTCAAGTAATCGCACAAAGTCATACAACATGAGTGTGCAGGTGCATTCATACAAGCCAGGAGAATGTTTCCCAAGTCAGATTCGTTACCCAAATGACACTGGAAGAGGAAAAATTGTTTGTCCTACTATTGATAACTATAAGAATGCTACTATCATCCAGTGGTATAAGGTAAATAAAACCCTGATAGCACCAGTATACCAGGATACTGTGAAAAGCTCTTTGCAACCAAATTAATTTTTCTTTTCCAGGACTGCAAACCTCTTCAAGAACAGAGATACTTTGAGAAAGAAAAATATATTTACATTGAGAACCCAAGAAGGGAGGATGATGGTTATTATACTTGTCAATTTATTTATACCCATAAAGGAAATGTGTTTAATGTATCAGCAACCAGAATTTTCATAAGTGAGGGTAAGACAGTAATACTGTATCTTGCTAAGATAAAAAGACTAACGTCAGCTTAGAGCAAAGGAAATTCCTTTTGTACATTGAAGAAAAAAGGAGTTTTGTTCAGTGTGTTATCATCTTAATTAACTTCTAGATCAGCTTTATTAGATGAATTTTGTGGATGGCCATCCAAATAGAGCAAGATGGGGTAAAGTCAGACCTGGTCACATTCAGTTTTTTGTTTAAAAGGTCCTGATGACTCTGGTTCTGTGGTTGGCAGAGTTCTCTGGTAGCACATTTCTGAAATGAAGGATCTCCTCAGTGAGATGCCACAATGCTCTGCTTTGTGGTTTTTTGAGGGCAGCACAATTTGTACCTAGTGAGGATTGTCTGGTGATCACTAGATAACTAGACATGTTGATAGCCTACAACTTAATGCCTCTTGGTCCATCTCAACTATCTAACATTTATTTGATAGGAGGACTGAAAGCACTTTTAGATTTGTCTTGAATGAGACAAAATGAACAAGAAATATATAGAAACAGAAAATGAGAGGAGCACAATGATTACTATGCTTCTGTGATTTTGAACATGGTCAATATGACTGAGGTGTGTGGACTCTGGGCTGCCTTTAGGATGCAGTCTCCTCAGGGAGGCTTTGTATTTGGATGGTGACCTGGGGAAGGGCACACAGTGATTGCCAGTATCAGACTGCATCAACTTGCAAAACTTCACAATGCGTCTTCAGTTCTGCAATCAGATCAGTGGAAAAATCATCAGAAAGACCTTTTCTTGGGTGGTGGTGGAGGGCTTGAGTTTGGCTCATGTGGCTGTTCTGTTGTTGTTTTGTTTTTTTGTTTGTTTTTTTTTAAGAAATGTTAGTTTGCATACTGAATATCAGGCCTGTTTGCTCTGGGGAGGCACGCAGCCTGTGGGCAGAATGCAGATTTGGAGTGAGGGAGCCTTTACTGCTGTTTTTGCTGCTGTGTCCAGATGTCAGTGGCAGAGTTTGTTCTGGTTATTCTGAACTGGAGAGAGGAGAGGTTTGAGCAGAGACCTAGTTCACTAGCTGGGAAATATTGTGCCTTTCCTCCTTTTCCACCTATTGCTCCACATGATCATGCTCTACCTGATACTACTCTGCCTAACAATTTTTGTTTCAAAGTACTTCCATCAAAACTTCTCTAACTGGTCTGGAATATTGTTCCTCCTGGGTTGCAACAAAAATTTCTGCTTATTATTTGGCCCAAAGGCATTCAAATTTAAAAAAGCCTTTGTTACACCAGGGCAGATCCTGAACTTGAAGTTTATCTAACTTTGGAAATCCTTGCAGAAAGAAGAGATTGCAACATAACGTGAAATCTGGTCTGGGTCTGGCATGTCTGCTCCAGGTTTTGCTAAATTCAAAGTACTTCATGACAACTTTGAGTTTTTATCAGACTTTAAAATTAGTATGCAGATGAGTGGAGCTGTTATGTTTTGTTAATATTAGAGAACTATGATATACATTCCTGTTGCCTTGCAGATCCACAGTGATCCAGAGGACCTTCTACCTCTGCTGGCAGCTAAGATCTTGGCATAGTCAGATTGCCAGGAAGTTACTGGCTCTCTCCTGACTTCCGTTTCGTCATATCCAATCAGTCTGGGAAGCAGGAGCCAAAATGAATTCCTGCAGAATTTTTGGGGAAATATGGATTTCACAGAGGTGCCTTGAGATGGAAAAGCTTAACAAGGAAAAGTTAGAAAGCAATGTGTTTGGAGTTAGGATACTGCATAAAAGTATATATTAGCTATTTCATATAATGGATGTTAGTAATTTCTGAAATGTTTCTTAAAATAACCCCAAAACAGCTGAGAAAACACACAAGCCTATAGCAGCATTTGCTTTTTGCCCCACCACTCAGCACCTAAAAGAGTACTTGAAAAACTGACTTTTTCCTTATCTTCTATGTACATAGGTAAAAATTAAATAAATGGGGAGAAAATACTGAAAATATTAACATGTACATACTCCCTAGAGATATTTGGTTGTAGGAATAAAGCCAGATGATCCCAACAGGTATGTGAAACACTGTTAGCTTGCAATTCTGTCTTGTGATCACAAAATTTTAACTGTACAGATTACAAACCTTATCTTACAAAATGCAAACTTGCTAATATGTGCTTTTTTCCCCTCTTAAATTTCTAAAGCAAAATACTCACCTCTACCACCTCAAATCATATTTCCAAAGAATGAAGATGTAATAGAAGCAGAGCTTGGTGAGTACAAATTTTAATTTGTTTTTAAATTAACATTTTGTTATGGTCTAGCAAACACAGGTATCTTCAAGAAGATGTAATGATGGAACTTTTCATCACAGTTTTGCACCGTAATGTTTACCAGATTTAATCCACTCCAGGCCCAGGGGTGTGAATTTAGATATAACTGATGGGTTATTTAGGTATTAAGTGAAGTTTAAAGAGATTCAAATAACCTGTTCTACTCTCACTGGGCTAGACAAGGAGTATGCACAGAGTGAATCATTACATCTCAGCTGAAAGGTGACAGCCTCCATCCACTTCAAAGAGGGCTGTAGCTGAATCCCTCCAAACTGCTCAATGGTACTCCTAAGAGGGAAGCAGGGACTACTTGTGGGACTGGAGCTACTCCTTGTTGCTTTCAGTCCCCATGTGGAGCAGTGGCTGTGTCTCTTTTGGGGAATGAAGGAGAGAAAGAACTGGTTGCTGGCCCTGAGGCTGAGGAGCACTGCCTGTCTCATATCCGTGTTGGCTAGCAGGGATCAGACCAGACTGGCTGGAAGGCACTGGGAGGGCTGAAGGATGGGACCAAGCAGAGAACTGAGACGTAGCCAGCTGGACAGCCCATGGTGCAGAGCTTGCTCCTGGCTCCCTGCTGGTTAGGGCTGTAGATGTTCTCAGGGATTCAGATTCATCCTGGGTGACTTGCACCATCAGGACAAGGTACTTCTGGCAGGAGTGAGAGTTGTCTGGGGTTTTTCTGTAGTCAGTGGAGAAAGGTGGAGCTCTCCAGCAAGAGACTGAACCCACGTGAAATCTAAACAGATAACCCAGGATACCTGTCTCCCAGGGCAAGTGGGATGAAGCTGGGCCAGTGAAATAAGGGATTTTAACTACCACTCCTCTGTTTCTGTCCTACAGCAAGTCTACTCTGGTAGCAGATACTGCAGGGATCCACAGCCCTCTCTGTGCCACATGCTGGGGCTCAGAGACTTGCTATGTTGGCTCACATTCCCATTCTTTTTTTCCTCTTTCCTCCGGTTGTTCTGTCACTCATAAATGAGATAGTCTCTGCTCCAGGACAATCTTTCTCTATTAAGATGGTCAGTGCCTACTGCTCTGTGGGCTCTGCCTATCCCTCTGGCATGGCTCACATGGAGAAAATTTGCTTTACATTTAAAACCCACTTGCTGTACTGGTTCTATTGTCTCCTGTTTGCAAAATTGAAGGGATTTTTTCCACGATCCCTAATACCAATTCATGATCTAACCATAGGATTTGATAATCTTATCTAAGACCTGCTTAGATGCAGACTTGCATGGAAACAATTTAACATGTTTTAATTACACTTTCTTTCAGTGCGATGGTGACTCTTACTTTGGAATAAATATTTCCTAATGGGAAATATTTAATAAGTTATTTCCTGCTTTAGTTTTGCTTGGACTGGTTTACTTTATTTTTGTCCAGCTTGAAAAAAAGCCAAAATGAGGCAGCACAAAAGTCTTATGCAAGATAATATATACTGAAATTTAATTAGGCTGTTTCTGCATACTTTTGTCAACCAGCATATCATTTCTATGTTCCTCAATAGCTGATTACAGGTGTCAAGCATCACAAGTACAGGGTACATTGCCTAAATCATAATAAGTATAAATAATTACTTTTGTAATCCTTTGTGTGTTATTAGATCATTTGTTGAAAAAATCATTTTACTATTTTTGTCTCTTTCTATGTACCATTTTGTCAGCTGTAGTTCAGAAAAAATGTCAAAATTGTTATGACAAAATCTCAAAAATTGTATGAAGATTTCTAGAAAAAGATGTTATGAGGAAAATAAAATAATGTTTTTCATCAAGGAATATTTACATCTCTGTATCTTGATTAGGTGCTGCTTTGTCTCTGAAATGTCAGGCTCGCCTGGGGATTAAGAAACAGCCACTGGCTGCTGTCAGATGGGATATGGATAACATCCCAGTGAAAAGCCTTGTTTTTTCAAGATTTCATGAAGAAACTCATTTGTAAGTGCATATAACACAGAATAATCTTTCTTCTATGCAAACTGTGCCTAGCTATTTAAACCAGTGGTACCAGCTCTTTCTCTTTCTATTAGTTTTGAAGGACGTGAGCAAGAATACTATGAAGAGACCACTTTGAATATAACTGAAGTAAAAAAACAAGATCTCCAGTCAAATTTCACATGTATAGCATTGAACACAATGTACAACACAAGAGTCACGGTGACATTACGACTCAAAGTGCAATCTGAGGGTAAGACTTTTTCATTTTGATTCTCTACACCTTGCACTGAGTTTGAAATATGTTGGTGTTTTTATTTTATTATTGGTTTCAGATAGTAAAAAAGTTTCAGTTAGTAAGAAGCAAAACCAGCCTGCTTCTTCCCTACATGTTCAAGCCAGTCACAAAATTCTTGTGGCTAAGTCCTTGGGGTAAATTCTGCTGGGGAGAAAGGGGGGCATTATTCAAACAGTATCAGTGAGAGATAAAATACTCATGACTGTATCAGCTCTGTGATAAGAATGTCTTTTTTTTCTAGGATATTTCTCTACTGTGACAAATCAAACTATTTTTTCTAGTGTAAAACCACAGCAGAAAAGAGGCAAACTTAAAAACAAGAGTTTCAGCTGCTGGTTTGCCAGTTTGTTTGCCTTTTTTCCTACAGTAAGGCACTGTAGTGCCTTTTTCTTTGACTGAATGTTGTGTGACTCACCTCTTCAAAATTTCTCTTTATCTTCTCTGAGTGCCTCTGTGTTTACTCTGTGCCACACAGAGCAGCACTTCAAAGGCATTTCCTTGATTTTTTTTTTAATTCCTGGTTCTAATAGTTCTTGAAAGAGAAGGAAAATCCGGGGCAGTAAATGATAGGGACAGGGATAATCCTTAGCTCATATGGGAATTTTCTTTTCTAAAAGGGATAGCCAGATCCCTAAGCACTGTTGCCAACACCTCTGAATCAGATTCCTGTGGCAGAGAAAATGCTTTTTTGCCTGTGAAGGCACAAGAAGAAGCTGTGATCAATGGTTCCCTTTTTCAGATATGCTGAACCACTAGGAATCTTGGAATCATAGAATGGTTTGGGTTGGAAGGGACCTTAAAGATCCTTTATTTACAAACCCCCTGCCAAGGACAGGGGCACCTTCCAGTAGACCAGGTCGCTCAGAGCTCCATCCAACCTGGCTGCAAACACTTCCAGGGATGTTTGAGGCACAACTTTTTTGGGCAACCTGTTCCAGAGCCTCACCACCCTTACAGTAAAGAATATCTTCCTAATATCTTATCTAAAATTACTCTGTTTTCTCAAGGACTTTGAAAAGAAATGTCAAGGCCTTTAAGAGGGATTGGTTTTCTCTAAGAGAGTGGTGGGAAGAGTAAAATCAAATGTATTGTGATCACAGGATGTGCACACATTCATGTCCTGCCGTATTCTCGACTGCTTGTGATTTTCTACAGGATCATGGCTTCAAAGCCTAGACATATTTCCTTCCTGAGCCTAGACTAGAAGGGATGCAGGTGAATTGTAACAGCAGAATAGCAGCCAGCAGGAAGGTGGCAGAAGATGTTTTGGTTGGATAGGCAAGTTTGAGTGTAGCATCGCTCAGAAAGCTGGAAGCACACCAGCTCTGCACTGAAGTACCTGAGTGTGGGAGTGTACTTGCAATGAGAGGGAAAGAAACTGAGTAATAGTGTCTGCTCACTAGTTCAACAACACAAGTCCCTGAGTGGCCCCATATCACAGAATAGGTGAAGAAGAGCATGTAGCATATTCTGTATGCATCCCATGAATCACTGAATCTGATTTTTGTTATAGTTGAATCTTCTTTTGTTTTTTATTCATAGGTGTTCAGTAAATGTTCATGAAAGTTCTTGGCTGTGACCCTGCTTTCATTGCTGCCCTTTTTGTATGGATATCTGTGCCCTCGTCCTTGTTGCTGCTGTTGACAAGGTGTCTGCTTCTTCTCCTCAGCACTGTTGATGTCAGCAATGCTATGTCCAGGAGTAGCTGTGCTCTGCTTTAGTTCTCTTCTCTCAGTCTTCACACAGCTGAGCAATATTTATGCTAATGCAATGCTGCTTGTCTCTGAGAATAATAAAAATGCTGTAGGATTTTCTTGTGCCTCTCACCTTGTAAATGTGTAATAAAGATGTGCACACTCCTTCTTTTTTTGCATTTTGTTTGTGTGTTTGTTTTTAATAGGAAATTGTTTTTTTCCCTTTTTTTTTCCCAAATGTGTGATTGATCCCTGGTGTTTCCCTCAGCACAACTTGTGTCTGCTAGCTACTCTCCCATTAATGTTTTTTTTTACAGTCATTCAAAGCAGAGATAAAGTTCAGCCCCAAGCATCAGCTCTGTTCTTCCTCAGAGATGTTTAATGCTAAAGCTAAACTTTTAGCTCATATCTGGTAGACTGGTGTGGACAGGAACTCTAGACCCAGATCTCTGCCTTCACTCCCTGGAATTGCATTCACCTTAGAAGCCAGAGAATACTGAAAAAACTGCTGCTCTTCTGGAGTTTGTCAGGAAGTTGCTTTCTGACATGTTTTCTCTGGCCTTTCCAATATTATTCCTTGTGAGCTGTTAGTTCTGTATTCCCATTGCTCTTGAATATAAATAGAAGATGGTTTACTCATGAACTCAGCTGCTAAATGATGCAGTAAAGTCAAATGGAACAACAAGATGTATTCAACCTTGTTCAAGGGCTTGTGGCACTTGCCCCCATTGTGCTGAATGTTCACTAGTGAAGTAAATTAGTGGATGTTTGCTAATTTATTCCAGAGAAATGAGAGGCTAAGCCAGCATTACTGGGAATTGAACCTGCTTGTCCAGGAAGACACCTCTGTGGGGCTCTTGTCTGACATGTTACAAACCACATAGGCACCTCACTTCTTTTTCCAGCTTTGGTCTGATCAGTGCAACCCCAAACAGAAACAGTGTTTTTCAGGTTCATAATTGCAAAAGTTGGTGTTGGAACAGGTTTCTTCTCTGGATGTTTATAGATGCTTCAGGCAATACACCAGTAGTTGTAACGTTACGATGAGCCCACTGTCTACAACTGCATCAGTAAGAAAGAACATCAAAATCTGATGCTTGGGTCATGGAAGGGGTTTCCTTATTTTGTGTGTGTGTGTGTACTGACCAGGAAAATGGATCAAATAATAGAATTTGAAGGGGTCTACCAGGATGAAGTTCCTTTGTAGGCATCCTGTGACAGTGGTAAAAATATGGCCAAACTTTACTTCAGAAGGAACTGGTTTTTTTTTTGCCCAACTTTATTGGAACCTGTGTCCCACCCTGGTCTAGTTCTGGTGAGGTAAACTTCATCACAAGCCTGATATTTCTTTCTCCCTTTAAATGCCAAAGAAAGAAATGTAAATAATGTGAAAATCATGTTCAATTTACCTTTCATCCTGCCACAGGAAAGGGAAAATGTACTTGTAAACTCTTCATTTATGTACCTTTTCAGCAGAATTTCTCAGGCACACCCTCCATAAGACGAAATTTCTCAACACCCCATCCAAGCCATTTTGGAACATTTACAGGGATGGGGCATTCACAGTTTCTCTGGGCAATCTGTTCCAGTGTTTTATCACCCTCAATGTAAAAAAGTCTTCCATATATCTAGACTTAATCTATCCTTGATAAGTCTTCATCTCTGAGGTAAAGGTGGTCAGATTCTAGAGCTCTTCCATGAGCTGGAACTAGGCTCATGAAACTAGTGGAACTAGTTCCATGAAACTGGGACTAAGGTGGGTGGCTCCTTTCTTTCCCAATTTTTCTTATTCATCATTGCTATTATATGCTCCTTGACCCTCTTGAAAGAAAAAGGCATGAGAGAACATCATCTGACTTCAGCATAGTTTATTTTTGTGACTGGGACATGTTCTGTTTTCCTGCTTGTCTAGTGTTATCTTAGTTCTTATCTTGCAGATTTCATTACTTGCACATGTTTTTTGTACCCTGTTTGTGCAATCATGCCAGAAGCCTCCACTTGTCCTTTTCTGGACACTTATGATTTTCATGAGTAGGCTTAGATGTAGGCTAGATGAGTAGGCTTAGATTAACACATGGTTGTGTTATTACCAGTTTTTAAAAGTTACAAAATACTTAAACATCACTGTCAGCTATGGTTTTTAGTATAAATAGGTCTGGATTCAATGAAGTGAGTATTAGTTATATACTGCATAATATGCTTCTAGTTTAGGGGTCTGTGTGTTGGCTGTGCCAGCAAGGGAAGGGAAAAGATTTGTCATCTCTGTTTTGAGCTCCCTGACAGCTGTAATGGAAATAAAAATATGAGGCTAAAGCTTCAGCACATAGGTTAGCTTCTCTGTTGCTAACAATATGTTCCTCTACTTTGCAGAGATTCTTCCTACTGTCCTCCTGATTGCAGGATCTCTGGTTCTGCTAGGTGCCATAGCAATCTCAGTTATTCTTTACCAATCTTTCCGAGCTGATATCGTCCTGTTGTATCGGGAGATATTCCAGCCCTACTCAGTCAAGGATGGTAAGTAAGATTTGAGAAAGAACATTTAAAAAAAGGAAATGACAAATCATAGAGAAAGTAATTTATTTGATAGTTGCTCATGGCTCCTGAACCTGATTCCTTTCTTTCTTATGTCTGTAGTAAGGAGAAGTCATACAAAGCTCTGCGATTGCTTTACAGTCCCTTGTTTCCTGGGTTCTGTAGTGCTGAATTACATAAAAGAGGGATTCAGTCCTGGTTTTGTAGTTTTTTAAATGAAAAGATTCGCCATAAAATATTGAGTGACATTGAAAATCTGATTTACAATGCTATTAACTGTATTTGCTATGTGCTTTCTAAAGCAAAGGAACAAACCTGCTGGCTGACATGTTAAAGGCATTTGTTAGAGCAATACAGTTTTTATAAGCCAAAATGAAAGGTACCAATAGGGTGCAAGACATTTCTGGAGGAATACATCCCACCTAACTTTATTGGTGGATTTCAGCTTAAGATTCAGGCATCTAAATTTAGTTGCAATGAAGGTGCACACATGCAGTTTTCCATCATAGACATGAAACGTGGAGATCTGTGGCTGGGTTCAGCTGTCTAAGTGTAAGCAGTTGGTGCTGTTGGGGCTGCCTTAGGGCTTAAGTGAGACCTGAACCCCTCTTCAGGGGGCAGCTGAAGGGCAGGCAGTGCCTAATGATATGATGAGATGCATATTTTTAAGAGACCAAATCCAGCTAAATGGACAATTTTTAAATCTGAAGCTGACTCTTGCTGCAAATGTCTGTGTGGGAGATAGCTACAGCTGTTCTAGTTACTTATCTTCTCTTTAAAGAGGAAAGAAGTATGCTTTTTAGGGCAGTTTCTATTTAAGTATATTTTATGCTGAAATGAATCAGACTCCGGAAATGGACATTTCATTATTATTACAGAATCACAAAATCACAGATTCACAGAATCAGTGAGGACCTCTGAGATAATCGAGTCCAACCTATGACCAAACACCACCATGTCAGCTAGACCATGGCACTCAGTGCCACATCCAGCCTTTCCTTAACCACCTCCTGGGATGGTGACTCCAGCACCACCCTGGGCAGCCCCTTCCAATGCCTAATCATCTTTTCTATGAAGAAATTCTTCCTGATGTCCAACCTAAACCTCCCGTGGTACAGCTTAGCATTATGTCCTCTTGTCCTGTCTGCCTGGGAGAAGAGGCAGAGCCTCACCTGGCTACAGCCTCCTTTCAGGTGGTTATGGAGAGCAATAAGGTCAACCCTGAGCCTCCTCTTCTGCAGATTGGAAAACCCCAGCTCCTTCAGCTGCTCCTCTTAGGATCTATTGTTAGGGTGGTTTGAGCAAGAACCTCAGCAACAAAAGAAAGGATATGACCATCTCTACTGGAAAGAAAGAAAAATTTGGGATTAGAATAAAAATCTTGTAATGGGAAACTTAATTGAGAGAAATTAAGCAAAGAATGAAATAAATATTTGACTTTGTACTTGGTTCCGACTGTAAGATTTTTTCCTGAATAATGGAGTTTTCACTCAGGAGTGTGGTAAGTTGTGGGAATGATGAATAATTTCTTCAAGATGGAAAAACTTAAATGGAATATCTTGTTCTGAGAGACAAAGCCTGTTAATATTGTATCACTGAAATAACAGATGCTGAGCTTCCCGGCTATATCATGCTAATATGCATTGATCAGCTGAAATCTTACTCCATATTCTTTGGGATACAGCCTTCACAATACAAAGGTCAGCTTCTCCAAAGCTACAAACACACAGGACAAAATAACAGCATGGAAAACACCAAATATGTACAGTCTTTAGTTTTCAAACATGCACCAGATTATATACATTATTCAGATTGTCCAGAACTTCTTAAATCTCTTTCAGTGACTGATATTTTTATTTCTCTCCTACTTTTTGCAATAGACAGCTTTAATTCATATTAGCACGGTGCACCTTCCTGTTGTTTTGCCTTACAGACGGGAAGATGTATGACGCATACGTTATCTACCCCAAAAACCACACCAGTGAAGCTAATTTTGTGGAATATTTTGTTTACCAAATCATGCCAGATATCCTAGAAAATAAATGTGGATATAAACTGTGTATTTATGGGAGAGATATATATCCTGGAGAAGGTAAGTTTCAGATCTGATAATGCACTGAATTATTTGTCAGGCTTGACCAAATTGTGATTCTAGTCCCTTTTAGGTGTATAGGAGGTCACTTCACATTCCTGACCTTGATGCTCATCTCCTCAGCAGCCATTTGTCTGTTCTTTCAGGCCAGGTGACAAAAGGGCACTCTGTGTTTGCCTGTGTGCTAGGAAAAGCAAGCTACAAGGAAGGGGCACAGACTTCTTATCATCTTGGAATGTGCAGGAAATATGACGCTGAGTGTGACTCTTTTAAACATACCCTTACTCTTTGGAAAGTCTAACTCTTCACAGCCATTATCTGGGCAAAGCCACAACCAAACTGTGCATGAATTGGCTTGGCTCTCTACAAGACAAGGAAGATGAGAAACCCACAAACTGACTTGAGGAAATACCTTTGCTGTTATCACTTAGGAGTTTTCAACCTTTTATGAGGGTATTAGAGTCACAGGAATTTCAGCTTCTTTTCACTGGCATGTTCTATTTTCCCTTCACACAATTCCCAGCATTAGTTCAGGAGAGAATTGGTATGCTTTATTCCTGCTTTCTTGTCTTTCAGGATGAAAACATGTTAATTAATCTGGGCTAATTTCCATACAGATACCCTCCACACTATTGCATATGATTGCTGTCATCTAGGTGTTATCTGCTTTCCACCAGAGCTGACTTGTCTGTTTATCTTGTGCTCTGGTTCTTCTGTAGATCATATCTTTTCTCTCTGTCAGTGAGCAGGCATGAAGCCTAAGCTGGTGCATTTTCTGTTTCCCATTTCTGAAACCATCTGCATTGGGCTAGGTGTTATTCATCTGACCTGAATTGAGGCAGTTTTGATGTCCTTTGATCTGGATGTCCTTCTGTTCTGGAAAGTTGTGAAAGGGCTGCCTGGCCTCGGGAAAAAAGAAGGTAAAGAAAAGTTGCAAAAATTTTTGAGCCAGACCATTCCCAGATCCAGCACATGGAGCTGACAGGAGCTCACAAAACTGTCAATGGCAAAAACTTACACCACTTGTAGTGGTCTGGCAGCCCCCAGCAAAGAGGAAGAGGGTACATATGGAGCTGGCTGATGCATCTGCAAATCAGTTGGTTTGTTAAATAATTATTGCATTGAATTTCCTCAGCTGGGCTCCCACTTCCTTTCTTTTGGCCCAGCATCACATGTTCCCACCAAAAAACCTCCAGTTTTCATTCTACAGACCATCAGAACCTCTTATAACTGGGATGAGTGTTTCACTGGACAGGCATTCATCTCCAGTCTACCTCCCATAGACATCCCAGTAGGTGATTGAGAAAAGCAGCTCCCAGAGGCTTGATGTGGAGATTTCCAAGCTGGCCCAGAAGTTTTTTCCATAGCACACTGGCTCTTGAGCTTCCTACGTTCAGCACCTCCGACATCACAGTGACAGTGGCATTGATCAGCTGTCCCTAACATGGCAGTGAGAAATGGCAACACCTTCAGTTGTGCTGACACAAAGATGCACTGCAATTCTTGATCTACCCCTGCAGGGTTAAGGCAAACATAATGCACAGATTAGCATATAAATTAGAACATGATAACTCAGTTAATTAACTGTAATTAACTCTAATCCCACCTTAGAAGCAAGTCACCCAAAAGTCTCCAATACCTAGTTTTCATGGGTAAGTATTGCAAGATCACCTCTAAGGTTTTAAACTTGGTATGACATGATTCCTTACATGGAGCCTGTTGATCAAACACAAATTTGGCACAATCAGATCTACTGAACTTTACCCTAGGTCACTGGACTACAAATTCCTAACAACACTTAAAAACACTGAAAATATTAATGTTTCAACCAAAGAAAACATTTGAAATGAAAGCTTTGTGTTTTGGGCTTCTTGCTTTTCTCTCCCCCTGCCCCATCTCCTTTGGTTGGTTGTTGGTTGTCTTTTTGAGGGGTTTAGAGGGTAACTCCTTATTCTAATAAATAAACTGTATTTATTTTTCTAATAAATAAACTGAAGTGAAATAGAAGTTATTTCTGGTCACAAAACAATGAAATTAGAGTTTCCAATCACAAGAGAATTTTAGAAGAAATATCAGGGTCTCATAATTTTCTCGTACATTGCTAGATGCAGCCAGTGCAATTGAGAAGAGGATGCAGAAGAGCAGACGGCTGATCATCCTGCTAACACAGCAGCTGATTCATTCCAAAGAAGATGCTTATGATCAACATATTGCTTTATATAATGCCCTCATTCAAAATGACACAAAGGTGATCCTTCTGGAAATGGAGATGATTGGGATTTATGGGAATCTTCAGGAATCCCTTAGGTTTATTATTAAGCAGCAAGGTACCATCAAATGGAAAGAGGAGCACACGGTGCACCCCCAGTCCCCCAATTCTAAGTTCTGGAAACAGGTCAGGTACCAAATGCCACTGACACACAGGTCCTCACCCTTGGCTAACAGCAGGTGAACAGTCTTGGAAAACAGTGCTGCATTATCAGGATGGACTACAAGCCCACAACTGTTTTGCCTTTCAGAAGGTACAGGATTCTATGGTCTGGAAGTCTGGCTGTGTTTATTGAACTTTTTTCAGTCCTTCAGCTGAGTAATGATAAGGCAAATTGATGGAAGAGATCTAGGAAACTGAGGGAAGATTTTATAGGTATGAGAGTTCTGTAAAGAAATAATTCTGGGTTATGTGGAGAACATGTCACAGGTATCCAAATGTACCTACCTATATTCTTTCTATATTTTGTTATATATAACAGAAAGTTATGATTGTGAATAACTGAATGTCTTGTAGGTTTACTTCACCTTTCTAATGCAGTTGATAAAATATAAATCCCTTCTGTATTATTTGACTAGAAAGTGTAATGTGCATTTTGCAACTAGAAAGTATAATGCTATGCTTTTGTTAACTTTTTTTCCTGACATTTATTCCTTTTTGATTCAATAGTGATACTCACGAGATGAAATTTTATTTTTCCTTACTATGGATGTCTCACCAAAGGCTCTTTTGAGACTGATATGAATATAGCATTAAAAAAAAATGCTGTGTTAAGGGAAACAAATGCACTGATATATATATATAGGTATTTTATAAGTATTTAAAAATATTTTATATATCTATTAAAATGAATCTCACACAAAGGGGAAATTTTAAATCTTTCAGGTACGATAACCATGCTGTTACTGTAATTATTATCTCCAGATAGAAATAACATAATAAAATTTAGTATTTTGGTACACTGGTAGCATTCCTTTAAGCTACTGAAAAAAACTGTACTTCTTTTACATAACAAGAAATACCCATCTTTTTTCTATGCTTTGGCCTCATGTGTAGGTATACTTTCTTCTGATAGGAAATAACCTTAGATGTAAAGGTCAGAGCCAAATCTCCTTCTAGTTCAGGGGAGTATGAACATGATGTGTTCTAGTATAGGTATCCCTGCAAACTTTAATATTTTTAGCTTTCCAAACCCAGGAAATTCTTACTGTCAGAGAAGGCTTACTTCTCAGCTTTAGACTTGCTACAGAATGGACTTAAAAAGTGAAAATTAGATGCAGGACATTTATTGTTACCCAGTCCAGGATTAGAGAACAGGCAAGTTCTTTTCTTTTACTGTAAGTTTTAATTGAATATGGATCTTCAGACATATGGAGAGCTATTTGGAATAGAAAAGATGTGTATAAAATATATGTATAGATATTTTTCAGCATTCAAATAAAAGATGTATGACAAACTAGACAGATCTTCACTAATGAGTTGTATTTTCAAGTGTTCATTCACTCATCACTATTTCACCACAACTATAAAGCATTTAATGTTACATTTTGTTATTGCCTCATTAGATTGTGTGCAGTGTTGGGTCCTGTTCCTGAAGATAACTCTGGATAAACCTTACTGTCTCTTTGGAGGCTTCACAAAATGGATTCATGCCAGCGTGAGGCTTGGTTTATTCCTACAGTACCCTTTCTTCCCACAGAGAGAATACTAACATTAAGGCATAGTAAAACCAGGAAAGCCTGTTGCTATAAACTATGACAATTTTTCACATAAGCTTCTGAACAAGACAGAATATTCATCTCCCAGATTATCACAGGATAAGTTTTTAATATGGTTTGAGTCCTGGGCATGTAATGAACAAGAAAGGATGATAAGCGAGAATCTTGGAAATGAGAAGCCTGGGATGAATTTTGAAGCTGGAAAGGGATGAGGAGAAGGTACAATGAGGAAGTACATGGGATCAGCAATGAGCCAAATTACTCTGAAACTTACTGATGTGTCATTGACTTCTGTAGTCAGTGTAGTCACTGTGGTGAAAAAAAACCTCACTACATGGCTCCTGTGTTGATGCTACTTTTTTTCAAGTTTCATAGTCAGCCCAGAATAAAAAAAAAAAAAAAGAGGAAAATAATTCTTATTATGGTTTGCCAGCAGTGAACAAAATGGCCTTGATAAAAAGAAAAGGGGCAAATTCAGAGAGCGGCAAAGAACATTTACAGGACCAGGGGGTGAATATGTGACCATAATAATGACTCAAAAAAGCTGCAGTTGTCACAGATTCTTTTGTTATTCCTTGGTGTTTAGTAAAGAAATATGAGATCTGCATTCCAATGGATGTCTTTCTACAGATGTTATCATATTTGCAATGTTAGAGAGAAAGCACAAAGAGAACTGTGGAATACTTTTACAGCATCATTACAGTATCAGCACTGCTGAGGCCACATCAGGAGTCCTGTGTTCAGTTCTGGGTCCTCAACAGGAGAGAGATATGGACATTCTGGAGTGAGTACAACAAAGGGCCTCGAGGTTGGTGAAGGGCTTGGAGCATCTTTCCTCTGAAGAGAAGCAGAGGGAGCTGGGACTCTTAAGCCTGGTGAAGTCCCTCATCTGAAGGGAGGGTACAAAGAAGAGGGAGTCAGGCTCTTCTCAATGATGCCCAGTGACAGGACAAGAGGCAATGGGTGAAAACCTAAAAATGGGAGGTTCCCTCTGAACATCAAAAAGGTTTTTTTTTATGGTGAGGGTGGCCCAGCACTGGCACAGGTTGCCCAGGGAAGTTGTGGAGTCTCCAGCCTTGGAGATACTAAAAAACATCCAGGTCTATATTCTGGCCAATCTTGAGCAGGGGGGTTGACTTCCAGAGGTACCTTCCATTCTCAGTCATTCTATGATATGCAACTTACAAAGAACCCAGATTTTCAAAAGCATTTTTTGAATCAAAATTGGCTATTTTTACACTAAGAAGTCTGCCTTCACAGAATAACAGAATGACAGTCTGTTCTGCAC
Organism: Rhipidura dahli; assembly: GCA_013399225.1. Taxonomy (NCBI): domain Eukaryota; kingdom Metazoa; phylum Chordata; class Aves; order Passeriformes; family Rhipiduridae; genus Rhipidura; species Rhipidura dahli. The sequence goes on along the minus strand of VXAC01003061.1, from coordinate 1,080,422 downwards.
AAAACAAAACAAAACCAAACCAACCAACCAAAAAAGTCTTCTTTCAACATAGAATAAAATAAACATAGAAATAATAACACAGAATGCTTGTAGAAGTTTCAGTTTGGATGGTTTAAGCTTAAACTAAACCGTACCAAGGCAATTTTGTTGCTGAATTATATTGTTCACAGAGTTTTAATGTTCTTCAGTTTCTTCCCTGTGCTTCTCGGGTTTTGGCACCCCAAGGGACTCTGGGGAGCAGATTTGCTTTAACTTCTTTAATAGAGCAGAGTCATCCCGCCCTCTTGTGGGTGAACAGGGACTCAGGGATTCTGACCAGCTAGAAATCCTATAGGTTTGAGATTTGATGTTCCTACAGCTCACATGGTTGTGAAGCTCAAGAGACTGACCACTTAAAGGAAGTTTTTAGAAATTTTTGGACATTTTCGTAGCAAGCTATTACTTCTAGTATACGCAACATTAATTTCTTACATTTCATTGGACAAAGCCTGTTTGAAAGATGATGTGGAAAATTGATAGTATATTCAATTGAATGTACAACTGTGTGTTCCTGGCTCTTTCAAGTGTGGAAAAACTACGGCTGTTGTTTTAGACACATATCACTCATATCCAGCTGTGCTTTGGACAGTGGGAGGACACTGGGTGCTGCATATCTTGTATTGAGCAAGGTCTTTGACACAGTGTCTGTTAGACAGACAAATCCACAAAAGTGAGCAGAAAAGCAGTGGGACCAAAATCCCTGTGGGACCAACATGTTGTGACCACCATACAAACCTCAGCTCACAGGAAATCACTAGAGGCATCCCCCAGGGAGTGATATCAGTACCAGGACTGTTTAAGATCCTTACTGATGACCTTGACAATGGGACAGACTGCACAACCACTGTATTTTTAGACAGAAAATCAAACCAGGGAGAGATACTTGACCCACTGGAGCACAGGGCTGCTGTTTTGAACAGCAACAGGCTGAAGAAATGGACTGATGAGAAACTCACAAAGTTCAATCCAAGGCATGTGCAAAGTGCTGAATCTGACATGGAATAAACCCTTTCTGCAACACAGCCTGAAGGTCAACCTAACATGAAACAGCTTTGCAGAAATAGACTGGATGTCCTGGTTGACACTAAAGTGAACATGATTCAGCAGTGTGTCCTTGTGACTAAGGAGACCAACTGCACTCTGCACCTTATTAATGAGAATGTAGCTCTGGAAAGTGATTATTCCCCAGAATGCAGCATTTGTGAGATCATCTCTGGGGCACCATGTAAAGTTTTGGGCTCCCCAATACAAGTGAGATACTGACATATTGAAGTCCAGGGGAAGACCACCAAGAGCAAAGATCATACAGGGAGAGGACAAGAGGCCCTGCTTCCATCTACAAGAATCTAATGAAAAGACAGAGAGAATAGCTGGAGCCAGACTCTTCTCAAAGGAGCACAGAGATGAGACAAAAAAGTGACTGGCACTAATTAGAACATGAGAGATTTATGTTATGTATTAGGAAAACAAATTCACCATATGCATGGTCCAAAGCCAGAACATGTACCCAGAGAAGCTGTGGAATCCCCATCCTTGTAAGCATTCATGTCGCAGTTGTATGCACCCTGAAGAGGGGCTGGACCTGAGGACTCTCAGAGCTCCCTTCAAACCTGAATTATCCTGTGATGCTGTGATGTGGAGGGAAGTTTGAAAGTGTCCAACTTCAGTATTTTAAAGTTTCTGAGAAACATATGAGGCTCTAACTGACACATTATCAGTCTGTAACCTGCTTTTTTGACATCAGGGGAAGATAATGCTGAAAAACTAATGAATATAACTTAACCACTGCTAAGAATTAATATAACTTGTATATAGAGATAATGGAAGTAGTTTAAGAGGGACTGTTGCCAGCTAAGAGAAAACAGTTTTAAACCACGATTACAGGAGTTGCATGTGTTGCAATTTATAATGGAAGTAGTTTCAGTTTTTCAGTTAGCACCTCAGTATAGTTTATGTTGGATGGAAAGGAAGATGTGAAAAACTGTGTGAAGTAACAGGTCTTCCCTAACTGATTGGTCAGAGCTTCATTCAACAATCTGTTTTCCAATATTAGTGCAAACTTTCCTATTCATCATGGTATCTTCAAAATGAAAATCTAAGCTGAAGCTATTTTTAGTCAAGTTACATATCTATTACTAGACTATGGTTTCTCTATTAAAATTGTATTAGTCAGAGAACTAAAAAGTGTAAAGTTTTTTCTCCTTTCACATATATTTATGTATCACAGAGCTATGACATTAGTTGAAAGGACCAATTGAACACAGCACTTTCTACAATGCAGACTGAATTTCAAAAACTTGTGAGCATTTCAAAAGAGTATGAAAACAAATGAGAAAAAATGAGAGAAAAGCTCATGGAAAATATTGCTGTAAAAGACTAAGTCAAAAAAAGAAGTTTCCAAACTGTCACTATGAAGACTTAGTCTGTGAAAGTAAAAAGCTAATGACATTTTACTTTACCATTTTATTTGTTGGCTGCTAAATAGTTTTCAGACTGTCATATGAAATCATAATCATCTTTATGATATCTGCTTTATTTTTGGTTTTAAAATCAGGTACTAAGTCGTAAAACCAGAAGCACTGTAAAGTATCTTTTATATGTTTTTAAAGTAGTTGTAGTTATTTGTATACTTAGCTTACTTTCCTGGAATTGTGCTGATTTACATTATCTAAAGGTCTGATTGTTGTTATATACATATTGTTTCAATCCGAGATGAGATAGTAAAACACTGCAGGGTTTCTTTGCTTCACCTCTGCAATGAAAATATGCAAGACAGCCATCTCTGTGTAATCCCTCCCTCCTTTTTAGTGTAACCCGTTTGTTTTACCTCTAAAGTTATCCCTCTTGTTGCAATTGGGAACTTTTGCACTGGGAGTTGTCCTAGGTAAAAAACCCAGAAGATATCTGTCACCAAGCAAATTTCTGAAGATGAAAGGGGCGATATGAAAATAAAAGAATTCCTGGGGGAAAGATTTTTTCCCACTGTTATAAAACTAACTTTATTTAGAAGTATAGTGAGTTATTGCACAGCACTTAGCACATAAACCATTTATGTAATTAACAAAGGCAAGCATTAATTTACTCAGGAACAGGACTCAAACAGGAAATATGCCTGCCAGAACCCCCTGGTGGAACCACAGTTCCAATGTATCAACACTTGGCTAACAAGCCAACCTAACTAATGCCATGATGGCTTATTTAGAAGTGAATACATACATTCACTTTGCAGTAATGGAACTACAAAATGTTTCATGCCTTGGAAGTCTTCATTATTCTCCCCCTGAAGGGGATGGTAGCACAGAAAAAAATAGCACTCAAATGGGGACATTTCTCATAAAAACAATATAGAATCATGTCTTTTGCCTTGCCTCCTTTCCTGCACACCGTAGTTTGTAAGGTGTTTTCTTTTCTTCTTTTATTCTTTTTTTTTTTTTTTTTGGGGTTTTTTGGGGCTTTTTTTTTTTTTTTTTTTTTTTTTTTTTTGGTTTTTTTGGGGTTTTTTTTTTTTTTTTTTTTTTTTTTTTTTTGGTGTGTGTGTGTTTTGAGGTCTTTGCAGAATATCAGCCTTTCAGTTTTAGCTCTTTGCACGCCCTCATTCTCAAACCAGGCAGCGAGGTGGGGAGGAAGCTGTGGCAGAGATAAAAGTTGGTGTACTCAGCCCAGTACAGTCGTTCCTAGCACTCCGTCCGACCTCCACCACACTCCGGGGAAGAGAGTCCTACAAGGGGCGTTCAGGGGAAAAGCAGAGGAAGAGGCGTTTCATCATCACCTGCTTAGGGCTTTTCTTCCCCGGGAAGGTTGTGAGATGGAAGGCACACACACACACCCACACCCACACCCAGCCCTCTCCGTCCCCCAAAAGTTGCTCATCCCTCGCTCTGCTCTCGGGGCTCGCCTCTGGGTTTCCGAGGGCCGGCCGGCAGCACAGCCCCCTCGGCAAGCCGGGCAGAGCTTGCTCTGCGCCGGGCCAGCTGTGCCTTCGTGCCGCGCTGCAGCCAGGCAGGGCAGGGCGGAGGGCAGGGGAGGGCTGCGGGAGGCAAGGGTTGGCTGCGGGGAGCTCCTTCTCCCCTTCCTCGCAATCGAGCTCCCGCTCCGTTAGGGGATCCCTGCGGCTGTGCGGCGGGCCCCCTGCTCCCCGGGGACCTCTCGGGACACCCTGGCCGTCCCCAGCCCTGTCTGTGCCCAGCCCTGTTTGTTCCCAACCCTGTCTGTTCCCAACCCTGTCTCTCTCCCACCCTGCCCGTTCCCAGCTCTGTCTCCCTCCCACCCCGCTGCGCTTGCCTGTCCGCGGCACTGCCCGGCTCTACTCCAGACCCACCTGGCTCGGACACCTCTCTCCGGGGTCCATTATATAATTTTTCCTTATTAGAGAGCTGTCATAAACAGGTTGGCCCTGACAATGGCTTATTTCAACACACAGTCCCTGTCTCCATCTCTGGGCTGTCCCCAGCTCTTTCCCTCGCACCTGGGTGGCTCTGGAGGAGGATGGGCTCTTGCAGCGCTGTTGTAGGCAGTAGGAGCAAAAGATTATGCCTAAAACAGCTGTGTATCAGCTCTCAAATGCCTCATTTAGAAAAAAACACTAGGGACTTGCTCTTACCTTTCCATTAATGCCAGCAGAAATGAATTTCTCACATCTCCCTTTTCCATTTTCCTTCCTGCAACCAACAGTTCTCTTTTCCTTTTTCAGAAGGTTTTCCAAACTGAAATATCTATGCATTGAGTAGCTGAGAGAGACAATTCTTGTTTCAGTGATGAATGAGTCTCAGAAGAGTTGCAAGTTCAAGTTGCAGCTCTCTGGAGTTTGGAAGACTCCCTCTCCATCCACTTAGCACCTGGCAAGTCTTGCATAGTAAGTAAACAGCTTTCCTTGTGCTCTTTGAAATTAAGACAGATTTTCTTTTTTACTAAGAAATGGCAATCCTGGCAGAATGGTACTTGGATCTAATATGTTTAAGACAACTCTTTGTTAAATATTTTTGTTTTCTTTGTGAATGCTGCACAAATTGTGGCACGGTGTAGTAATATTTAGAAAATACTTAAATTCCACAGGAAGCCATTCTTAAAGAGGAAAGATTAGTGTTTTCCTCCCCTGACCCCAAGATGATTGTTAGAGCAGTCTCATGTTCTGAAGACTCTGTTGTGTTTTTTTAAAAATGGAAGTCACAACCCTTCAGGACCAAATTAAGTTTTCCAAAAGTGTTGATCAAAATGAGTTACTTGTCCAAAATAGAGATCAATCACTTCTATGTGTCAGCCCCACTTCATTCCAAAATATTCTGGTGATTCTAGAAAAGTGGGGAATAATTTTAATGATGCTTAAATATATAAAATTTTCTAATGCATGAGAATGTAATGCACTTTACAGAATTTAAACTTTTGGTTTGCTAAAAGTTTTTTTGGTTTCACAGTGGCACAAGCATTTTTAAGAACCATATTTTATTAAAACTCCATCAGTGGTTTTAAACATGCATAAAATTTATAAAATGTGGTTAAAGCTGTTGTCACTTTGCTCCTTACAGACAACTGGTAATTTAATCAATTTTCACTGAAACTGTCATTTCCCTCTATTACCTCAGCATTTTGTCCTTTAATATTGCTGTACTCTTTTATTAGACAGAGAATTTTTGCTTTTACTTTAAAATAACTCACAATTTTTTCTGAAAATTAAAAATATTACTCTGTTTCTCAATTATTCTCTTTGTATTAGCTGACTTTCACTAAAAGCATTTTTCTTTCCTTTAATCTTTTTATTCCTCCCTCCTAACATTTCATTGAAGAGTACTCAAACTGTGTGGCTCAAATGTAAACACTTTTAGCCTCCAGTGAACAATTTCAGCCAAATTGATCAGGTTCAACAGAAATGAGAGAGTAAGATTAAGGTCCTGTGTCTTGCTTTTCACTAGTCATGAATCTCAAGCTGGTCATTACTAAATATCTTCCATTATACTGTGTGCATTCAACCAAGCATCCACTGTGTGCTGGTGTGATATACCAAAAAAGAAGAGGACTTAGAATTAAAAGTCTGGTGATCAATGATTTTATCTGTATGTAGTGGGTCACAGTCTTGTAGTCTTTAACAGCTGTACTTCTTCTGAATGTGATAGGATAGAAAACGAAAACACAATTCAAGAAAATCTTTAGAGAGGGACCCTTCTTTCCTTATGAAGTGCAGGAGTTTGAATCTCCATGTGTAATAAGGAACTGAAATTGCTTGTTCCAGTACTCAGCATCCAGCTTCTTTTAGCTTTCTAAATCTGGTTTTGCCTACCCGGCTGTCTGAAAAAAGGGATGTTAAACACTTCCTTCATCTCCTTACAGTGCTTTATGGGATGATGGCACACTAGTAAAGAACTGAGAAAGAAGATAAGAGAGGGAGAGCAGCTATACAGTTTGGGGTCATTCTGGAATACTGTGGGGAATGCAGTAGCCTCCTGCCTTCAGTTCACAGGAATTTTCTGTCTGTAAATCTCAGGGCAGTCTCTTACAACAGAAAGTTTGTGCTTTCTCAAATTGCAACAGGTTTACTTAATAAAAAAGAAATGGATTGCTAGTGAGATTTCTTTTGGCAGATCTCTCAGGTCTCTGAAATACATCTTGTGTGTGTGTGTGTCATTTGTCCATCCATGCTTGGGTAACACTAAGCAAGCTTGTCTGTTGTAGATTCAGGAGTTGAACTGAGCTGATTGTGTATCTAACATGTCTGCTTTGTAAGCAAAACTGAGGCAGAGTCCCAGGAGTAGCTCTGTCTTTGGTTGTCAGTTAACCTACTGCTCTGAGGAACCTCAGAAGGTGCTCCAAGCTGGTCTTACTTAGTGGTGTTTTTCACTTGCCTTTGAAATCAGTTGACTACACATGAAGCAATTGAATACAGGCTGCTTCGTGTCCTGCCCCTCAGTGGAAATGTTAGCACTCTTAGCAGGTTCTTACATCTCTCAATGTTTTCCAGCAGGTTCAAAGTTAGCCATCAACATATCCTTCTGCAACATTGTGGTGTTCTCATTGAACACAAGGGAAGTTTCTACTGGCTGTTTCTACAAGGTCCAGTCTTGCAAAGTCATTCTCTTTGTGGAGAAAAAAAAGCACTGTCTTATCCTGCGGTAGGTATCTACTGGCTTGGGATTTGAGAGCACTTATAATACTGCAAAATGCATGTATTAAATAAGAAAATGGAAAAAAGGAAATCCTACAGTGCTTTATGAATTTGAAATGAAATTGCAAAGAAAAATATAGCTACATTACCTGGTGTATGAAAGTAGCTGTTATAATAAAAATATGTGACTTCCCATTTGGAAATCCCTCTTCAGCACCAGGCAATAGTTATACTGCTCACATGCTCAAAGGAATGTTTCACTTCACTTGTGATGAACTGTGAATCTGTTTTTTTGTTAGGCTTTCAGAACAAGCAAGAGCAATTCAGTTTCTTTTCTTTTTTTTTTTTTTTGAGAAGTGAGAAGTAACTCAAGAAAATGAATCTGATGATTTTTTTGGTAATGTTTGTCATGGAATCTGCCACTGGTAAGTAAAAGTCTTCAATTCAAAAACAGAACCTTCAAAATATGTGCCATCATCTTGACAGTTGCTTGGAGTAGGACAAGTTTTGTGTTTTGCAGCCAAGAACAAAAACTTTAAGGTTTGGTAATTTCAGAAATTTGGTCCCAAACACCAAAAGTACAAAATGAAAAAGCAGGTGTCCTACCTGGAGAAACCTGATGATGTTGTATGTGCCCATGACTCTGTGAAGAGTCAAAGCAAGCAAGAGAAAGAATCTGCTTCTTTTTGTGCCATTCAGAAGCGTGGTCACAATAGTTGCTAAACAACAAAAATCTCTGAGAACCTGAAGAGAAAGAGAGACTGAAGGCTGATTTTATTTTTAAATCTTAATGCTAGATCACGGTTCCTTTTCTGTACTTTTTATGACTTCTGTATGCAAAAGCAGGTTTGGGAAATTTGTTTGGAAAGGCAGACTTGAAGACTAAATTTTACTCACATAAGCTTATTCCAAGGCAACTTTCCAAAGATACCTGAAGTTTTTCAGAAATTTAGCTACATAATGATTGTTTTAATTAAGAAGATAAAGAAATGCAAATGTTAATTTATAGGATCTGTGCTTTTATCTCAGACATGTTTGTCAAGTCAAACCATATGTGAAAAACTTATTTCCATTTGTGGGAGCTGCTTTACTGTAGAGTGAGGCCAGATTCTACCCTTTCAGCCAGTTTTATTCTGACACTGTGGAACTCATGTGAATTAATCACAGAGATAAGGAAATGTCCTTTTGTTTTCAGCCCCCTTTTTCTTCTGGTGTTGCTTTGGTAAGATAGAATAAAGGTGTGGAAAACAGAGTTTTTAAGAAAATATTGCAGGAATAAATAAATAAATGCTGCCAGACCACTTTGCTGAAGGAATTCTCTTTATAAGATACCAGCAGCACAGCAAATCACTTTAAAGTCAGGTTAATGTAATTTTCTGAAGTAAGTACTCGGCTTCCTAATGTATCTTCTTTCCCCTTTCTCTGAAGAAAAGCTGTGCCCCCTTCGTGCCTCCATTGATGTTCTAGAAGGGGAATATTTTTTCCTTTGTTACCTTGAGTCAAGGCAAGAACATTTTCCAGAAGAAGCATTCACAATAAACTGGTACAAGGAAAGTGCTGGAAAGCAGCAACTGGTAAAGGAAACTCACAGAATTGTTTCACAAATGAATTTTCTGGAGTTTTGGCCAACTGAACTTAGTGACTCTGGGAATTACTCTGTCATTCACAGGTGGGTGCATATCAGAATATATAAATGTCTTGCCTGTGCACATGTCTGTGATGAAGATAATTTCTTTGTCTTGTATAGATAGTGGCACCCATGTAAAAGGGGCTCAGGGAACTGCATTAACTGTGGTGTCATTTCCCAGTTCACTTCACAATAACTATCAAGGTGAACCTTTAATATTTACAAATATCTATAAGGATTTTCAGCCTTTCAAATGTTCTGTAAACCTTTTGATAAGGCAGGTAGCATTTTTACTGGCTTGTGATTAATTACCAAAGCAAAATGAGTGTCAGGCAACCCTTCTGTCCGCAGCCAAGAAAAAGGAAACATTTGCTTGTCTACTTCCCCAGACTTTTCTTGCTTGCTGTGTTGAGCAGATCTCATGCTATGAGGCTTGCCAAATCATCTAACTGTACAGTAAAGATTAAACACAGCATAGCTCAACTCTGTTTTCTGTTCAAACCTTTGCCTGCACGAAGCCATTCAAAGAACAAAGGAAATAATTGGATTTGGTTTCTTATTGCTGTAGAACATCGTGGGTTAAAAGGAGAAATGAGCGTGGGCCTCCATTATTTGGTGGCAGTCTTCTCTGGAACACCTTGAAAGACTAAGGGACTAAATTGAAAGTTTGATGCACGAAGTTCTTATGACTAACTTGCACTAAACCCATAATTCAGCATTTACAGTTGAAGCAACAATTAATTTGAAGAAGATTACCTTCCATGTAATGATCTGTGCTGTTCTCCAAGTAATATTTTTAAGGTTCTGGCCGAGTTTGTAAAAGTTACGAGACATGGATACTGAAAAATGCTCCCCACGTTTTTCAAGAAATATCTCAGACTCAAGTTTGATACTTTACAATTCTAAGCTAGACTTCAGTTGTTAACTTCCAAGTTAACATGGAAGCTGCAATCTTCTTGTTTTATTTTTCCATGTATCATTACTATTATCTCCTTATTGATATTATTTTAAAAAGTAGTGAGTCATGGTGTATGAAATGCAAAATATTTTTAATTATAGGGTAAATACTGAGAGAAAATGTACTCATCTATATTAAATTCAAGAGAATTTTCATTAGGGATGATGAATATGGTAGTTTGTCTAATTTGTTGTGAGATTTTGTTGTGTTGATCAGTTGTGTACATGGTCGCATCACAAAAAGAGCTATTAAATCTAAAAGCTCTCTCTAATGCCACCTAATCAGTGGCACAAAATGCAGATTAATTTTGGTGTGGGGAAAGATAGGTGGAGATCATAGCTGAATTGCCAGGCTACTGAAGGAGACTGCCATAAGGAGTCTAAAATACAGGACAGAAAAGAGGAGAGTTCTGATAACCCCAGCCTTAATTCAGGACCATTGTGGTTTTCTGATTATTTTAAGGACTTGGAGTAATGACAGTAAATCCACAGTAAATCACAAGAATTCTATAAAATTCTTATGAAAAAGTGTAAACCTCAAAACTGAAGGAAACAGCCTTACATATAGAAGAAGGAGACTACAGGAAAAGAACTGATGTAAAACTATTAGAATGAAGTTTGTTAAATTAAGTAATTGTTGGAAAACATGAAAATATCAGAATCCTTTATGAAATGTCTTGATTTACTCATTTGCTTAAGAGAGAAACTCAGCAAAAACTCTCGATTGCACCAGAGCATTTATTTGGAATTGACATTTGTGATTTTCTGCTTTTTTTGTCTTGTCTTCTAGAACTATGTTAGCAGCTACATTTTAAAAGTCAGTTTTGAAAGAAAGTATTTTTGTTTTGAGGAAAAAATTTCTTACTCTGAGACTCTTTTTCTTTTTTATTTTTTTTCTTTTATTCTTTTTTCTTTTTTTCCTTTTATTCTTTTTTCTTTTTTTTTTTCTTTTTCCCATATGAATATTTATTTTTCTGTTAGCATCAGAATCATGCTAGAAACTTGCAATCCTCCTGTGGGAACTCTTCACAGGTCTCACTGCTGGAACAATAGGCATAAGGAGATTTTTTTCATGGGATTTTAATGGAGTCTTTGGCTTAGTTTATGTGATGGATCTCACTACTGGCAGTCTTATTAAATCAGTTACATTTCTGTAAATACAGAAGATTATTGCAAAAACTGTTTTCTGCAGAGACAGAGGATTTTTAGTAGTCTCTGTAGGGAAAGATTGCAGCCTATTGTGGGTCACTGAACTGGTTTAAGATTTAATAAGAATGACTGAGGGGAATTAGTTTAATTTCAGAGGATTTATAGGAGATTAGAAGTTTTACTTTTGAAAGAAGTTATGCTAAGTATATTTTTATTTAACTTTTTAATTTTCAACTATTTAACTTAGAGATAGGTATTTGTAAGCTATATGGGCAATAATTTTTAGATTACTTGTAACTGTTTAGGCAGTTTCAGGGAGCAGTGTGACAGTTACATATACTTAAGATTTTCAAGAAGAAAAGACAACATGACAGATTTTGCAAACTAAACATAGGAATTTTTTTTCTGCTGTGTTACAACTAGCAATATGCAAGAAGCAAGGGGTGAAAGTGATGTAACAATGTTTTTATGGTGTTTGAACCACTTATTTTTACTTAAAGAGGAATTAGAAGATTTACAGTTAAACTAGAAGTGTCCTACTGAGACATCCATAGATAGCTGAAGTGTGCATAGGTGTGTGTTCATGTGTTCACATGGGTATGTTAGTACACTAGACTTAGGATATTAATTCAGGAATCAATGGACATCACCTCTAAGCATGAATGTGCCCATCTTCAGCAATGTTCTTGCTGAAAAATTTCATATGTACTTGTAGTGAGTGTGGAAAGTAAGCAGGAAAAACTGTGTCACAGGTCTTTGGAAAGATTTGTAACTTGTATGGGTGTTTTTTATAGCCTATATCTTGTGGCTGTCAAAGAGAAAAACAGAATACAAAAAAGCAGGTCATCAGGTTGCTCTGTTTTGGTGACCTTGAAACTGAGGGAACTTACAGGTTCCTGAAAAAACCTCAAAACTACAGAGAGCCATGATAAACACATGATAAATTTTAAAATCCTAATATTGCTCAATTTTCAAAATGATTAGAACAGTTGAAAGCCATAAGAACATGCATTTAGAGTTCATACTGCAATTTGGAAAGCAGAGTGACAGTTTCTGCAGTAGATTTAAATATCGATATAGCACTGGCTTGTTGCAGTGAAATAGCTAAGGGATTACTTAGAACTGGTTATGCATCCTTGTAAACTTGGTTTATAGTCTCTAAGGGCTTTCACTTCCCTGTAGCATCTTCTGACTCAAGCTAGATTTTGTTGTTCCTTCTTGGTGGGTTTTTCAGGAGGACATTGAAAGTCTGTTAAACCAGAAATGTTTGTTCCTGACAAAATATCACCAAAGACTCTCAACAAGTAAAAACCAGGATAAAAATATTACAGTTCAGACACTAGCAGTGTAAAAAAATACAACTAAAAGCCCTTTTTTTTTTTTAATATTGAAAACCATTCTATATGGCAGACAACAAAAAATTATGTAAGACAAATTAATCTTTGTTTGCACAGCTATGGTTTTAATACCTTCCAGGGACATTCTCCTTGCCAGATTTTGGCTCATCCGGTAGAATATCTTGATCCGCTTTGAGTGATTTCCCCAAATAGGATCACAGAAGAAAGCCTCTGGAGTGAGGCCTCTGGGGCTTTATGGACCCTTTTCTTTCATCTGCTGAATTTAGGGAGTAAAATCATATGCATTTCATGGCTAGTTCTGTAATTGCTTCTCTGACAGTGTTCAGATTAGTAGAGTGGTGCCTAAAGAAACACACAGACTCAGTGGAATTAATTTGATATAATGTGTATGTCTACACCTAAACTTATCTTAGGTACCTTCACTGTCAGGGAGAGAGAGACCTTTCTGGGCCACAGATTTTTTTTGTTTATCCTAAACCAAACATATAAAATAGGTTGTATAAACTGCACTGTAACAGGTTGACTACTGACTGTGGTCCCACAGCTGACTGTGATTAGTAGCTCTGATTTAAATGTGTAAATATGATATTGAAGAATAGGTGAGAAGGACTCCACCCACTGTGAATACCCATGCAAGCTTATCTCTGATGGAACAGTTTTCGTAAGGCTTTTCCTGTTTGTAACAGCACAGGTAGCTGTTTTAGAAACCAAACCACTATGTTTTGGTTTAAAGAGTCAATTGCAATTTATGAGTAATAAACATCTCAAGCAAGTAAGGAGAACCTGTGTAGGTTGAGGACGGTCTGCAATGCAAAGAGGATGAGCAGAATACATAAATACATTTGTTTGAGGAGCTTAAAAAGCAGAAAAAAGCAACCCAAGACTTGGTTTCAATTCATCATAAAAATGGTGTCCTAATAGCTCTTCTGAGTCCTGTACACTCAAAAGGCATGCCAAGGATGGTGTTTAAGCTGATGTACTCACCAGGGATGCTTCTCCATTTTAGCTGCTGTGTCCTCTTGGCCTTTCTTGTTGAAACGATTCTTGACCAGTTGCAGTTCTGCAATTTATTTTTCTTTTCTTGGAGGCAGAAAGATTCAAACATATTTATGAAACTATGACTGACATTGGAGGGAAGTGCTCTGTGATTGCTGCTTTTTCTTTGTCAGGCCCTGCTTGTTCAGAAAACAAATGAGAGCTTTATGCACTAATTGCAAAATCTCAGCCATTAACTGACAGAATCTCACCCGCTAACTGACAGCAACATATGGCTTTCTCTTAAGCTCTAACTTTGCCAAATTTAAGTCAAAAGTCCTCCAGGTTCCTTTCCCTTGGTAGTCATGTATTTGGATATATCAGTGAAATAACAGCTATAATCTGATTCTTTCAAGGAATATATGGATAGAACTTAGTAGATCTCTAAATGATAATGATCAGCTCCCAGATATTCAAAAGAGGAATTTTTTGAGTGCATTTGTATGATCTTTTCTAGACACTGTATGGGATGTGATGCCTCTGCTGCAGACGTGGTAGTTCCTGACTCTTCCAGTCAGCCTGGGCTGCTCAGCTACTGTAGATCTCTGAGCAGTGCAGACTCAAAGACTAAGAGATGCATCCTTTCCAAAATGCCTTGTTTTGCAGACATGCTTGAATAAATAAATGATGCTGTAATTCATGAAACTTGTGGAGTTTAGAAATATTTCCAAAATATCAGTGGCTATCTGCAGAGTATCAAACAATGATTAATGTTGCTTTATGAACAATATCAGAGTTGCCTACCTTTTTACTTATTTTACAAATATATTTTTCAGTTACAGCTTTTAACCTTAGCAACACGCAGGAAATCAAACCTGCAAAATCTTTAGCTGATTCAAAGTCCAAAATTCTTTGATGCTCTCATGTAACTGTTCATGATGTCCAGACTGTTGCATCCTTGATCAGGTTAATGTAGCATATAATGTCATTTTCCATAGATATAATTTTATTGTCAAATGTTTTGTGATAGTGCATTTAGTTTAGGTAACCTGTTTGGTTAAAGGAAATAACACTTATTTGGGAGTTGGAAAGTATAAAGGGGAATAAAAATAATTAGGTCACTGTAGATGTACTTTTTACCTACCAGATGTATTTGAGAATTAATTTGTATTTTGTAACTCACTAAGCTGCATGATTTTAAAAAGCTCCTAAAACTGATTTTGCTTTTTCTTTTTTTTCTTAGCAATGGAAAACAAAATTTAACAATTCAAGAATGGACCTTGAATGTACTTGAAAGAAATAAAAGCAGCTGTTTCAACAAAAATCATTTAACTACAGAAATTAAAAGTGCTGGAACTGGTCATTCACTGAAATGCAGTGATTTGTCTGTCTATGAAAATGACAGCATAACATGGTACAAGGTAATTGTGTCACTCAAATCATTGCCTATAGAAACAAAATATCTGATTAAAGGAAATATTAATTGCAAACAAATTTTTAGAAGCATCTACAGACATTGTAAAGCTTTAATTTCTCGTGGGATTAGGGGAAAAATCTTTAGACTGATACACAAAACAAAGGTTTTGTCTGCCCTCAGATTTGTTAAAAAATATACCTGTTTCAGAAGTTATTAAGCTAGTAGTTTGGAATGATAAAAGATCTGATGTGCATGTCTGCTGATTTAGGCAGCAGCTGGTTTAGCCAGCTGCTACTTTGCTGATACAGATATTGTACTGATGCTAAATGAGGTGCCACGATTTTTATTTTACAGTTGGCATGTACTTGTAAAGTAATTGCAAACTTTTCAATTTTGCTGTTTCTGAACACTTTTTAAGTGTGTAACAGATCCAGTTCTGTTCATGGCTGACAAGTCATCACTTGGAGGAGTACTCCTTATTCCTCTCAGGTCTCCTGGTTGGAGTAACAGACCCTGTTCACTCCAAGATCAATCAGTTTCAGGAAGGGATGTTGACTGATTTAGTACAGGCATCTGGAGTAACCTGGCAAGAATGAGCTACTACAGCCCTGTTTTCCTGTGTTTCAGGGCCTGGGAGAGTGGGGCCATTGATGGATAGGGCCATAGGGTCGTTATGTTTTCCTCAACTGCAATGTTCTCAACTTCTAATGGGTTAAATGTTCAAATGTTGTGTTTAAGTGACCATGAGTGAAAATTGTATCCACACCTCCTTTGGGTCAGACACATGTCATTGAGGTAGTGAAAAGGTGATGGTGATGCTTATGTCAAAAACCCTCATCATTTCTTTAATGTTTTGAATGCATGTTTGCTACAGAATAGTATTTTCTGTTTTTATTGATGCAGGACTGCAAGAACTATGAACATGAAACAGAGAGGGAGCTGAATTTTAGAACCCTAACAGTACAGCACTCTGGGATATATACCTGCAAAATTTTAATCAGTCATGAAGGAAGGAAATACCGCAGCACAAATACAATTAAACTTGTAGTAGAAGAAGGTAAGAAAGCTTTCTAAAATTTTGAAACATATTTTTGGTTTAATTTACTATGGAGATTTTTAATTGCAGCTCTCATTTGATAAATATATACCAAAGGGAACAAGTCTGGTAATCTGAACTACTTCAGAATAATTTGAGAAGTAAAAAAGCAGATGTTAAGATGAAATATAACCAGCTTTGGAAAATTTATTTAGTATGTTTTCCCTGCAGTTTTTTTTTTCTTTCAAAATAGCAGTTCTAAGTAAGTTATTAAAACTTGCTGAGAATTTTGCACAAGAGCCTTTCCAACTCTTGCAAATTGCACTCTGTATATGTATATGAAAAAATTCAACAAGACATACTGGGTTTGAAACTTCTCAGCAATGACACAATCCAGATATTCTGTGAATTAAATGGAATGTTTGTGATTAATTTTAGATATAGAGCAAGTATGTAACTTTTACTGTGGAAGAATGTAAGTAAGGCATTACTTCAATAGCAATACTTCTTTTTTAGATGCATCAGAGCCTGTAACTTTGGAGATAGTTGGACATAATGAAGAAATTGAAACAGAAATAGGTATGAAATAGTACAAAAATGTTTGTGTAGCTACTCTACCTACATGCTTTTGTTCTGATTTCTTTGTGGTTGATGGTCTGGATAATTATAACCAAACTGAGAATTGTCTGTGTATCATCCTGTATTTGATCTAAACTCACATCTGGTAATGTTTTGCCTACTGTATTACATGGCTGGTATACAAATACACTGAATATGCCCTTTCACAGAGGCAGAAGCTGAAGCTGTTGCTACAACCTGCTAGTGAAAGTGGTGGTGGTGATAAAGCATCTCTCCATGGCTTTCTTTTGTAGATAGCAAACCCCATGAAGCAATGAGTAAAAGATGCATGGTTCACTCAGTGGGCAGCAGTAATGAGTAATCCCCCTGATACCTGATGTGGCTGAGAATATTATTCATCAGGGAAGTGAGAAGGATGAGGTGTGACAGTCCTGGCAACGTGTGCATGAAGATCTGTATTGTCAAGAGACCTCATCTGTGCTTCTAGCTGGAAGTAGGTTAGATAAAGTGATCTGCAGGCTTCACACAGTCTTGGGCAGGATCCAGGATTTTGTGATTGACGCTGTAAATAATTTTTAAAACCAGAAATTTACTTGTCTTTTTCCTCCCCTGTTCCTGAGGGCTTCTTTCTTCTGGGTACCTAATCCTTCCTTTCCAAATCTTATCTCCTCTGTGGCTCATACCTGTATGTCATTTGCTCATCTAGGATCTCAGATGCTACTTTTCCTTCCCTCCTACCAATACTGCTTGATAAGTCCTTTTCCCAATGGTAGTACCCCAATCTGTGGTTCCTCATGCCTTCCAAACTCCCAGTACATCCTTCTTGCACATTTCCTCCTCGTTACAGTGCTTCTCCCAACTCTTAGAAGTTAGTAGGGTCTGGCATCAAATGCTTATGAACTGCCTGTCTTCCATCCCTTATCTGCCTTGATAAGATCATTTGATAAGGTCACTGAACTACCTGCTGAGTGATGAGACAGATGGCATGGTGAGGAGGGAAGGGAATTTAGGATGAGACAGGTCCATCATCTTTAACATCTTGCATTGTTTAGGATGGTGTTCTGTAATATTTGCCTCCAAATAGCTGTTGTGTATGGTGAAAATGCTAGAGTTGCAAGATCAGTGATACTAGAAGGTTAGGTCTGTAATTTGCAACTATAATTTGGATCTCTAAGGCCTGAATCTACAATGGCCAGTTTTTCAGCTGCATCTTTCTTTGAAGGTTCTAGAAGTCTCTGATACATCTTGAGAAGTCAGTTTTGTGTGCTCTTGGAGAATTGCTGAACAGACCTTGCTTACTGGAAAGTATTTGCATGTGATAGCCTGAACAGGGACTAACATGCACTTTTCCTGGCTTAATAAAGGTCATTCTGGATGTATTCCCTGGAAATGATGCTGGAATAGCCTAGATGGTTGCATCTAACTTCAGGTCAAGCATCCCATGACATAGTTTAAAAAATCTCACACTCCAGTCTTCTGCTCTTATTTTTTCCAAGTGTACAGTTGTCCTTTTAGTTCTGCAATTTCTTAAAACTATCAAAACCTTATGGAGTGGTTCCTGTCAATTGTAGTTAGTGTTTTGAAATGGGACAAGTAGCTGACTGAGTAAATGTCTTGTTCATGTATTCAGGAATTTCCAGCTGTGATACTGAGATGAGAAATTGCTCTGTGCATATTCAGCCTGGGCTTTGGTTTTATTGAGTAATCATACATATTTTACCTGTTATAATTAATTAATTGTTGTAATTCCCCTTACTAGTTACTGTTACCTGGTCCTGGAGCACTGGTGATAGGTTGTCTTCTTCTGCTCTCAGCCTGTGGAACACAGTCTAGTTTATAGAATCATAGAAGGAGTCTCAAGTAGAAGGAACTCATAAGGATCATCAAGTCCAATTCCCTTTAGTTCTCTAAAGCCTGGAATTCTCAGGCCTATTTAAACTCACCTGGCTGTGATGATTTATCTGAAAGAAAGCAGTGGATGACTATCACTGCAACAGTGCATGATTGCTGAAGACACCACCAGTGCAGGTGTAACACCTGAAAAACATTGAGCAGGGGCTATGAAATCCTGAAGGAGCACAGCTTATAGGATATGTTGCCTGGAAAGCTGGCATTTTCCCGCACTGTGTAAATGAATACTACTTCTCACTAGATCTTCTCATGTTATGCTTTTTCTGTAGGTAAAGAAGAGATACTCAATTGCACAGGTTTCTTGGGTTATTATATGCAAGAAGATGCCAGCCTCTACTGGTTAATTAACCAAACGTTTCCAGAACAATGCACAGGTATCCCTGAGAATGAACCTTCAATATGTGAAGAAGAGTTCAAAAAATTACAGTAGGTTTCCTGAAAATGCTGCATTTAGTATATGATAATGTCCTGCACTTTGTGGAACTGCAAATTCAGTAAAACCACACTCTGAGAGTTTTCTTTATAACCTTTCCCTCAAAATCTGCCTCTCAGGTGGTTGCAGGTTTCTGTAGGGTTGCTAACACCATTCCTTGTGTTGCAGGTTGGGAAACAAGTTCTATGTCACAAGGCTACTACGGATTAAAAAAGTAAGAGATGAGGACATGCATCATAATTTCACCTGTATGTTGCAAGCTGATGAAAGCACACAGATAAAAATAGTAAAATTGAAGAAAGGTATGGCCTAATCTGGAAATTTATTAATATTTTATTAATTAATTTTTTTAATTATTAATTTTGCCAGCCTTCTCAATCCTGAGGGCAGGGTACTTATTTCAAAACACCACTCCAAATATGTCTGTCTGCTTATGAAGGCCCTCATCCATCTGGTGCTGGACATAACAACCCCTGGGTTATTCCTCCTACTCTCAGACAGGGGCAGAAGTAGTCCAGAGCAAAAGAAATACAGACTTCAACGAGCATGTCTTGACATGCCTTCATAAAAAATTCACAAAGATTAAAGTGTTAAAAATCTGCATTTGTAACTAAAAAACCCAAAGATAGAATAATAATAATAATAGTAATGAAAAAGAAAAGCCTGANCTAGATGGTTGCATCTAACTTCAGGTCAAGCATCCCATGACATAGTTTAAAAAATCTCACACTCCAGTCTTCTGCTCTTATTTTTTCCAAGTGTACAGTTGTCCTTTTAGTTCTGCAATTTCTTAAAACTATCAAAACCTTATGGAGTGGTTCCTGTCAATTGTAGTTAGTGTTTTGAAATGGGACAAGTAGCTGACTGAGTAAATGTCTTGTTCATGTATTCAGGAATTTCCAGCTGTGATACTGAGATGAGAAATTGCTCTGTGCATATTCAGCCTGGGCTTTGGTTTTATTGAGTAATCATACATATTTTACCTGTTATAATTAATTAATTGTTGTAATTCCCCTTACTAGTTACTGTTACCTGGTCCTGGAGCACTGGTGATAGGTTGTCTTCTTCTGCTCTCAGCCTGTGGAACACAGTCTAGTTTATAGAATCATAGAAGGAGTCTCAAGTAGAAGGAACTCATAAGGATCATCAAGTCCAATTCCCTTTAGTTCTCTAAAGCCTGGAATTCTCAGGCCTATTTAAACTCACCTGGCTGTGATGATTTATCTGAAAGAAAGCAGTGGATGACTATCACTGCAACAGTGCATGATTGCTGAAGACACCACCAGTGCAGGTGTAACACCTGAAAAACATTGAGCAGGGGCTATGAAATCCTGAAGGAGCACAGCTTATAGGATATGTTGCCTGGAAAGCTGGCATTTTCCCGCACTGTGTAAATGAATACTACTTCTCACTAGATCTTCTCATGTTATGCTTTTTCTGTAGGTAAAGAAGAGATACTCAATTGCACAGGTTTCTTGGGTTATTATATGCAAGAAGATGCCAGCCTCTACTGGTTAATTAACCAAACGTTTCCAGAACAATGCACAGGTATCCCTGAGAATGAACCTTCAATATGTGAAGAAGAGTTCAAAAAATTACAGTAGGTTTCCTGAAAATGCTGCATTTAGTATATGATAATGTCCTGCACTTTGTGGAACTGCAAATTCAGTAAAACCACACTCTGAGAGTTTTCTTTATAACCTTTCCCTCAAAATCTGCCTCTCAGGTGGTTGCAGGTTTCTGTAGGGTTGCTAACACCATTCCTTGTGTTGCAGGTTGGGAAACAAGTTCTATGTCACAAGGCTACTACGGATTAAAAAAGTAAGAGATGAGGACATGCATCATAATTTCACCTGTATGTTGCAAGCTGATGAAAGCACACAGATAAAAATAGTAAAATTGAAGAAAGGTATGGCCTAATCTGGAAATTTATTAATATTTTATTAATTAATTTTTTTAATTATTAATTTTGCCAGCCTTCTCAATCCTGAGGGCAGGGTACTTATTTCAAAACACCACTCCAAATATGTCTGTCTGCTTATGAAGGCCCTCATCCATCTGGTGCTGGACATAACAACCCCTGGGTTATTCCTCCTACTCTCAGACAGGGGCAGAAGTAGTCCAGAGCAAAAGAAATACAGACTTCAACGAGCATGTCTTGACATGCCTTCATAAAAAATTCACAAAGATTAAAGTGTTAAAAATCTGCATTTGTAACTAAAAAACCCAAAGATAGAATAATAATAATAATAGTAATGAAAAAGAAAAGCCTGAAAGAGACTAGAGAAAAAAACCCCAGAAATATCTCAGCCAAACAGATTAAAGGAGACATTAAGGACTTATGGATGGGACTGAGAGAAAGGTGAAAGGTACATAATGAGAGGAAGTAATAAAGAACCTGAAGGAAACTCATCACAAAAGTGAGTGACCATCAGTTTGGGATGCTGCACATCTATGAGGATCTATAGTGTCAGTCTTGATCTCACATACCCTGCACACACGTAAATGAACTGTGTGTGATTGTGTGCAGGATTATTTCTCTGGTTTTTAGAGTAATCCATGTTGTGAAGTTGCTCTTTATCTCAGGACTAGTGGTGTGCATATGTACTTGAAGCATTAGCAGGAAAGGATTCCCATCAACACTGTGATTTTTTGAGATGATTTTTAGGTGCCATCAGTATTGGATACAGTAATCTTGTCATATAATACTCTTTGTTAAGTCTGTAATTTGCTGCTTTTCTGTTTTACAGGGAAGATCCAAGACCTGCCTGTGCACATTTTTACCACTGGAATGGTCCTTGCTCTGCTATTTCCATTTGTTGCTGTAGCTGTGGTGTTTGTGTTTGTGATGTTTAGGGTCGACTTTGTTCTATTTTATAGAAATATATGCAGAAGAGATGATACTGCTGGAGGTATGACTTTGCTAATGCTGACATTGAAATAAGTGTATCGATTAAAAAATAATTTCTGGTAGGTTCTGTGAAACAATCATCTTTGAGGAAGATTAAAAAATTATCTTAAATCCAGGAGCGGTGTGAGAAGAAACAAAGAATATATAAAAGAGAACTTGATGGTCAGGTGCTGAAGTGTGTTTGTTATATACGTGTGCAATGACAGCAGATAAACATAGTGAAGAAGCTGCCTCTGGAGCAGGCAGTGGAGGGGATGTCAGCTGTTCAGATGAGCTCTGTGCTGACCTGTTCTTCATCACACAGGTGATGGGGGTGGAATGCTTTGCAGTTGTCTGTTTGTGACGAGGATGAACACTCTGGAGTTGTCAGGTGGATAGACTGACACAATTTTTTTTCACCTCACTGATGCCCTTCAGTAAGGTGAAGGTTAAAATGTTCCCTTGTCTGTAGAGGCCATTGCATGTTTATAGGTTTGTCACTACATGCTCTTCAGGAGACCAGGAGTGCACACTACCAGTGTCTTACCAGGCAGCAGCTCTGTGGCTTTCACAGCAAGCAAGCCTGACAATTACTCAGTTTTAGAAACTATTTTTCTGAAAATTGTGGTGACAAAACTTGCTGTTTATATGGGTCTGATTTTCTTGGCTTTTCTTGGTCTCTAAATCAGCTTGAATTTAACTTGAATAAACTGCAGTGGTTGGAGATTTTTCAGTAATGGGTGGATGTCATTTATGCCTGCCAGTGTTATTTATCTACTTGTTGATGTCAGCTATCACAGTGTACACTGACTTCCAGGGAGGGTCTCTGAGAAGCTGGACTAGGCTGCCCTGGAGGAGCTGCCTGTTGTGTACTTGGCAATGGATTGCCTACTCCTAGATCTCTTGAAGGTGTAGGGTTTCATGGACTTTGTGCTCTCTCTTATGCAGTAAAGCATTAAGAAAGGGAAACAAAGGAGTGCAGTTTAAGAAGCA
Source organism: Rhipidura dahli (assembly GCA_013399225.1). Classification (NCBI taxonomy): domain Eukaryota; kingdom Metazoa; phylum Chordata; class Aves; order Passeriformes; family Rhipiduridae; genus Rhipidura; species Rhipidura dahli. Next base: position 1,057,965 of record VXAC01003061.1, on the reverse strand, counting down.
AAGCCACGTGTGCTGGTGTATTGATCCTGACAGTTGCTCTGTTCCAGGCGGACCTGGCCTCTGGATTGGTCCTTGATTTCTCAAACCATGACCAGACAAGGCATGGTCTCATAACAAAAAAAAAAAAAAAAAAAAAAACAAACTGGTTTGTTCTCTCTTTTCCCGGTACCCATTCTACTTTATACTCTTAGACAAAGGGTAAAATAAATGTGGAAATCTGCGATATCACTTAAATAGCAATTTTATCAGGTTACAGACACATTTTTTGCTTCCCTTCATATCTCAATCTTCACAGATGTGACATTAATAGGTTAAATTAATCTAATTTTATTTTAAAAGCACTTTAATGTAGAAAGGTAATATTTTCCAGTATTTGTCAAATGCAATCAGACTCTGTTGTATCAAACTTAAATTTTCTCGGGACATTTTTTGAATTTGATGAAGATTGCTTGAAGACTGTTCAGAGTCTTCAGAAGAAAGAGCAGGGGTTTCTAGGTGCTTTGCTACAGAGACACTAAGTTTGAAAACCAGAATAGTGAATCAGATACTGGATTTCTGATGGTTGATAACAACACAACAATTGGTGATTTCTTTTCAGATGGAAAAGAGTATGATGCATTTGTGTCTTACCTGAAAGACTGTGCTTCTCCCACTGAAGAGGAGAGAGAATTTGCTTTGAAGATATTGCCCATGATATTAGAAGAAAACTTTGGGTACAAGTTATGTATATTTGAGAGGGATGTATTCCCTGGAGGAGGTGAGTGTATTGAATATTCCTGTCATTGAATAGGCTCATCAAGTTCACAAGAAGGTAAAAGTCTATAATTGGAAGGAACTCTGTCATGTGTTGTGCGTTGAAAGGATATATTTTTTATTTAATCTGGACTATGTGCATGCAAAGTTTGCTTGCAAACATTTTACATGTTTTATAGTTATATTTATGAATTCATATACCCTTACATACACAGGCACACATATATCACTAATTACAAAGAACCAAGATGAAAACATGAAAGAGCAAGCCTCGAGAAGGTTAAGGTGAGGACACAGAAGGTGTCAGATATTTCACAGTAATAGTGCCTTTGCTCTGCTTGTGCTGTGGGCCAATCAATGAACTCACATTTACTGCACAGAGCAGCTGGTGTCTCTGGTACTAGTTATTCTTAGGTAACTTGTATGTTTGCTGTATCTTCAGTGTGGTGGTTGAAACCATATTCTGAATGAAATGGGTGCCATTACAGAAATGAGAAGTGGAATTGTGTTTGGCCTCTGGGTGTATCTGGCATCCTTTTTTTTGCAAATGCTTGAATAAAAGGCACTGAAAGTTTCCACTTAGTCCAAAGATCTTATTTGGAATAGAATTTCATTGTTCAAACCACAGACCAGTCAGCATCCTTCATTAAGCAGGATCTTGTCTCCTTATATCCATTCCTGACAAATTTTTCTAACCTGAGAGGTGCCACAGCTCTTGGAAGCCTTTTTTTTTAACCTATTTTCTTTAAGTATTAAAAACGTGTTTACTGATGTGTGCAGTCTGATTCTTTCAATAGTTTCAGCTTACTTGCTTTTCTCTGGTCTGATCCATTGTGAACATGGAAAATAGAGTATTTCCTTCTTTTCACAGGAGCCTTTGGTGTTGTAATATCTTTGTCAGCCTCCTTTTATCCTCAGTTTTCTCTTCATTAGATTAGTTCTACAGTTTGCTTTGCCTTTCTCCACAAGTCACATTTTCTAGATCTCTGGTTTATGCAGACTTTGTCCCATGGTGCTAAAACAAGCACTGGAAGCTGTGCATGAAAATTCAATTTGGTGTTTAAAGGGTATCACCATTCACTTTCATTCACCACTTTTCATGCCAAAAGTCATCAATGTAAAACACAGTTGGAACTCCTTCTGCCATCACATGCTGGTCTTCTTCACCTTGGATTACTGGAAATAGATTTGGATGTTTGGTGTCATAAAGGAAGGTGCAACCTGAGGGTTACAGAATATTTGGTGAGAGGTTGCTGTTTGTGTCTTTCTGTGGAATCACTCCAATGGTATCTATTAGGAAAGAGCAAAGAGATGTCTGGTTGGGAGGGAAGTTAAATTTTGCTGTCACCTTCTGTCCATGTGACTACTGCCAGACAGCTGTCTAGGGTAGATGGAGATTATTAAGAAGGTTTATGTTTGCTCTAGAGAATAAGCTTTGACCATAATGGTTAATTTTCAGGGACTCCTAATCTTTAATACATATTAATCTCTTCATAAGGGCAGCATGCTTACATGCTGTCACTTTATAAGAGGGGCATTTCTAGCATATGAATATATGAATATGAGAATTTAAAAGATAAGTTGATTTAGTGCCTACCTTTTCAATTCAATTTAACAGTAAATTTATCTTTAATTTGCAGCATTTGTTGATGATATCCATTCATTCATTGATAAAAGCAGAAGATTAATCATTATATTGAGCCAGAACTACATTTCTGACAGAGCCATATATGAACTCGAGAGTGGACTGCATAAAGCCCTAGTTGAAAGAAAAACTAAGATCATATTAATTGAATATATGCCTGTAAGTGACTACAATTTCTTGCCAGAATCACTGTCACTTTTACCATCAAAGAGGGTGGTGAAGTGGAAAAAAGATAAATCTCTTCCCGTGAATTCCAGATTTTGGAAAAGCCTTCGGTACCTGATGCCAGCAAAGCCTATCCAGATAAAGACCAAGGGGCACTGTAATAATCTTGGCTTAGGCTCAGAAGCTGCTCAACTCCAGACTGAGGGCTGTGACTTTAATGCAGTTGTATAACAATACTGGAGACAGAAGGTGTAGCAGAAAACTGTATGTTTTGCTAACCGATAGAACAAAATAAACAAATATTTTGGGAAATAGTGGTGATTAAGTGGCCAGCTCTGAGATCTGAGAAGAACAGAGAAGTTGCTGCAGTGGCCAGAATGATGTTAACCCCAATCGCTAAATCTTATTCCAGAGAAGGTTTCCTCAGCAATCTACGCAAGGAGCAGAAGTTTCATTCTGCTTAGGACTTACCACATGGCCTGAAGCACAATGAAAAATATTTTTATTTCACAGTTTTCAGTGATGTAGACTGCTACTTGTTTAATTGCATATATTTTTTGAGGCTCTTCAATAAATAAATCAGTACTTGCAATCTCCTATTATTAGTTAGATGCTCTTTGTTTTGTATTTTGGTATTCTCTAAGGATTCTAAATGTAAGTAGACCCAAATAGTTCATGCCTTAAAGAGCTTGGCAGGCAGGCTTTGGGCATTACCGAGCAGAAAAAATCCCCAAACCAACAGAGAAGAGGGAGGTTAGAAAGGGTAGAGCAGTTTTGGATGGTTTAACAATGCCCTCTATGAGAATCAGCTACTATAAACTGCAGATTGAATTTGCCATGGATGCCCCCTCACCTCATCTTGGAGAGACAATGTGACTGCCTATACATGCTACACCTCATGGAGCTGTACCCCGAAGCCTGTGACACCATACAGAATTTGACTGCCCTGAGATTTTACAGAACAACAGAGGATTATACATGAGGAAGGTTGAAAGCTAAATGGCATTAACTCCAGGGTTGTTAGAATTCTGGCAAAGCTGACCCACTGTGAATGACTCAACATCCGTAAAAGGAGAAGTGTTTTTGCTCAGAAGGGTATCACAACACAGTCACTGAATCTCTGTAGGTCATCCTTGCTGTCTGTGATGCAATAGCAGAGGGAGACAAGGGAAATGAAGGATATGCATACTCAAACTAATGCCAGATGTTGTTCTTATTGCTCTTATATCCTGAATTACTGACATGAACCAGGGCTTGGAAGTGCCTGCTTTCCTGTTTGCCAGTCCACAGAGAAAAGGAACCGCTAACATTACTTTTATAGACTGTAGTTGTGATGGTTTGTCTGATCATGTATATGTCAATGTATTAGTGAAGTCACATGATAGTTGGTTTGAGGGAATGGGTAATTTCAGTGATTTATATTGTGGGTTTTGTTCACTTTTGCACTTAATAAAACTTTTTATTTCCCCTTCTCCACATCTGTGGCTTCCATTTTTGCTGCAGGTAGACACAAGTAATATTGTGAATGTGTGTTTAAGGTCACTTATAGAATCACTGACATATAAGATGGCTTACTAGGTAGCAAACAGAAATAAGACTAAAATATAAAATATAAAATATAAAATTGATCAATCTAACCCCAAAGTCAACCTGAAAATTATCTATGGGAAGCTGGAGGGGGAGTGGGGGGAAGAAAAGAGTTAGGGTAGGAAAAGGTAAGGATAAAAAGGAATAAGGAAGACCTTCCCATTTAGGCATGAGGTTCAGAGCCACAGATAAACTGAGCCACAGTCTTGACCAATAGTTTAGGCCTAAAGACTTAACAGCACTTAACAGCCCTTAACTGATATCTTAAATTAAACAATTTAACAAAGGATTCATGTAGAATTGACTACAGCATGGCAGTAGCTCATTTACAGGCCTAACTTACAACTTCAAATTCTTTAGGAGAGCAACATCCATAGTACATTTGCTATGGCATAGTCACACTCTTGTGCACACAGACCTAGAGAAGTAAATATAAAGGTATACCTGTGAAAAATGCCCCTCAAATTCAGTGATGGGCTCACATCAGATGCCTTTGCATCTTCTCACCGGACAGAGCTGAGCCTCGAGCAGTGGGGGTGTCAGCCCAGGACCTGTTGCCGTCTGGTGATCCTCCAAATATAGCAGGCTTGGGAATTCACTGGCTCTGGGAAGGAGGTTGCTGGTTGCAGCTCACTGTGGTCCAGGAGAGCTCAAAGGATCCTAGTTAAGACTGCTGTTCACAGGGTTGCAAGAGAGTGGGCTTTAGTCATAGTAATTTTCCATCCTGGCCACAATTTGGGTTGGAAGCTTTCTTCAAGAGAGCACAGTCCAGATGCTGTTCAAGGCTGAGGCCTATTGAACATTTCTCAGGTCATAGTGTGACCTGAGGGGTGGTGGGGAGAGATGCACCACCATAAGTAAGTGTCAAAAATCAAGTTTAGGATATGAAGAACAAATGCAAGAAAAGCAAGTGTGGTTGGACCACAAGGAACGAATGTCTCATTTGTAATTTAGGAAGATTAAAACAAAGCCAAATCCAAAAAAGCTGCTGAAATATGCAATTTCCCTGAGGAGGACACAGATGGGATCAGTAAGGGGACAGCTGTTGCAAGCCACTAGTCTTGAAATTTCTTGTTGTTCTTGCTATGTAATTCAACATAGTAACTGGCTGTGAGAACATGGTCTGTGTCTGCATTTTTTCAGTGTTACTGGTTGACCACTTTCTACCAGACACAGTACAGGCTGGAAGCAAAACAGCATCAAAGAAATCTTCTTTTCTGTTGATAATTGTAACATAAATGTAGGAAGAATAAGGAATATTGTATATAGGATCATTACTGTACAGTAGTACTGAATAAGGGCCTATAACTGCATAAGGTTTATCAATTAGAGGGTCTTTTCCTACTGTAAGTTCTTCTCTTCCTTCATGACCATCTGCATTCTTTACAGAGATCGGAGAGGTAGAACTTGTAAAACAGGAGTAAATTCCCCCTCCTAAGCAGCTGTGTCACCCCAAATCCAAGCATAAGGACGAATCCTATCAATTCCACCACTTTCCACATTGTAATGAAAGCAGGAGATTCGCTGAAGGGCTGGAGGACGGAGGGAACCCTAAGATTTTCTGGTTATGTTGCAGAGCAACTGAAGGTGCCTGCAGGAGCAAGTTGTCACCAATGTGCTTACTGAACTGGAACTTAAACATAGATGTTGCAGTCAGCCCGAAGGAGGAGAGCTCCAATAAGGATGGCCCAACAAGTTCTGGGCATAGAACTACTGTGTGTGCAGGGCAAGGTTAGTGTTCACTGGAATTGTCAGACCTTAAGGGACTACGTTTATGCAGAATGGTCCAGAGTTTTGTGTCACATACAGAATTCAGTAGATTGATTCCTCGGGTCATTAAAAATTGTTAGAAAATAGAGGTTAACAGTTATAAAGATAGATGTGTGGCCTGGAAGTTTTCTCTTAGAACTGTGGTTATACATTGAAGTTGTGCTTTTTTATCTTGATGTCTCAGAGAAAGTTTAAAAAAAGTTGCTTTCTTTTTGGAGACAACTATGGTCTGGCTTGCAGACTTTAAGAATGTTTGAAATGTTGCCTTTCCTAATGAGATGTTTGTGATGTATTTCAAAAGCATTCAGTGTTTTGAAAAAGGAAATGTGATTGCATTTTCAGGAAATAATTTTCCAAACCAGAATTAGATTGGGTGTCTGGGTGGAGCAGCAGTTACCAAGCTTTCTGCAGTATCCACAACTTACAGCTTCCTATAGTTCAGCAATTCAAATTTTCTGAATTTCAGCAAAAGCAGCTGCAGATAAGCCACAATACTATTTTTTTGTTTTGTTTTGTCAGCTAAATATATAAACAAGTCATCACAGGGTTTTGTTTCATATTGCATTGTTTGATCTCCCATCTGGCCTCCATGGGTGAGAAATAGTGTGTACATGAGCAAGAGTTACCACAGTCCAGTGTAATATGTTTGTTGCTTGTAACCTATCAAATACAAAAATAATAGAGTTCAGTACATTGATGCCTTAAGGCATTTCTGAAAGATAATCAAATAGATTAATGGGTTATTGCTCTATTGCTTTTGACCACCACCATAACTGAGCCAATTTCAGTTGTGTGCTGGAGACGTCATTCCACTATGTGGCTACAAAATTGTTTGCTGTTCATTGAAGGAAAATTGTAGCTCTTTTAGGGGTTTTGACTGTGGTGAAGGAATGCTGTTCCATAAGAGGTTCCAAAACCACTTGTACTGCTGTAGAAATCGGACTATTTAGAAACAGTTGGGCAAATTCAGAAGTGACCATGTCTAGTCTTGAAGAGCTGGCGGTACATACTAGGAATTTTCTGAATATCACTAGCAAAGGGATTTCTTGAGGACTTCATCACAAGACCTCATTTATGGATTCAGGCTTTTCTGGAGACTTGAAAGTGAATATCTCTCAGCTGTGATGGCAATGTCTCTATTTGTGCATACTGGCTTAATAAGCAGTACATGAAGCATACTTATTTATGTAATACGTAAGGGAGATACTGCCTTTATGGATCAGCAACAAAAATTCATCTGCAAGGAAAGAACTCATACACTGGAAATGAAAACTTGTGACAATCTCAGGAGTGTCTCCAGCTTCCAGCATGATGAAGGAAAGACAAATACTAATGAATTGCTGCCAGTGAAACTAGACCCTGAGACCTGTGAGGCAGAGCCATGAGGATCACCAGGGGAACCATGACAAAGGATCCTAGAAGAGTTTAAATTGCCTAGGCTGATAAAATGAACAGGAAAAGGAATAGGGCCATTATTACCAAATGCAGACAGGAAAAGAAAAGCACCAGAAAGAAGAGTTCTTCAAGCTAAGGAATGATATCCATACAAGGATGTGTCCTTGAATAAATGTACAGTGGACTTAATTAAAGCCATTATAATGGTAAGGTCTCCTGTGAGAGTGATGAGAAACTACTCTGACCCACTTTTAAGCTGAAATACAGTAACATTCTGAAAGAGAACCAAAAATTCAGCAGTGGTCATCCCTGTCAGGTGTATGTTTCTTGGCTTGCAGTAAACAGGCTGGACTATCAAGGAAAGCAAGAGGAATTGTTATGGAATTTGAGGTGCTAGACAATCTTTTCTAATTAACTGCTAAGGATTGTGAAAGGCTTTTAAAGGCTTGCATGGTGAGAATTTGCTTTGCTCTTTCTCCATTGGCATGTGGCTATTCAGTTATTAGTACATTTGAAGGACCCCTGTGGCTCTAGACATGCTAGTCCCTGATGCCCAAGGCAGAAGGCACTGTAGTACAGCAAAATTGTGCTAAGTCATACCACCTTCCTTTATTTTACAGAGAATCGTCCACAAGCTCCACAAGCCACCCAGGACTGTATGTCATTTCACTGAGTGCTTAAACTACTACAAAATGGGCAGAGGTTCAAGTTTAGATATTGTTCAGACCCCTCCTGTGACACCACTGACCTGGTGTAGAAGATAATCGGAATGGAAAATTTCTTACCCGCTAGGTTCTAACCATAGCTGGGCAGAGGAGGAGGTGATGTGTCAAGCCAGAGTAGTGCTAGAACAGTACCAGAATAGAAAAAAACCCATAGTCCTCCCAGTGCTATAAGACTACACTGCATACACTCTGAGATGGTCCATTTTCCCCACTTGAGCAGAAGTAAGATGGACAAGGTAAGATAAAGCCCCAAAACCTGGCTTTCTACAGGGGTGGGGAGGTATAATTTTCTGGAGCTACAGCATAAAATTTGGAAGATTTTAGCAGAGTGGGAGGGTTAGAGAGTAAAGGGGAGGAGAGGGTGGTGAGAGGAAGTAGGGAGGATGTGTTGGAGTGGTCCTTTACCGTCTTCTTTATACACTTTGTCTAGAAGCCAAAGATAAATATGAACCTTGGAAGTGCAAGAGTATGAGGCTGCTTTTTTAGTATCTATATTACTTTTACAGAAGACAAAGGGGTAAATTGGAGCAGAGGCTTAGCTAAATATTTGGTACTATATACAGGATTTTCATCCAGTGTGGTAACCAGTGTCACACACCACTCAGACTTCTGGTAGCATGGCTTTCAAAACTCTGTGTGACTGGTGCTCCTGTTGTATTTCCAAGATATATTTCTGATGTAATAGTTGGACTGTTATGCTTAATTTTTTGATTGTGGTAAGCCTTATTACTTGGAGACTACAACAATTTGTGCTTAAAAACGAATGAAGTATATTTTGTGTCTTTAAGATGTATCTCTGTGAAAGAACCATTTTTTTTCTTGATAATCTGAGCTTGAAAGCAGAAGGGCCTTGACTTCAACTGTGTTTCACTCTTTCTAGTCAGGTCACCTTCAAAAGCCTAATTCTTAGTGCTGACATCTCCAGAGATACATTGGAGCCTTTTGCAACTTATAAAACAAACATGCATTTTGTACTGGGGCAAAACATTGAATATATTTTAGGAGACAATCACCAAACTTCATCATCAGTGGGCTTTGGTCTGCAATAAGCAGAGAGCTAAAAACATGGTGAAAGCTGAGAGTACAAATAGTTTATGTCCAAATGTTCAGAACCCAACAGGATCAAGCATTAATACCTGTCATTGCATAAAGGAATGTGTACATAAATAGAGGCACCATTGAAATCCCCTGTTATGCAACAAACAGCCTTTATTACCTTTTTGTGGAAATAGAGCAATTGACCCAATATGCAGTAAAGATAGAGAACTTTACCCAAGAAAAGGAAAACAAGTCCTGCTGTTACTGAAATAAGTCTGGTGCAAACTGATGGACATATATTTACACAGCCTCTATTGGAATCGGGATAATTTGGATCTGAATTGACGGCAAAGTGCTCTCAGATGCTTTTATGTAGTTGGGTCACTGTGCAGTCCTGTCTTTTACGAGTTTTGTATCCAAGCAGGGAGCCAGAAAGAGGGGCTGGAGCAAGTGGGACTATGTATGCTGAAGTGCCCTGCCTTCAGGTCCAAGGGGCAGGGCACAGGTGGCTCAGATTCATCAAGGCTTCTCTTCCCTCTCTGCTGAGGCTGGGTTTGGGTTACTAATGGGGCTGAACTGGGAGGACACAGATAGGAGGTAACAGTGCCCCCTTATAGCACCCACTTGCAGTGGGTGGGGAAGGTAGCTGGGGACATTAATGGTGAGGAGAACTCGCCTCTTAGAGTGAATATTACTCTGTATTTGTATAATCTTGTAGATTTCAGATATTACAGATTTTTGTGAACTGTCTAAGGGCAGCATATGGGAAAAAAAAAGGGAAACATTACCCTTCTTAAATGAAGCAAACTGAAAAATCCAACACATTTTTGCACACAATGCAAATAGAAGACTTTAGAACCAAGAGGCTTTGATCTTTTACTAGGTGCTTCCCATGTTCTTTTTACAAGAAAGCAACCCGGAAATTTTCAGCCTGATGTGACTAAATTGAGAAAGGAAGGGATGATGATAGTGGGGTGGAGGAAATTCCTGTAAAGGAAACAGACTCAACACATTGCACAGCTAGAATTAACCACAATTCTTATCATGTTGTGTAGGATGTGCAAGTAAGATTTCGAGATTTTTTTTTTAAATTATAAGTTTTATCTTCAGATTTTAACTCTCCCTACCCCATCTGCTTGAAGGTGAGTTCATTCTGTTGCCTTTGAATGTGCATTTTAAGGTAAATTGGCTTTAACTGCTTGGTCAGGCAAACAGTAGTGTCTTAGTAAGTAGCTTCATTAGATATTCTTTTCTATTTAGTAGACATGGTTTTTCATCTCCTCTGTGGCTATTACTAATCTTAGTTCTAGAATCAGATTATGCTTACCCTGCCATTGATAAGTCAAATACAAGATGCAGGAATTGATAACTTTGATGGTGAAGTGATTTTCATCAGAATCAGAACTGTATGATGGAGTGATTGTGGCATGCCACTCTTTACTAGACTTCAGAGATATCACGAAAGTTGGCACAGCTCTCAAGAAACTGATTTTGATTTCTTTTGCTTATATTTTGTGTAAATAACTGGAGAAGAAGACTGAGGGGAGACCTCATTGCTCTTACAAATTCCTCATGAGGGGAAGAGAAGGGCTGGGCACTGATTTCTTCACTGTTGTGACCAGTGACAGGACGCAAGGGAATGGCCTGAAACAGTGTCAGGGGAGTTTCAGGCTAGATATTAAAAAAAGCTTTTTTGCCCATGGCTGGGCACTGGAACAGGCTCCCCAGGGATATGGTCACAGCACCAAGCCTGACAGAATTCAAAAAGGGCTGGGATTTAGACTTGATGATCCTTATGGGTCCCTTCCAACTCACCTTATTCTGTGATACTGTGAAAACTCTATGAAATAGAAATGTACTGTTTTCTTCTAAGAATCCTTTAGGAGTTGAAACATAGGCATTATAACACAATTCCTATTTTTCTCTCTCAATTGCTTAGCACAGGAAATTTTGTGAAGACCAAATTAATTTCATTTGTTTATATGTTACTTTCCGACTCAGTGGCATCCTAAATCCCTAGACTAAGGATATGATAATATGGGTGTGTACATAGCAGGAGAAGGTAGAGAGACTTTTGATAATAAGTTGCCTAGAGTAGAATACTTTCTTTCTCTGGTAGATACTGACAAGGGTAAAATGAGTCCTTGAGTAAACTGAGTCACCAAACCACCTGAGTCCATCTGCTGTGCAAATACACCTGAATGGTGATTGCTGTCTGCTTCTCCTGTGAATTTCCCTGTTCCTGTCAAGCACACTTGCAAGATGACTCTCAATTTCACATCATACTGATGCCGTAGGTTACTTAAGGCATCAGTACTATACTTTTTAAACACTATAAAAATGTAAAGATTACAAGATTCTCTAATGAAAGCATTATCAGGGAAAAAAAACAAAAATCAAAAACAGCGGTGTATTTTCCTATGCCTAGCTAAAGACAGCAGAAAAATTATAAAGATTGCTAACCAGAGCTGCAAAATTCACTAGTCAGTCTTCCCTGGGCACTTGATTCCCATTTGTTGTGACCTTTTGAGCTTAAAGAGGGTTGTTTGTATGGCAGCAAACTGGAGAACAAAGACATTGTACATCACTGGCACTATTGAATGCTTTGTGAATGGTCACTTGTTGTAGTTTTGATACATGTGGCCTGTATGTCCCCAGTTACACAGATGGGAAGCCAGGAAGTAAATGCTTCCACTACTTACCTTGTGCCAGGTCAGGCACTCTTCAAATGCCTTCTGGTGGCTTAACAGCTTAATGAGTCACCAGAAAGGACCAGGGCTGTCACAGGAGAGAGACTGGACCATTTGTCTGTGGTGAAGGGAGAGTGGAGTGTGGAGGGCAGAGAAATAGATCATAAAAATCATAGAAAAAGCTGATTAAGAAGGGACCCGTCAGGATCATTGAGTCCAACTCCTGGCTCTGCACAGGACACCGCAAGAATCACACCGCGTACCCGAGAGTGTTGTCCAAACCCTTGAACTCTGTCAGGCTTGGTGCTGTGACCACTTCCCTGGGGAGCCTGTTCTAGTGCCCAACCACCCTCTGGGTGAAGAACAATTTTCCTGATATCCAGCTGGACTTCCCCTGACACAGTTTCATGCTGTCTCCTCGAGTCGTGTCACTGGTCTTGAGAGTGAAGAGATCAGTGCTTGCCCCTCTGCTTTAGTCAACAGCAACCTATTCCATCAGCTCACCTGCTCAAGGGACTACAGCACTGAGCCACACAAAAGGCCCTTGGGTCCTGATGGCTACAGGCACCAGCATGCCTTTTCCATGTGGGCTGTTGGATGACATAACTCAAAACATCATTCTTGGTTTTATACAGAATTAACATGCCTAGAGATGCAGCCTTAATCAATGCCTTGAGCAAGGTCTTCACAGGTGTCATAACCCAGATTTGAGAATCAGGATCCATTGATCTTTTTGCAGTGGATAAAAAGTTGGATAAACTTATGGACGGCTTTTCCCAGTGCTGGTAGCAAACTCACTTTATTCAGGCATACATACAGTCTTGGAGTTTCAGTATGATTTTAAAAGGTGTGTGGGGTGATAACAGCTGCCAGCCAACCTGTTACAAAGCAACAGGATGGGGTTAGACAAATGAGTTAACTTCCTGTCACCTCTGTAAAAATAGATCATTCCATTCACTTGCAAGGAATAGAGACATTCTAAAGAGAATGGTGACTCAGAGTTCTCCCTTCTACACAAAACAGCTGCCTGGAAAAGTGCAGCGTGGGAGTTCTCATCACCTCTCTCCCTAGCTCAGTGTGCACTGGATGCTCTGTTGATGCTAACTGGTATGAGTAGTGCCTGATTTGCATGAGGTGCCGGCAGACGATGGAGCAGCCTTTGCCCAACCTTTTCTGCTTTTCCCTTGGGCTGACTCAGTGCCTCTCTGACAGCATTGTAAATGCAGAGTCACTCTGTGGCCAAAGGAAAGGAAAAACCACCTTGAGGGCTTGGTTGCACAATGCACAGCTGTGCACATTGAACATGAGCAAAGTACCTGCCCTTTGCTCCTGAACCAGGCACTCCAGACATGTCAGTCACAGGCATTGGGTATGTCCTTTCTAAATACCCAAACTGGGCTGTTGAGCATGCCCATTGGACTGCCTGCAGCTGAGAAGGCTGTGGCATGCAGATCAGACTTCTTAGTTGAAGAGGAAAGACATAGCAAGGTTTGGGGTTTCACCTTGCTCAGGGTACTGGCATATAGGGGTCGGGATGCAGTGGGTGCTTTGTGGACCTGCCCCAAATGCTCTGGGTGCTCCCAGTGTCATTTTACAGAGGGTACACCACAGAGCTGGGCCCTTCTGGTGCTGTGGGTATTACCCTGCTAAGCAGGGCTCTCCCAGGGTCGTTCAAGCAGTGCAGAACAGCATTGTGGTGCTAAAGTGAAGCCTGGTGCTGCACACCCAGGTAAGCCATGGAAGAGGAGAAGGGATTTTTAGGTTGTTCTGCTGGCCCTGGTAGACATCCTAATGTCTGTCCATTTTGGCAGGTAGCACAGCCTGGTAGGAGCATGTCTCTTGGGTGAAAGAGAGAACCAAAGACTGCCCACACAGGACATGCCTTGAGGGTTTTCCTCCTGCATAGTCCTCCAGTCTCATGGGCTCAGTGCTGTTTGCAGCTGCAGCACATCCTCAGATTTGGCTTAATCCCAAAGGAATCCAATCAGCTCACTCTGGGCCAGCTGACCTTCAAGGTAAAATGGCATTCCATGGAGTTTTGGTGTCATTTATGCCTGTCTGAATCTGTGGCTGATAGTCATCATCAGCTGAAGGCTGATGTTATTTGCTATCTTACCTCTCATCTTAGAGAACAAGCTCCTATCAAAGGAGGAAGGATCTGCCTTTCCACTCCAGAGGTGAAGTTCTGCATTGCTGTAGGTATGATTTCGAAATCCATATGTAAGCAATTCTGTGCAAGGTGTATTTAGAGATACTGTTGCATACTCTTGAGTATTATCTATCCTGTATTTCTGTGAAATTGTCTGAGCAGAAAAAGTGCTGCAAACCCCATTTTTAAAAACCACAATATGAAGGAAATGGTGTTTGCAAAGTTTTTTAGAGGTACATAATGAAATATGCAATTATCTATTTTATTTGCAGTCTTATTTACAAAAAAAAACCCCGTTTTTCTCTTTTACAGAAAGCAGGATGATTCTGAAAGAAAATGTCTTAGAATGTCAAGCAAAATTGATAAAGAAAATCATGCTCACTTTGTGCTGTATACTAGCATTGTTTGTCAGTGGGGTAGAAGTTAGAGAGATTAACTTGCCAGGTAAGAGTCTGCTCTAGTGATGTTTGGTGTGGTGCTTTCTGAAAACTTAGAAAAGGAGATCTTAATTTTTCCTTGCTTTTGTGAGTTTTTCCTCTACATGTCCATGCTTGTGTCAGACAAATAGCCTTTCTGCAAGCTTTTGAAGTATTGGTAATAAAAACTACCCTAAATTTGACTCAAAAAACAGTTCCCTAATGAGAAGGACAAATGTAAAGGAGGATTTCTGAGAACCATATGGAACAAATGAATTGCTTCTGTGACTTAGGTCTCCAGCATCTGGTCCAGGAAGGCAGGGACTGGGGAGAAAGAAGACAAAAGCAGAATGAAACTGATCTATCAAAGTCTTCCACACACACAGTATATCTGGAGGAGCTTGATCCAATTTAGTTTCCCAGGTGGGCAGGTGAGGAACAGATTTCATGCCCTCCCTTCTGCTGGAGTGAAATCCTGCCATACTTTTAAGGGTCACAACCACCTGACTGGCAGGAGGGGCACTAGGATGTCTGACCACATCTTTTAAAATCAAAAAAACTGTTTAACTTTAGGGACAATTACTGAAACCTGGGGGGATGAATATTTAAAAGCAGTGAGACAATGATGTTTGTCAGTTTTACCATAAATAAGTCATGTGATGGGCAAGATCTGCTTCTTCAGGCTTATGTCAGCCCCTTCTCTATTAATAGGAGATGTAGAAGAGCTGCGTCTGATTTTTTACAAAGTTGAGGTTTAACAGGTTACCACCCATGCAAAAGTCTACACATCACAGAAAACCTTCACATTAGTCTTTTGAAAAAAGGCCTAGCAAACCTTTGGAAACCTTTGAATAAATTTTCAAGAGCATTGACAAATTACGTATTTAAGAAAACCGATTTTCTGTTAGTCCATCTTCTGATGACATAAAGAGATATTTAACTAAAGGGATATTTAACTAGAGGGAGGTAAAATTCTATTTTTATAGGGTTCCAAATTTTTATTTTTAATTTTTTTACCATGACTCTGCATTCTTTCAGATGGTACTGATATCTTACTCTCCTGCTTTTCAGGGTGTTCCCATGTTGAACCTCAAAAATGGTATCGTGCAATTAATGGTGAGGAGTTCGTTCTGCAGTGTGCTTTACCAGAGAGAGATGCTACCAGCATTTATAACAACTCAATTCTAAATCAACACAAGGTGAAATGGTTCTGGCATCAGAAGGATAAAGAGACACTGAAAGCTATCAGGGAAAGCTCAAATCTGGCTTTCCAAGGGGATGCACTTTGGTTTAAACCAATAAAGGACAGTGCTTCTGGAGTGTACATCTGTAGGATGTGGTAAGTAATGGAGCAAAAGGGTAAGCAATGGATTAATGGAGCAAAAGGAGAATTACTGGTTTTGTTTGTGTATTAAATGTTTAACTTCTTTGTTTGTTGGTTTGTTGTTTTTT
>VXAC01003061.1:1019562-1042149 GCA_013399225.1 Rhipidura dahli | reverse complement strand
TTTTTTTTTTTTTTTGTTTACATCACTCAGGGGAAAAATCCCATGTGTCAAAATTGTTTTGGATGTTCAAACAAAGAAGGCAGCAAAATGTTCAGGTTATGACACAAATATGCTATATCTGCTTGCCGGCAGTGGGAATTCAATAACCTGTCCTGGGACAAAATGTTACAGCCACATTAAAAAGCCAGATGTAAAATGGTACAAGGTAAGAGTCAGTCTGTCGAGTGTTGGAAACAGCTGAGTGGAGGTGGAGCTTCAGGTCCAGTTAATGTCCATGTGTCACAGTTCTTGAACCTTCTTTGGCAGGCAATGCAGCCTGAGAAATTCAACCCAAAAGCAGAATCTTGAATTAATACATATCAAGTATTTAAGGAAGAGTTTTGAAGAAATTTACCACATCCAAAAATTTTTCTGTGAAACAGAAGCCAAGAAATGGTTTCTCTTCAGCTAAGAAATTGAAGTAATTGAGAGTTAAAAGAGGTTTTTTACAAAATTAACTTGATTGAAAAGTAACATTTTATGTTTTGTTTTGGCATTTCAAATTTTGAAACCATCAAATATACCAAATAAAAACTGGCTTTGAAAGACACAAAATTATTTTAAGATTAATGTTTCAAACTGTTCTTTCCAAGACTCCTGTTTTTAATTAAACACTATTCCACTGAACCACTACTGACTGAGTGTTTGTAAGGAGGGTAATATAACATGTAAACCTGTATAAATGAGCAAAGGAAAATGACTAAAATTTGCAATTTTGTATTTTCCTACCTGGTATTATTTACATTATTTATTCTTTTAAGCAGAATTATGATCTAGTTGAAATTACTCTGCATTTGTTTTCAAATTTTAAATGAGGTAGATCTTTACCTACATCTTGATTGGAAGCCCACTGAAGTTAAGGAACTTCTTCCCATTTGCTTTAGTGGATTTTCTCAGGAACTTGGTTTAAGGAAAATTCTTCTGGTCTCAGTAGAATATGAATATATTAAGCTGAAACATAGGCGTGCTTTTCAAAACCAGACCATTTTCATGCTTCTAAAAGTAGTGACAGTGTTCTCAATCTCAGACAATCCAAACTCATTATTTTCTTCTCATAAAATAAGTTAAAATTGCTTTCAAAATAATTTCTTTACAAAATAAAAAATACCCAGTCCATCAAAAAAGTGATAATTTTTGTTGCTCTTTAGAAACAGAATTTTAATTTAAATTAGCTTCATGATTTCACATTTTTGCATCAACCATAAATTTTAAATTATTTTTTAAAAGTCAAGGGTATTCACATATTTTTTAACATAACTGAAAAATGTCCTCAAACTCCTAATACATCCCTTTTTGGGCTTCAGTGGAAAGACTTTGGTTTACCCCTACTGCCATGAAAATCCTGTCCAAACATATTAAAATATAATTTAATAACAGCAACAACAGCAAGATTAAAAAAGACTTTTCTTTTCTTTTCTTTTCTTTTCTTTTCTTTTCTTTTCTTTTCTTTTCTTTTCTTTTCTTTTCTTTTCTNCCTCTCCTCTCCTCTCCTCTCCTCCATTTCTTCTCTTTTCTTTTCTCTTTTCTTTTCTCTCTCTTTTCTCTTTTCATTAGGATGGTTACCAGATAAAACAGAGGAAAAGCAGACCAAGCCTAAAGCTGAAGCAGAACGAAATCTACTTGAATCCAACCTATGACAAAGATGCTGGAATATATGTGTGTGATTATAGCCTGCCTGACAACACTACCAACTGGACTGTGAGAACATCAATAACAGTAGAAGTCACTGGTGAGTAATAGAATAAAATACCTGAAGTAAAGTATGTTTTCTGTATTATGTTTATTTATGGGGTTTTTTTCAGGCTCTTGTTCTGAAAAACCCACAAACTGTATTAACTACAGGATCATTAAAATCCTCTTCCAAGTATTCTGAGGACATCTAGGGACACTGACTAGAACACCCAATAGTAATAGCAGTACTTGCTTGCAGCCTACAATACTCTAATTTTTCAAGATCTAATTCTGCCTTGGATTTATTGCCATTCTTAACATTGGGGATCAAATCCACAAAGGATTTAGATCTCTTGGTTTGGGGGTAGAATTTGTGAAACTCCAACTGGTGCCAATGTTTTCCATGTACTGTGTGAGGAGTGTTAGGAACATATTTGCATACTAGGAAGAAAGATTGCAAATCCTGTGCTGGAAATGTGGGCAAAAGCAGTGTATCTCAATCCTACCCATCTCCCTGAAGAGGAGGATTATGTGAAATTATGAGTTAGGTAAAATATTGTTCCTTGTGGCATGGGTAAAACCTTCACTTTTTCCACTTGACAGTGACAGGGAAGGTGACATTGGTGGGGTCACTACCTTTATTACACATATATTTTTAGCAGCAGAGTAAATAGGAGAGCTGCGAGCAATCTAACAAACAAACCATTTGTTGTTGCACATGCTCTTTGGGGGAGAACATCACTGCCTGCACGACCTGTTCTTTTGGGCTTGGTATGCATTACTAAAGAGAACTAGAGAGAGCTCTATGGCACAGTGATCATGCTCTTGTATTCTCCTACAAACCATGGTGACCTTTCCTCTAATGTTTACTGTCTTCAGTTGTCCTTCAGGCAAAACCCAGATCTGCCTTGGCAGAGTGTTTTGGGACATGGATGCAGTGCAAGGGATCATGCTAGCAGCTCAGGATCAGTACTGGGGGGGACTGCTTGATTTGCTAAAGGAGTGATGTGGCAATGCTGTTCTCCAGATATCTATATTTGAGTGCTGTAAGACATTGCAGTCACCCCAGTCAGTCACAGGCTCCATGGGAAGAGTATCTATCTACTCTTTATCCTGAACTGTATGGATGCAGTACAGCTGTTTCTGTAGGAAAACAGCACAGGACTAGTCCTCAGCATCCTAGTGGAAAGTGGGCCACACTGTGAAAAGGAGAACATGATTTGGAGCATCAAAGAAAGGTGTCAAGTGAGACAACCTGTTTCTATGATTTAGTGAAGAAATATTTGTTTGAAATTCTGAGGTCTCATGAGGATAGAATGTCTCTGAAAGAGGTGATTTTTTTTTTCCAGGTATTTTAAGCATTTAGTTCTAATAATTCAAGGGAAAAATGTACCCATCCCATCAGCACAGGAAAACATGTCTCACCAACCTGTGAGAGCTCTGTGTGGTGGCTTAAAATACCTGATGCTCTTTCACTCTTCCTTCTAATATTCTTCCGTGGAATATTCCCACAATATTCTCCAGGCAGGCTTGGACTAACTCTGCTTTTATTCTGATCTGACTGAACCTCAGTTGACACATTGTCCTTCTCAGTTCTTTTCCGTCACTTCATAACACAGTGAGAAAAACACTTAAAAGGTGCCATATGCATATATATTACCCTAGAACCGTGCAGACTGAGGGGACACCTCCTTGCAGTTACAACCTCCTCAGCAGGGCAAGAGGAGGGGCAGGCACTGATCTCTTCAGTGTGGTGACTGGTGACAGAACCTGAGGCAATGGCCTGAAATTGTGTCCGGGGAGGTTTATGCTGGATATTAAAAAAAACTTTTTCACCCAGAGGGTGGCAGGGCAGTGGAACAGGCTGCCCAGGGAAGTGGTCACAGTGCCAAGCCTGACAGAGTTCAGGAAGTGTTTGGATAATGCTCTCTTGCATGTGGTGTGACTTTTGGGGATGGTTCTGTGCAGGGCCAGGAGTTGGATTTGATGATCCTTGTGGGTCCCTTCCAACTCAGCTTATTCTGTGAATCTGTGATTTTGTGATTCTGTGATTCTGTGATACATTTCTCTGCTGTGGCTTGGTAAAAAAAAAAAAAAAGTGGCACCATTTCCTGCCCTATGGGACTTTCCTAGAATATGAGAGCTGTGGGTTTTATGGTATAACCTGTGGGTATCATTATCTGTGCCCTTTGGCAGCCTGAGTTTTGAAAACAGCATGGCTATTTTGGTGTATGTGTGCTTGTGAATGAGGTGTGTGTGTGCTGTTTGTGCTTACTGGGCATGGAAAGAGGCTTGGCAGGGACCTGGTATGAGGATTGCACCCTTCAGGGGGTTTTGCAACAGGGGTTCCTAATTTTTGATTCCTAAATAATCTTCAATGCAGACTAGATGCTGAGCGTCTCAGTTCATGTAAGAGGACAGTGCCTCAGAGTAAATGTGATAGCAGGTGCTCAAGTAACCACAGAAGTTTTGTCGTTGAAACTCCCTTATCTGTGTGCACTCAGATACCCCAAGAACTGTAAATCATCCTCTTGGACTGAGCTGTCTAAATTCCACCTAAAACTTGAAAAATGAAATTGTAAGCTATTTTCTTTGGTCCTCTGCACTGACAATAATTTTATACTTAATGATATTCTTGTTAATTGCAGCAAAAAACACTATTCATCCACCAAACATTTTGTATCCCAATGGTGTTGTGATCCTTGAAGCAGAGCTTGGTAAGTTTCAATTCCTCACCTAAAAGCAAATGAAAATATTTAAATGAAGTATTGATAAATAATTATAGATCTTGATAAAGCAAACCAGCTTTGCTTTCTGAGCCATTTAAGTGAATAATATTCTGGTGACCTGCAGGCAGGGTTTTTCTGTGTTAATTTGTTCCAGGCAAGCCGCTTGAGTTGGAATGCCGTGTACAGTTTGGGTTTGAAACACTTTCTCCAATGAGGGTAACATGGAAACGAAGCAACAAGAATATAAATGAGAAATTGAATCAGGAAACAAGGTGAGAAAACCAACCCCTCCCCCCTTTCCTGCCCCAGTAATCTAGTTACTACCACCACACGCAACCGTAGAAGTCCTTCTATTACAACTTTACTGAATACATTTAATTGAAAGAAACTTGGAAGGCTCTTTTCTTTCACCTAGTAATGTGTATGTCCATGAGCATGTGACAGGCACGTGACCTTCACATACAGAAGCACGTATTGATGGCCATAAAATCAAGAACTCACAATCTACACAATCTTAGTTCTTCTTCTTAAAGCTTTAGCTCATAGACAGTTTCAGCATGAAGGGTTCCTGGTTGCCTGTCTCTGCATCAGCTATTTTGGAGTGTTCTTGTTTTCAGGTGTTCTTGGAAGCATGGTCTCTGTTGTGCCTTGCTAGCAATTCACACAATCTGTCTTTGGAAGCTGCCTCTGAGTGGGGAATAAATCAGATCAGCAAAACAGTACTGTGGACACTGAAAGGAGCTTGTGTGCCTCAGACATTGGGGTGTGTTTACAGACTCGATCTGAGGACTTGCAGCCCTGAGTTTCAGGACACTGAATTTTGGGACTTTTCCCTGGTGAGAATTAACCAGGCCCTGCTGAGAAGAAGCATGTAGGGAGGTTTCCTGTGACACGGGGACAACCCCTACAGGCACTACACTTCCCTCTCCTTTCTGTTCTCATTCACTCATGCAGTGTTCAACTTGGGCAAGCAACATAGTGGAGGCAACACAGGCAAGTGCATCTTTTACTATATGGCCCCGACTCAACTGTATGGGTAAATTTTCTGTATACTGGGGGAAGCAAAAGCCCTGCTGTCACTGCTAAAATCAAGTTCATAATAGGAGTCATATAGGGAAAAAGAAAGGATGATGATATCACACACACACATGCACACACTCATGAGGTAGACTGGAAATTGGATTTTCCTAAATTTAGAATGTTTAGATTTGGAATGTTCTTCTTAACAAGTTTTTAGCTTTTTTCATGGCTGGAGTTTCTGGGTTTTTTTTTTTTTTTGAAACTACAAATAAATGAAATGTCTCCAACAGGCTTTGGTTAAATCCTTGCCCTTGCTTATTCCTCCACATCTTGAGGTAACGAGGAAGGGCCATGGGATGTCATTTTGCAGTGGCCTGATGTGAGATGCCTTTTAGGATGACCCAGAGATGCTTGTACTCGTGGCTTTCAAAGAGGAATGCTGAAACGCAGAGACCCTGGGTATTCTGGAGTGATTTTAGGCCCAGATCTGTTACCCATATCCTCCTTCACTTCACCCTGAATGGATTCCTCCATTACCTCTTCATTTCTTATAATTCTGTCTCTTATATCTTTTTCTGTTTGCCTGTCCCGTCCTTGGGTTCTTCACCCCTGTTCAAGAGGCTGTGCTGCTCAGTCTTTTTGCCCAGCTAGTTCTCTCTTGGGGCTCCTTTTTGAAGTTTAATTTCTCTGCATTTCTGCTGAGTGAATATTTTACGTCTTAGAAAACCACAAGTAATCTTACAGAAGTAAAGGCGACTATATCTTGAAAACCAGGCAAGTGGTAAATATTTTGCTGACTAGATGAACTAAGAATAAACCTTTCAGTCTTCAGGCCTATCAAAGTATTTTCTTGCAGTGTTAGTGCTTTCTTACCATGTGTAAACCTAATGGAGGCTCCAAACCACAATATTGCATCACTATTAAAAGTTGAAGATGAATGCTAAGAAGTTGCAAGCTACTCTGTTTTTGTGTGTAAGACATTGGGAGATTGGGGGAATGAACAGCAAAGGTGTCATGCAAATACACATTTTTTTTTCTCTCTAGTGTCTATCCAAAAGGCTTGAAGGGGCACACACTTCTTCATGTTGCAACTTTGAAAGAAGTTACTGAAAAGGACCTCAGAAGCAACTTCACATGCTTTGCTGAGAATTCAGTGGGAAATGCCACCGCTGTGATCCAGCTGAAAAGAAAGCAGGGAGGTAAAGCTATCAGCTGGTGACTATTTACCCCTGAAGACACATTTTGATTTACTCTACTGCTACTAATTAATTCCTCATTCCCGCTGGTTTTTAGCCAGGTGCAGAAGTTTCTTGAACCTGAGAGGGAAAAATTTCGTTTGTCAGGTATCTTGAAAGGCTCAATTTTGAGGATTACTCAGAAGGACAGGGCTATCTGGGGACAGGGGACTTGGCAGGTGGGTGAGCCAAGTGGAAGATGGAGAGTAACTGAAAGGAAGGAGAGTAACATCTCTGAACATTAATAGGCAATCTACTAAACTGAAGCAGAGAGGCTGCTAAAAGCAGTGATATTCCCTGGTTTTTATAGGACATTTCTGTTTGTTTTCTGAGTCCTTAGCATGCATGTTTCTAAGAAGTTACCATAACTGATATGAATGTGGCTGCCTTTCAAGCCTTTAAAGGCCCAAACCAGAATTGATGTGGAGATTAAAGTGTTGAACCATAGTTCACAGTGGAGATTAATCACTGCAGTAGCACAGGAAGCTGCCAGCAGTGCACTGTGAAGCTATGTCTGTTCTGATGTAGCTTTTCCATCTCAAGCAATGACTCTTTTCAGCATTGCTGAGTGCACCAGAGACTGTCTTCTCTGTGCCTTCTGTGACAGATTGGTTTTTCATACCACCAAAGAGATGCCATGCAAAAAAGGTCACTGATGGTAGACTGAAATTCCATGTTAAGGTTTGTGGCTACATGAAATCTTGACTTCCCTAAATTTTAGCAGGGGGATAGGAAAAAAGACTGTGAGATGGTTTGTCCCCATTTCTGGACTGAGTTTTTTATCTAAATGTTGATATTATTTTGGAAACCCGAGTTATGATAGACCCTTTTCTTTCTGCAGTGTTGTTCCTATATATACTGTGCAGTGCCATTTCTACTCTATTTGCATTTGTTTTGTGCACTGCCTTTATTTACCAGCACTGGATTGAAATAGTACTGATGTATCGAAGTTATCTGGTCCACAACAAAAATACAGAAGGTAAGAAACCTTGTGTAATATTAATTTTCTCAAGTTTTTCTACTGCCTTTTGCCATGTGGGATAATCTGGTATGATTTACTCATTTAATTAAGTTCTCTTAATGACCCTGTTCTCTTTGAGCCAATACAAAGACTTAAACCTTACAAGATGCTCAGTGAATGCAGATAGAAAAAAAGAAAGATAGTGTGAAAGAAATATCTAACATCAACTGAAATATCAGTTAGACTTTTACCTTAATTTAGACATAGAAGATTAGAGTAGGAAGTTGAATTTCGGCACTCCATTTGCAGGGAATAATTCAGCATCTCCAACATTTCAAAATCATTCTCTGAAAAAGTTCAACAAAACCTTTGGACAAGAATGAAACAACCTTGCATAACAAAATGAAGGACTCCAGAGTCTATTGTATTTTTCACTTGAAGCCAGAATATTTCTCAGAAGAATAAATGAAAGAGAGAAATAAGATGATAAAGGACACCAACTGAGAAATGAATATTTGGGAAATATTCACATTTCCTTTCTAAAACTTTGGAAATAACTTGACATTTGCACCCGAGTGATTAACTCTTGATTTTTCGAGTAGCATCACCCCATCCTCTCAGCTAAAACAGGCCTCTGAAATAGTAGGCAGTGGAAAAACACATCAAGAATCACTATGACTACTTCAAAGAACTGAATGTTGAAAGAATTCTGATAGTTTGTGCCTGAGAAAATTTTTCTAAAAATTCTTGCATCTTGATGCAGTTTGAGATAGAGGTGCCTGAGTTGTGGTTTTTGTGTTTGCATATGTAACTTACACCTGAGTGTGAAACAACTATATCTAGATACCTGTAGGTACCTGCACAATTAGAAAATTAACTGCCTTTTCAGAAAATATTTTTGTGAGCCCTAAAGCATTTGGCAAAAACAATTTGGGAAATCACTCAAAATTTCCCAGCAAAGGTAACAAAGTGATTTAAGGACCTGTGGAAAGTCCCCTTAGAGCACGTCCTGCATGTCATAGGACAGAGACAGACCTGCCAAGGATTGTGCAGTGAAGACACTTTTGGGTTCCACCGTGGCAGTCCCTGTCCCCAGCCTGTGCACTCTCGTGTGCCTCACAGAACCATCTGCAGCCTGCAGACCAGATGGTTTTCTGTCCAAGGAAAACGTGTTCTCACCTGCAGGATCGTGTCCTTCTCACTTCATGTGGATGCATATCAAGTCACCTGAGGTCTGAGAGTGCTTGCTCATAGAGCAGCAGAGCAGCAGTCATGGCTTGATTTTGCTGTTTCTTCCTTTCTATCATTTCTTCTCTCATGTCCTTCTCATCACAGAATCAGAGAACTGAAGAATCCTACAAGATTGGAAGCTACCTGCTCAGAGCAGAGCCAACCTAGATCAGGTTGTGCAGGATCTTGTGGACAGAGAAACCACAGCCCCTCTGGGGTTTAGTGGCCTCCTTAGCCAATTAAGATATATATCTTAAAATTCCTGCCTTCTCCCATAAGGAGAAAAAAAAAAAAAAAAACCAAAAACAATGCAGGAGATTTGATACTAACATTTATAGACCACATATGCCATCAATTTGCTTAAGTCAGGTATTCTTCACTTCCTACACTTTCAGCATCTTAAATACAGTACCAGATGTTCCTCAGCTTGTAATTGTCCTGTAAAGTTATGTGAAAAAAAAGCTTAATGGTGCTTATTCTGTATTTGATTTTTAACTTGCTATTGTAATAGTAATAGTATAAAGGCATGTGTTAGTGGTTGTTGTCTAATAAGATTGCAGTGACCTCTGTAGGTGAAATGAGGAATACCTGGCTTGTAGTGAAATTTATTGTCATTTAAAATCTGTTTCCAAAGGAGCTTCTATTTAGGGTGTAGATGGATTGAAGTTCAGCTAAACCAGTCTAGTGACCCTCTGCTCCACCTTTAATTCCCACATCAGTCCTGTGTGCCTACTGCTGGAGATTCACTCTTATGGGAATAAATTGACTCAGCTTGGCAGAAAAAAACTCAGTAAAAGACAATGTGTAGCCTGCAAAGTGAATTATCTTCCTCTGTTATCACAAGAGCTGCAGCACCGGTGGAAGGATGTGATTGAAAGTGTGTGTCCAGGAGCAGAGGAGAGGAGCAGAGATGCAACATGTGCTGTCTGATCCCGTTCTTGGCCTCCAAACCCAATCTGCACACCTCTGTTTTGTTTTCATGACATACTTTCTGCTACGTGCTGGTTCTGAATTTGAGTGCTCAGCCCCAGCTCACCCATGTTAGTTTTCTGAATTTGCTGTACATATGGGCTCTTCTAGATGCTGTGGGAACTTGGTGGCTCCAGCAGATATCTGTGATCCTAACCTTACACCTAGGGATAGAAATCAGGAGGTTAACACCAAGGCATGTGGGTCACACTACTCAGCACTTAGGGGTCTGCTGGAGGTTGGCACCTCAGCTGCCAAGCAGTGAAGGTGCAGTCAATATGGTGAAACCTAGAGAGCCTCTCAGCTCACCCTGCAGCAGCACCCTGCAGTGGGACTCTGCTCTACACAGGGGAGTTTCTTTCTGGTTTCTATTTGTTATATTGTCATGTGATACAATTCAGCTAATTGAACATAGGTGTCCGATGTAATTTGGGCTGCCTGAGGATGTCCTGCCATTCCAAAAGGGTTGAGTCTCCAAAACTTCCCCTGTCAAATCTGGCAGTCTTAAGACACCTTAAATGGCCTCAAGTAACTGGGAAACTGGAGTGGGTCCACTGTGCCTTTTACTTTCACCAGAAATTCTTTTCTTTCCTGTTCCTTCTCCCTCAAGTGTAGTTCAAATTTTATGCAACAAATAGATAAAATTTGCTTCTGTCTTGTAGTTAAGAATGGGCCCAACTCAGGACATTGGTAGCAGGATGATCAAAGCTAAGAAGAAATTCTTTACCTTGTTTCATTTGCATGCAAACATTCTTTTAAGGAGAATTAAAGTTCCATAACTGGTCAGTGCTTGGTGCCTGAGCTGATATTTTTATCAGACTTAGCCATTTCTCCTTACACAAATATCTTTGTTTGCCAACATAACAATGTATGAAAGCAGCATATCTTTAGCAAGCAGCTAATATTTAAGAACATTTTTTCCTTTAAGATTCATTATATTTTCAAAGAACATTGACCATTGACAAGACTTTATTTTGAATCAGCATTTGGGCAAATGAGAGAAAAGATTGGGATTCATTCCCTACCATACAGCTTTTGCCAGGAAGGGACCAAGCCTTGCACTAAACATCAGTATCTTCCTTGTTTGCTTTGGTAGCATTTGGTTTACTTTTGGTCTACAAAATCTGCAGGACAGTGAGGAGCAAGGTTGTCTTTGGTGACTGGATAGCTGTAATCCAATAACAGGTCATAATTTTAGGTTTGTAATGTGCCTACTTGAATAGATGTAAATGGAAACTGAGCGTTAAGAAAGAAGCTGAATGCTTCCGCCAGACTTTTTAACATATAGAATTTATTTATTTGTTTGTTTATTTATTTTAGATGGCAAGGAATTTGATGCATTTGTGTCCTATGCAAAACTAAACTCTTCTGAAAGTGACTCTGCTTTAATTAGTGAGGAAAAATTTGCCCTGGAGCTTCTTCCAGATATGCTAGAAAATAAATATGGATACAAGTTATGTATTCTTGAAAGAGATATTCTTCCAGGAGGAGGTAAGGTCCCTGGGGATGGTAGAAAATCCCCAGTTTTTATTAAAAAACCCCTATCCCTAGTTTTTATAAAATTGCATTTTAATTTCCAAAAAAATGTTGTTGCACCAGAGCAAGAAAATATATTTTTTGGTAGTGGAATTTATGTTCAAATCTCATAATGTTTTAATATTTGTACCTGGTCCCTGTGGCTGAGGCATATATATTTTGGAGTGAGGTCACTCTGAGCTACTAGGCTGAGATGAAATTCCTTGTACAAGAATTTCTTTGCAAGCAAACTGTTCTCTGGAACGAAGGCCTCAAATACTTCAGCAGTTACTTTCTAATCAATTTTGTTCTGTGCCACCTGCAGTAATTAGAAAGCCCTGTGTATCTGTTCCTGAGAGAGATGAAGACAAGTCCAAGTGTCCCGTGAGACCCTGTTTAACTGTGTTGAGGTCTCAGCTGTGCCCTTCATGTCCTGAGCAGAAACTTGTGTTCTTCAGTTGTATAGGAACAGCCATGGTACCCTCTGATAGCAAACACATTTCTAGGGGTTATGTGATTGCTCAGCATTTCTAATCTTGGCTCTCCTTATTTCTGGGTTTTAACTGTTGATAAAGGAACTGATAAGATAAAAACTCCACTGTAGAATGCAGTAACTCTCACCATTTTCTCTCCAGCATACACAGATGAAGTTGTAACAGCTATTAAGCAAAGCAGGAGGGTAATAATTGTTTTGAGCCCAGCCTATGTCAGGGGACCGAGCATCTTTGAACTGCAGGCAGCCGTGAACTGTGCTTTGGAAGATAAAAGGATCAAACTGGTATTAATAAAATTCCAAGATTTCCAAGAGCCAGAGACTCTGCCTCCAGTAGTGAAGAAAGCACTTCGGATTTTACCTATTGTTACCTGGAAGTCTTCCATTTCTGCTGCTCCACACAAGAAGTTCTGGAAATACATGCGTTACCACATGCCAATGAAAACTACTAAGAGGCTGGGAAATTTCAGCCTGAAGGACTTATCCCAAAGGCTATTCAGACTGGTATATTGATAGGAGAAATTTCACAGGGGGATGACATCAGGATCAGGAATGATAACATGATTGTCAAAGACCTTTTCTATATCATCTGACCACTGTAAACTGTCACTACAGCCAGCAATAGCTCCCTCCAAAACAGTCAGGAGGCCTGAAGTGTGATAGTGCACAGCAAAACTGTACCACTGCACACAACTGTGAATGTGAGCTATCATTCATACATTGATATTTAATTATGATTTTTATTATATTTATTATACCATTTTGCTATGATTTTGTGACACACCATGTTCTTTGCACTGTATTCCTTTCTGGAATATTTTTACACCTGTTTTCTAGAATTAGAAATTCTAGATTTATAGATTTAAAAAAGGGAAATCAAGAGGAAGCTTGCAGTTTAATTTTCTGATGCAGTCTAGTGGGACATATCCAAATTTTTCAAATGTGTTACCTTGTCCAGTGTGAACACCAAGAAAATACCCTGGGAGACTGCTACAACTGGGGTCTACCAAAGGGATTCAGAAAAGAAGGACCACTGCATAGGCTTATCCCAGGCATCTCCATCCTTCCTGAGAGGAATAATTCTACCAGTTGTGAAACATTTCACACTCAGGGACACCTGCACCTGATCACTGCTGATCCTGTCTGCTGCTGGTCACTCAATGCCCCCTGAACCTGTTGGTATTATAGGTGTGCTGCAGGTGAAAATGAAAGCCCTGGCTGTCATAGCTAGTAGACTTCCAGGGATTTTAAAGTCTTTCCCTTGCAGTCCTCTGGCTGCCAGGTCTCCAGAGTTCATATCACTTACTCTCAAACCATCTTGCAGTCTGTGTGTGGATGTCTGCATCTGAGTGAAATGCAATGGTCTGTATTGAGCAGTGTGAGTAGTATAGCCACTGCTCTGCTGTTCTGCTCAAGTCATCTGCCTTCAAGTTAACAACTTCTTGTTTTATAATGCTAATTGAATATCTCAACTGCCAGATTCCTTGTTGGAAAGGGATTTCAAGAAACACTGCTGTTAACAGGATCAGTATACTGGAAAAAAGAACTCTTTTGCAAGCAGGCTGAGCATTATCTACCTAATGCTATATTGGGTTCAAAGTTTTCATGGGAGGACTGATGGTGGTGGGAGGCTGATGGAAGACAGTAGAAGCAGAATATCGGCATCACTGACTGTACCACAGAAAATTTTGACATTGCAGTTGCATAGATTCAGTTCAGATCATTACAATTTTGATGCAAATTTCCCAGTTGTCACCACATGTTCCCTTTTGTTTTGCATTTTAGAACATCACAGTTGCACACTCTGGATCTCTTCCACAGAAAAACAAGTGGAAGATATTCTCTATCCATGAAGGGACATTCGGTCTGTGAGATCAGTTCGTCTGAGGAAATCCCCTCCCAAGCACATGCAGTGTGGTTGCAGGGTTCTCAGAACTAGTTGTTTTGGGGGATCATATCTGTTCTCACCATCTGCACTATCTGCACTCTCTTCTAACACAAATCAAATCATTACTGAATTTGGGTATTTTGAATAATTTGCCAGTAAATTAAATACACAGTTTTAATGCAAGTAATACAGGCTTTAGAAGCTTCTAATCAACAGCACTATTTTTGTACACCCTGTTATCCTTAATATGCTGATCTTAAAAAAAAAAAAAAGATCCTTAAGAACAGTCAAATAAGTATAATGTGTCTGCCCAGTAAATACCTTACTGGTAAGAGTAAAACAAATTCCAAATACAGGAAACCTCAAGATCCAATTTAGCTAGGTGGTGTGACTCAGACCTTCCTCTTTATGTTGCTATTACCTGCTAAATTACCTGCATGTTTGGGAGAGAGAGGCCCTCTCCAAACGAGGCTGTAATTTGCGCAGTCCCCCACCAGATGTCCCTCCCGTGAGCCCTGCACAGTCCCTTTATTTACACACCGAGTAGTTTTGTTACCAGGTGCTGCAGGATCAGTGAGTAGTGCCAAGTGTGGTGCCCGAGGTGCCAGTTGAGCAGGGGAGGCAGCCAGGGAGCGAGGGCAGGAGAGGCAGGCACGAAGCAGGCTCTCCTGCCCACCCAGGCTGCCACCACCTCTCCCAGCTGATGCTCTTCCTTCGTGCTGTGCTTGCTGCCTGAACGGTGAGCATTGAAAGTTTGTTGTGTTGTTTTGTTTTGGGTTGGGTTGGTTTTCTTTTCTTTCTTTTCTTTCTTTTCTTTCTTTTCTTNTTTTTTTTTTTTTTTTTTTTTTTTTTTTTTTTTTTTTTTTTTTTTTTTTTTTTTTTTTTTTTTTTTTTTTTTTTTGACAGTGGAAAAATCAGAGAGGCTGGATAGATAAATAATGCAGTTGGAAAGGTTTTTTTTATTCCTCAACAGGGTGATGCTGTGGCCAAAGTTTTTCTGGGTCAGAGGAACCTGCACAACCGGTATCTTCCTACAAACTCCAGGTCCCTCTGTAACACAAGGAATGGGGCAGGCACGATAGGACTATAAAATGACCTCTAACAGGCAAGTGAAAGAGCCCTGAGGAAGAAGTGGCTGTAGCTATGAGCACTGTGAATCAGCAGAAGTGACAGTAGTGCAACTTCATGCACCCACTATATGCTAAATCTGTAATAAAATCATCACAGCTGGATATGGGCTCTGCCACACTTGCACATGCAAAGCTTTCTAATGTGCTGCTGCTGCTGCTGAGCGTGGTATCCTGTCCTGCTGCTGCCCATGTGGATGAGCCCAGCCTGGGCAAGAGGTCCTTGGCTCGCTATGAACCTGATTCCAGTGGTGATGTTGACTCCTCACAAGACACAAGGATACACGTTTTCACGCTGGACTATGACCATGTGCAGATTCCCTATGAAGTTACCCTTTGGATCCTCCTTGCCTCTTTTGCAAAAATAGGTAAGTAGCAAATGGGATCTCAGCTCCTCCTAGCTTGGAAAGAAGTTTAACAAGTACAGCGTAACCAAGTAACTTTCATTCATTTTGTAGCTGGGATTGATTTTACATCTGTGTTCATTACCATGGCAATGTCAAAATTCCATCTTAAAATGATTCTGTCCTACTTAAGTTAACATACGACCTCTAACCTTCACGTCTCTTGGGTTGCAAGTAGGAAGTAGCAACAGAGCCCCCTGACATAGTGCTGTCCACTCATTTTTCTAGTCCTTATACATCAAAAGATGCTGGAATTTGCAACCTGACACAGCTGCAGAAATCAGTTACACAAGACTGACACTTCAAGTGTATTGAATTCTGGGGAGAAAGTGTAAAGAATTCTTCCTTTATGTTACTAAGAGGAAACATTTCCCCCTGAATCTTCGTTTTACACATCTGCTCTTTAAAGCTGGTGTGAAAAGTAATACCAGAGGAGAGAGACTGACACTCTCTGAGTGTGTGGGTCATCAGAGATGCAGGATAAGTACCTTTTGAATACAAACCAATGCATCCAGCTTCTATTAGAGCTCCACGTGGGTGTCTGAATGGGGAAAGACAACTCATGGAGCAGTGACTGCAGTACAGACTGCAACTAACATGGCAAAAAAGGCTCATCATACCTTACACATTTTCATTGCTGGACTTATGTTATTTTGACCATTCAGAATTAATGCAGCTATATCAAGAAGATGGCAATAACAAGAAGAGTTGCACACGTAAAATCTCCCTTTTTTTTTGATCTTTCTCTGGGATTTTCAAACATTTCCTTGAAACAAACTCATAGGTGAGGTTGATGTTTTTTCTGGAGATGGCCTGAAGATAAACATTTTTCACGACATAGTCACCTAGCTGACAAAAATCACTACCACTAACTGTAATTTGCCAGTTTCATTATAGCTGATGCTCAATCCAATTCCAACAATGTCTTCACCGGTAACATAACAATCAAAATTTTCGTAAATAAAATTTGTTATGGCATCAGCAGAGTATGTTAATAGTAAACATATCGACCAAATTCTTTATTTATCATCCATTATAGACCAGGACTCGACATATGGGACATCTACACAATATTCTTGTGTTGAACAAGAAATAGATACTTTAGAAGAACTGTGTGATGCCTTCCAGGTGGACCTGTTCCTTTTACTGTGAATTTTAAATAATATTATTTCTAATGAAAAGTGTGGAGCTGTTAATTTCAAATATAATTGGAAAAAAGAGTTAGTCAGAATAATCCAGTTACCCAGGGAAGATTTCCAAACTGTTAAAGTTTTCAGTGTTTTATTCAGGTGTGATCTTTTTTCTGGATTTCAGGATTTAAGGTTGGGAAACCGTTCCAAGAAAGGAATAACAATCCCCTTATTCTGTGAAACTGGCATAAGACTTAAAAATGATTTTTTAAATTAATAGGCAGATGAGTAGAGTTATAATATTAGCATGCTTCTTGGTAAAAAAACCCCAGTGTCCTAAAAAACTATTGAAAATTTAATAAAAATAATTTTATATTCCTTTGTGCTTGAAGACTGATAATTCAAGGATCACAGAAATACAGTCATGGCAGAACCTTCTAGAGCTGCAAGATGAAATCTGAACTAGCTGCAAGCATGGAGTCACAGACATTGGATTTAAAGGTTTCCTAGTCTGCCTCATTCTCATTCTCCTAAATTTTAAAAAAATCCTGACATTTGTAGTACAGGCACCTCTCACTCATGGTATCATCACACAGTTCCTTGTAGAGCGACTAGATGAGCCCATAGCAGATGGGAAGTCAGAATTCCTGGAGAATATTTTCCTTCCCAATTGAGGAGGATCTTTTCAAAGAGGTTTCTGCTGTCCCAAAAGTGGAGCTTAAGCTCAGACATGCTCATTCAGAAATCAGGAGCTGGGCAGCAGGAAAAGAAGAAGTTCAGGGTCAAACTTGCCTTGCTTTAGCAATAGAAGTGTGGGAATATTTAGTCTTGAAAGGAAGAGTGCTGCCTGTTTTTACCTTCATAATCCTTACAGCAAAAGCTGGCTTCCTGAAGACAAAGTATTCAAACGGAGGCAAGACATTTGTGTGACATCATGTAATTTAAACTTGAATAATCCCCTAATGTTTTATTCAAGGTTTCCATATCTATCACCGATTACCACGCCTTATGCCTGAAAGCTGCATCCTGATTGCCATTGGAGCACTAGTGGGAGCAATCATCTTTGCTTCCCATCACAAATCTCCACCAGTGATGAACACTAGTATTTATTTCTTGTATCTCCTTCCCCCTATTGTCCTGGAGGAGGGTTATTTCATGCCAACTCGACCATTTTTTGAAAACTTTGGATCCATTCTTTGGTGGTCTGTTCTGGGAGCTCTGCTCAACTCATTTGGGATTGGCCTCTCCCTCTATGGAGTCTGCCAGATCGAAGCCTTCGGCCTGACTGACCTGAACCTGCTGCAGAACCTGCTCTTTGGCAGCATGATTTCAGCAGTGGATCCTGTGGCAGCTCTGGTAGTTTTTGAAGAAGCCTCCGTTAATGAGCAGCTTTACATGATGATCTTTGGAGAGTCATTGCTAAATGATGGCATAACTGTGGTGAGTTTCTTTCCACTCCTTGTCTTCCCCTCTCTGTATTCTCGTGGCTTGTAGGGTTATTGGGTACAGGACAAGAACAGCTCAAAACAATCCTAATGCATTATTTATTTTATGAATTCTCCACCCAATTACACACAAGAGATTTTATTGTATGCAAAAATTACATATCACTTTTTATTTCTAAATTTCTTTATTTCAAAAATTACCTCTTTCAAAAGTATGTATTTTAGAGCTACCAGAAGAGGGAAACATACATATGAGATGTGCTCTTGTATTCACTGGAGTGAATGGATAAGCTGAAGCTGATTTTCCAGGTAGGATTGGTGTAGGACCTTGGAACGTTCTTGACATCATGCAAGCAAATAAACAGAAAACTGTACTGCTTAAAGTACACACACTGAAGGTGGCAAGGGTAGAAATACAGGAGACTCTGCTTTCTCATACACCTGAGAGAGTCCTCTGGGAAAAAAAAAAAAAGGCAAGCCAGATGTGGAAAACCTCTAGAGGCCACACTCTGTCCTCCAGACCCTTCTAGAAATTTCACCAGAGACCTTAGACAGGAATTCCACTAATAACTTCACACAACGGTTTCTATCAGTAAAAAAATTGACATCTGACAAATGTTTGCCTTTTTTAGCTGTCTTGTCATAAACATCCAGAAACAATGTTTCCTGAATAAGCAAGATTTTGTTTGGTTGATTGGTTTTGTTTTGTTTTGTTTTGTTGTTTTTTGTTGTTGTTTTTTCTTTTTAATAGTAAAGGAGTGTTTTTACAGAGCTCGTTTTGCTACTATTTCCCCCCATCTCATTAGTTCTGCTAAAATTGGAGCAACCTGAAATTCTAGCTGTAAACATAAGTGACAAGGACATTTAAAGCATATGTTTTTCAAGGCAGAAATTTCAAGCAGGAAGTTTATTGCTCAGAAACCAGCAGGACTGCTCATGTGGTACAAGTTAACAGCAGGTTAAGGAGTTTCACTAGATAAGATCTTTACAGAATTTAAATCAAAGGAATCTAAATCACATAAAAACTATTCAGATTCTGCTATACATGAGGTACAGCCCAACTCGGACTTGTAAAATATGTACAGAGTTCACTGCTGAAAGGCTTCATGGGAGAAGTGCAGTTTATGAGTATCAAGAAAAGAAAAAGTAACTTCTTGCAGCCACAGCCTGTTGATCATAAATCCTTCCTCTTGGTGATCAGAGATACAGGGCTGATATAGAACTAAGGGACAAGTGTTATTTAATTTACATGCAAACTACCTGGGTGCTGCAGCTGTAACGGAAAAATCCCCACTGCCTCTATTACTGACACTTGTCTTTTTGGTTTCTTCAAAAACTGACCTCAAAAATGTAATACCTCTTTCTCACACTGGAAGAGCTTGTTACATGATTTTTTGATGGGCTCACTACCTTTCCTTTCCTTTTCTCCCAGCTATTTACGAGGCAGGTCCAACTCCTGATGGTATTTGCCTGAGCTTCCAGTCAGGATCCTGTTGGAGTACAAATGTGCAGTGACAGAAAGCCTTTTAAAACAGTGGACTTAGGCACTCCTCAGCAGCACTGGTTGTGTTAGCAAACGGAATGAAAGGGTTCTACATGAGATATGTTGGGTCCAGCACTGCGAGTTCCCACTGCCCCACACGCTCTCACCTTTGGGGCTCATCTCAGAGCAGCTGGGTTGCCATCAGTTTGTCAGCTCCTGCCATTGCATCTCTGCATCAGCCACCACTCATCCCCTTTCTGGGAATTTGAGTTTTCAAAATCTCTGCCT
Source organism: Rhipidura dahli (assembly GCA_013399225.1). Classification (NCBI taxonomy): domain Eukaryota; kingdom Metazoa; phylum Chordata; class Aves; order Passeriformes; family Rhipiduridae; genus Rhipidura; species Rhipidura dahli. The sequence continues at coordinate 1,022,522 of VXAC01003061.1, read as the reverse complement.
GGCTTCATGCTTAAGAACACTGAAGTATTTGCCACCTGAATGGAGCCCAGTAGGTGACTTTCTCCTCTCTGATATCCCACTTACTTTGGGTAAAGACTTTATGTATTTCAGGTGTCTTCTCTTACCATTTCCTTCTCTTTCTCTTAACAGTTTCATTTGTGCTAACTCTAAGTGTTTAAAAAAGATAGCATCACCAAGATATATTAAGCATACATATCTTTTTATTGTTTAAATACAAATATCCCCTGGTTCTCTCCAGCCTGCTTATCAGCTTGAACATTTTTTTTTTTTTCCCAGCAGGAAAAACTGGTATGAGTTTTGTGGAACTTGTGTGTTACATTTGAGGCAACAATAGCTCTGTCGCCTGTATTGAGCTCAGTATCCTGGTATATTAAAAAATACAAAATAACAGACCGTAGAATTAGAATTATAATCTAGAAGTTATGACTTTGCCTTAAGGGGCTGGGAGAAAAGTGGACAATTTATTCTTTTTACCCATTGATACCTTTTCCTGTTCTCCTCTGTAGGGCCACATCTATGGTTGGAACAAGAAGGGTCCAAATCCTGTTAGTTGCTTCTTTCCCCAGTTATTTCTGAGTGGACTGCTAGCATCAGAGTAGTTCAGACACCAACAGGTCTGAGGACGCATCATACATTAGAGGAGTTTCAAAGCTCTGCTCAAAAAAGTGCAGTAAATCCAGTGCAGCTCTTATTCAACCCTGAACTCAGGTAGAATACCCTGATTTTGCTGTGAAGTGTTTCAGGCATCTGAAGCTCTGCTCCCACATATGCACAGATAATTTTGTTTATAAACAGAAGCTGAGCATCTGTATGCACCAGGAAATGCAATATTCCCTGACTGCTTAATCTCTGAGGCTTGATTTTAGAAAGATTGAGAACACCTATTTATCATGCTGTATTCAAAATGAGTGACAGTGACTATATTCTCTAATGGAACCCTCTCTTCTTTGTATACAGCAGAACAGTTAAATCTAACACATGTTGAAGACCTAAGTAAAATTATTTTTATATTTGAGGAGACTTGAAACTATCTCTTTGATGTCACTGAGAAAGACTTTAACTACTGGTTTGGGTGCCAGGAAGGAGGATGGGTATATTATCTGCTCCCTCTGTAAAAGCAGTTCCACTGTGCTTACAGTAAAACTAACTACAGTGGTCAAAAAAATTAGCAGAGTGGTAAGAAGGAATTATCAAGACAGTCTGTGTTGCTAGTTAAGTCAGTGACTTGAAAATCTTTTCTTCCAATGTTTCTGGCGTGGGTGGTGTGTGCAGTAATTGCACAGAGACACCTGGAGCATGGAGCAGTCCCTTCAGAGTCCCCTGTGGCAGCAGTGTCATGCTCTCTCTTCCTCTCCCTGGCTCTAAGAGCTGCCCACTGGTACAAAATCCTCTCCAAACAACCCAAACCATGACGTTCTCAGACTTGCTACATGACACCACTATCAATTCATCCCTTTTTTTTGTGTGAGCAAAGGCCTCCTAATCTGATTCAGGCTTTCCTAATGTGAAAAGATTTCTAGTATTCCATTTACTGGCATAAGCACTGCAATGTAACTTAGCTGAGCCTTACTTATATGACACAGTGCAGGCTGTGGTACAGAACAGTTTACTCCCACAAAGCATGTTACCAAAAAAAAAAAAAAAGGAAATTATGTCTTATTTCCATAGCTTCCATTTTGATGCCAAATCAGTTAAATCATATAGACACTTTAGGAACTAAAAAAGAGAAAAAAAGTTCTTGTTAAGTCATTTGCTGAGAAGAACTTTCTTCATAAGTCAGCATAGATTCATGCCATGGTATCATTTATAAAGACTGACAAGTCTTAGGAAGAGGTCAAAGTCCACAAGAAAGGAAAACAGAGAGAAAACAGGCTCTGAAATTAAAAGCTATAAGGTAGGTAGGGTGAGGTTTGCTTACTGTGGAGACATGAACCCTTTTTTCCTTATCTGCCATTGAAGAGCCAAATTTCTTACACTGGCATTAGGAAAAAGTAGTTCTGGGTATTTTCTTAAATGAAACATTTTGTTTGGCTTTGTCTGTCTCCCAGAACTATGAGCAGAGAGCATCCCGGAGAACAGACTGTGTGACAGCTCAAGGTTATATGTCCCCAGCAGCAATTTAAGATTAGATAGTAGCTGAGCAGTAATTATTATCCTAATGAGCTTGACTCTTCTACCTGAAAATACCTGCTTTAGTCTTCTTAATAAACTTCTGGAATTAACTAGATGAAGAAGAAAGACCAGAGAAAACCATAAAATGCAAATGACTTTGGTCTATTTATTGGTTTTGAGCTAATGCTTTAATGCAGCAGCTTTGGAGAGCTGGTATGTTTAGTTGTTTTCCAAATTCTCTTCAAAACTGAAAGGTGACTTTCATGTGTTACACACACACTGTAAACAGTTCTGAAAGGACTTAATATTAACCAATTGTCAGCAACCTCTAAGGCCTTTTTATTACTACACCACTCATTACTCTGGAAATTTTCTATTAATTTCTAAAAGATGAATGAAAGTGAAATATGCTTAAAATTTTTCATTAACAGTTTCTGCAGAATAGAAATTATTGATAATAGAAGCATGGTAAAATTTTCTGCTCTAAACTATTTTCTTTACAGACCAAATTATATAATACATTATTTAAAATTATGATTTGCATACAATTCAATATTTCTTTTAATCTGATACTTTCTTTTAATTTTTGTAATTTCAAACATTGTAGTCAAAATGTGTATATGTGCAGAGTCTTTAGAACATTTAGAGTGTCACAGTATTTGGTTCTTACTTTGAGATTGTTCTCTGGGGAGGTGGTTAAGTGGCATCAAGCTCCAAATATACGATGAAAGAGAAACTTTATTTATCTAGCTAGAGACAATATGAAACTGAGGCTATCCCCTTCCCTTCCCTTCCCTTCCCTTCCCTTCCCTTCCCTTCCCTTCCCT
>VXAC01003061.1:1002505-1019521 GCA_013399225.1 Rhipidura dahli | reverse complement strand
CCCTAAGGTACCTGACTGGGCTTTTAACTTCTGCTGCCAAAAACCAAAAATTAAATTTACCTTCAGAAAACAAACAAAAAAAGAAGTATTTTTTGATTATTCAGTGGCATGTGGTCCCCCAGTAATTTACTTCTGATCCACAGCCATTCATCCTTCTTTCTTTGCTCTTTTTCAGGACACTTAACTTACTTCTGGGACTTGTTAAGAACAATCTGAGATTTCTATTGTTATTTTGCTGATATGTCTAAAGCAATTTCAGGCACACAAGGACACACAGACACACACTATGTTTCACCTACAAAATCAGTAAGCCTGGCAGGTTCAGAAGCACGCCTGACTGCTGTCTTCTTCTTTTCACGTGTAGGTTTTGTACAACATCTTCATCGCCTTCACCCAGATGCACAGGTACGAAGAAATTGAATCCATCGATATCTTTGCTGGCTTTGCTCGCTTCTTCGTGGTGGGGCTGGGTGGAGTCTTGTTTGGCATCGTATTTGGATTTGCCTCAGCATTCATGACTCGTTTCACCCACAACGTCTCTTCAATCGAACCCCTGCTGGTCTTCATGTTCAGCTACCTGTCATACTTGTCTGCTGAAACCCTTTACATCTCTGGCATTTTGGCGTGAGTATTCCTTTTGGCCTTCTGGATGATCTCTTTGAGGAAGTGGCATTATTTTGTGGTGGTTTGCTCAAGGTTGGTACAACACAGATATCTGGCTTAGAAAGGGAGTGGACAGCTTCTTAAAGATCTGTAAAATGCAGTGGTAGCTAAGAAAAGCAAACCCACAGTCAGTGTAGGCACAGATATGCCACCAAGGAATGCTGGCAAAAGTACTGCCAGTTGTGGATAAAGTGGCCAGTGCTGCCACCATCTGTCTGTGATCTCTGATAAGATCAGCTGCAGGAGAGAATGATTTGACAATACAGCAGTTTATCTGCATTTATTTCTAAGCAGTTTCACAATCAGATTATAAGAGACACATAAAGCAATGAGTATTGAAAACATAAGAAAGGACATCTGAGTTCTTTGTGAACTTCAGCTCTAACACAATTTAATTGAATTACACTACATTTGAACAGCATCACTGGGACTGAAACTGGGCAAAACCAGTTATAGCCATGTATATGAATATTGACAATCACATTTTTTTGTGGTCAGGATAGTTTGATACTTCTGTAAATGCTGGGGACATGTTCTTCAAAGTATGCGATGGCCTGGATACCCGATGCAGAAAGAAAGCGGGCGGGTTCTTGACTGGAGTAAATTCAGAGAGGGTGAGAACGGTGGGAAGAAAAGAGGATGACAGCAGGAAAGGAGCTGGAAGAGGAAGGAAGAAATAGGGATGGGAGTGAGAGACTTAAGGAGAAAACTGCTGGCAGGTGTGTCTCAAGGATACCACTCCAAACAGCCCATCTGCAGGGTAAAGCATAAAGAGCTGGGAACCTCATGTTGCCCCAGCTGGTGCTGCTGGCTGCCGCAGGCTCAGGGCACTGCTGGTGGGTAGCAGCAGCATTGCATGGCCTGTACTGGCTCTGAGCTTTCATGGCGGGTCTTGGAGGACCTTGTGTTCCAGAAAGTGCTTCCTGTTATAGAGGACAAACCAGTTTAAACTTAACAAATACAAGAATATGGCTGCTGATGACCAGACAGCTGCATTTACTCGCCTCAACTTACGAAGCTCTGATTTCACAGAATCACAGAATAGTTTGGGTTGGAAGGGACATTTAAAGGCCATCTAGTCCAGTGCCCTGACAATGTACAGGGACATCTTCAGCTAGATCTGGTTGTTCAGAGCCCTCTCCAAACTGGCCTTGAATGTTTTCACAGGTGGGACATCTGCCATCAATCTGGGTAACCTGTTCCAGTGCTTCACCTCTCTCATTGTAAAAAAGTTTTTCCTTATATCTGGTCTAAATATACCTAAATATTTTAGTTTAAAACCATTATCACCTGTAGCTTTGCAATAGGTGTTACTACTAAAGAGTTTGTCCCCATCTTTCTTATAGACCTCTTTTAAATGTCAAAAGATTGAAATAAGGTATTCCTGAAACCTTCTCCAGGCTGAAGAAGCCCAGGTTGTTCAGCTTCAGAGCAGAATTGCCCTTGTAAAAACAACCTTTGCAGGATGGCCCTGGGAAGCAATATTGGAATATTTAAACATTAAATAAGTGGTTAGACAGGATATAGATGATCTTGAACAGTTAGACAAAGCAGAGGAATCTTGTACTATGTTTTGTGTATCCAACACATAAGCTCAGATGGAGGTGACTGGCAACTTTTGTTGAGCAGGAGTAGTATTACTATGCAGTGAACACTAATACCATGTGGACCCTTTCCCACCTGCACTGCCCAAAATACTGCTTCTCTGCCTGTTCCTAGCACTAGACTACATAGCTCTTCATTTCTTTCACTTTTTTATTTTTGTTAGAGTTCTGAAATTATTAGTAATATAAGAATATTAATATAATTGGGATTTTTTATTCTTACTGCTTCATTAAGGAAATTATTGCTTGTTTTAGAGATGGGAACTCATTGTCACCTTTCTGAATTATTGAGGATTCATTCATTTTTCACTTGGATCATGAAAGTCTATTATGTATGTGTATCTGAAAGTCAACAGTATTAATCATTAATGCCTAATGGCCTTGTCTTGGAGTGTCCTTGGACATGCTGAATGACTCAGCTCCACCAGGATACCCTTGAGATTTCTTCAGTGGAAATTAAATGAGAAGAAACTAGAGAAAGGTTATTTAATGAACAGTCATCATTCTCTGAATTCAAAAGTTTGGGAAAATATCACTACAAGAAGCCCCCAAAGACTAAAATCTTATCAGTAGAAACTAGGTAGGTGATGGAATATGTTGCTAGCATAGCACTCAGTCTGTGTATTACCTATGGAAAATGCAGAGTGGAAAAGGGAATCCCCTTTGGTAGGGCTGATCAAAGACTGCTGCTCTGTGTGATTGTCACCAGCCAGATTGTCTGTGCTATGGGGCTGCTGGTGCCTCTGAAGCAGGCTCTAGTCTTCATTAACAGTGAAGAAGTGGAAAACATTCCTTTGCTTCCTTAGGAATGTTCCTCACACCCTAGGTAACTAAAGGGAGAAGGACATCTCTGTAGGGTATTTGACTTTTCTCCTGCTGTACAACAATGGGCTGCTGTGGTTGGAGAGTCTTGAAGCTTGCCCTGGCACTGCTGATCTCCCAGCCAGCTGCCAGAGAGCCATGGGAGCTTTGGCCCTGGCGTGGGACTACCATGTTCTGCTACTGCCACCTCAGGGGAGAATATCACTAAGAGGCAGGTTGTGTCTCTCTAACCGATCCACCTGTAGGCTGGTACAAAACTGACCTGCCTGTTGTTTGAGACAAATATTTGGTGCTTGGTGGCTCCATGTTAGGCATTCAGGATAAAATGGACTTTGAACTGGAATGTGATACCCTCACTTCCTTGTCAGAAAGGCTGACTAGTTTACTTCATTTATCCTGTATGTAAAACTGATTTGTCAACCTGAATGAAGATACTTTTCTATCTAACAAAATAACTGATGTTACTGGAGAAATAAAATGCTTCTTGTTATGATGAAGGTCAGAACCTGGTGATGGAGAGTACAGGTAATGATAGCTGATGTTGTCCTTGAAAAGAAGAACAGGTTGTGGCTGATCTCTGATGTTTTGCTTGATACAGGATGACAGCATGTGCAGTGACAATGAAAAAATACGTGGAGGAGAATGTTTCCCAGAATTCTTACACCACAATAAAATATTTCATGAAGATGTTGAGCAGCATCAGTGAGACCCTGATTTTTGTGTTCATGGGAGTGTCTACAGTGGGGAAAAACCATGAATGGAACTCGGCCTTTATTTGCTTCACTCTGCTCTTCTGCCTCATTTGGCGGACACTGAGTAAGTCAGTTTTTGCAGATAACCTTCTCTGCACCTCTGAGGAAACCTCTTTGGTACAGAGTTGTGTTAGAAAAGTCTGTGGGGACAGGCACAACTGTTTTAACAACAAATTTACTAGGTTTATATTAGTGACAAGCAAATTTCACAAATCTACACACAAAGGGGAAAAAAACTCACACAACTCTGAATGCCAGTCTCCAAGCACAGACTTTATGTTTAGGTGAAAATGGAATTTGTTAAGCAAAATTAAAATACTATCATGGTTATGCTTATAGAGATGTTTATATCTTAATTTACTATATACCCTTGGGTAAGTCCGTCTCATAATGATTTCATCACACACTGTCATTAACTTACTAATTTGATAATGTATATCATCACATTTCTAGTGCTGTAACACTACAAGTCCTGGGCTGGGAGTGCTAGAGGCATACAAAAAGAGGGAAGGTGAAAATTAGCTCTGATGGATAACTGAAGAGAGACTTATACCACATGTAAGCCAACCACACTATGCTACTGCTCCTCACAAGTCAAGTCTGAAGTTTTAAACTGCTAAAAATAGTGCCCGTGTGAAACGACTCCATTTTTGCTCATGCTATGTCCCATTCCTGCAAAGGTCTCCTACTCCTGACATGTGAGACTGGGATTCCTCTAGCATAGGCAGGACAGTTTATAGATAATGTCAGATGAGTTGTGGGATACAGTTTCTCATCTTCTCCTAATGTCCAGGATGGGTTGACAGTGATGTTGAAAAGGGAGAAGCAATAAGGAAGCTTTTGGTTGGTGTTCTGGAGGTGGCAGCAGTTCTTGTACAGTTCTCCTAAAGAGCTGCTGTTGTGCCTTTTAACCAGTTCACTGCAACTGTGGAAGTAGAGAGGCAACACACTGCCAGCTTCTCCCTCATCTACTGGTACTGTCCTGCTAAACGTTCTAGACAACATAAGAAAAGAAGGAATGGCTTGCTGGGTCAGACTAACCCTCTAGTGCTGTCTTCAAGGGACCATGCAGGAGATGCTAATTTTTGTAAGGGTAATCCATAATTTTAAAGAAAATGAGAAATCCAAGTATTCCCTCAGGTGGCCTTGGAGGAGTTATTCTGAACACTGAAATTTAAGCTAACAGCCTTGGCTAAGTTAGAACTTTATTTCCTCCATGATTCATTTTTAGTCAAAGGACTATAATGAGGGGCAGAATTCTACACTGGGCACCTGTCACCACCTCCTTCAGTCACCAGCCCCTGTCTATATTCCCTTTAGAGCCAGAGCTGGTGGCTAATGGCACCCTGTGGGGCTCAGTACAGAGACCAATATGTTTTTAGTCTTCTTTAATGAGATGGAGGAAGGAATGGAGTGCACACCAAGCGACTTTTTGGATGACAAAAACCTGCAGGGAGTAGTTAATATTCTGGATGGCTTCCATTCAAGGAGACCTGGTCAGGCTGAGAAATGGACTGACAGAAACTTCATGAAGTTCAAGAAGAGCACATGAAAGGACCTGTGCGTTGCAGTAACTTCATACACAGGTGTAGTCTTGGAGTCTTGTAAGCAGCAGAAAAAGTCCTGATCTGACAGACAGCAAGTTGAACACAAGCCAGAATTATCTCCTTATGACAAAGAAGTCAGCCCTGTCCTGGGCTACATTAGCAAGTGTGTAGCCAGCAAGTCCAGCAAAATGTTTCTTACCCACTCTTCAGCACTGGTGGAAATGTGTGCTGTCTTCAGAGTATTCCAGTTCTGGGCTCCCCAGAATACAAAGAACAGGATTGTTCTGGATCAAGTGCAATAGAGGCCACCAACCTGGTCAGAGGCTGGAGAACTGGATGTATAAGGAACTTCTGAGACTGCTGAGTCTGCAGCCTGGGGAAGATTTGGCACAGGAGAGAACTTACCACTTTCTACAAGCACACGATCAGAGGAGAGGAGAGAGAGAGAGGATGGATCCAGACGCTTCTCAGAGCTGCACAGCATCAGGGCAAGGGAGAACAGACACAACTGTAACATGGGAAATTCTGATTGGACAGTAGGAACCTGTGTCTTAACATGAAAATTACCCATTGTTGTTACAGTGGCCCAGCCCTCTGTTCTTAAAGACCTTCAAGACTTGATTGGAGCTTTGAGCAATCTGATTAGTTCTGCTTTGAGTAGGGACTAGAATAGATTAATAGATGAACTCCAAAGTTCTTTTCCAACCTACAGTACTGATTTAAACATTTGGGGCCAGACAAGTGTTGGCATCAGACATCTGAGATTAAGGTCCTATTTCTTAAATCTCTTATGTTGCTTATCCCTCAGTCAAAAAGTATAGAAAAGCAGAAAGAAAATGATGGTTTGACCCTCAAAGCCAATATACCTTTCAAGACCTTTGACTTTTAAGTCTGGGAGCCCTGGAGAAAGACATTGAACAGAAGAAAATGAGAAAAGGGGAAACGTGAATCTTTGAGTATGTGCATGTGAGCAACTTTATTATACAAGGAAGGCCCAAGTACTCAGCAGTAGAGGTGATACGATTCCTGTGGGTTGACAGCAAAAAGAAATAATTACATATTTTCTTGCTGTATCTGGACCAAGTGTGGCCTCTAAATTTTTAAAGGCTTGCTTTCCATTTTGAAATATCCTTCCAATCAAGACAGAATCAGTGCTCTCCTGATATAAAAGCTGTTCTGCAGCCACATGTCCATCCTTCTCTCAGACACCAAGGGGAGTGCTAGAGCTTTCCAAAGGAAGGCTAAATTTGTGTGTTAAAATGGTTACATCATTTTCTCTGAAGCTTGAATAAAGTAAAAAGAATTGGCCTGAGGGTGACACCTCACATATGCCATTTCAGTCTGAGTACCTGATGTCTAGCATAGCAATAAGTAGCCAAAAAAGGTCTTGCATGAAGTGGTATCCAGTAACCTACATAACAGGATACTGCTACTGGCTATACCTCTAATAATCTGAGTGTATCAGTGACAGCTGTGTAAAATAACACCAGTAATTATCAGCATTTGTCAGCTTTTATGTCAATAATTCAATGGTTTCCACATAAAACATAGAATAAGTATTTTTTAAGGAAGATGAAGAGGACCGACTAAATCAAACAAATTGCTAAGTGCTTGCAAAAGAAAAGTTGCAGTCTTTAGGTTCAACCTGTCTTATTAATTTTAAATTTTATTAAAACTAAAATGAAATTTGAGAAATAAACAAAGAATTAGAGACACAATAAGCCCAAGGATTAAAAATTAAAATGCTATTACTCTTTGCCTTTCAGTGAACCTGTCCACAGGACTTGTTGATAAAGCACTTTTCGAACACTTTAGGCAGATACTGTGCAGAAGGCAGGAAACATTGCAAGGGAAGACACGGGAAAAACTCTCAACCAGTCATTTTTCTTGTCTCCAGAACAGTCTGGAGAAAACTATGGAACATAAATATAAGAAGTAAATATTTTCCCCTAATCTCTCTTCTAATTAATTTATTGTTTTAATGAATTTAAATCCTGAAGTAGTTAGGAGCCATGGTACTTTACAGGAGATATTTCACACAAGCCAAATTCAGCAGCTGGTCAAAGAGGAGCTGCAAGAAACCAAAACTGAAAAAACCATGGGCGGTCAACCATTCCCCAAGCCAAGGCATTGTTTTGCTTTTATATAGTTAATATTTTCTTTTTCTCCTTAATTAATAATACCTGTGGATTTTTCCTTTCCTAGGTGTCTTTGCTCTCTTCTACATCAGTAACAAGTTCCGAACATATCCCTTCACCTTCAAAGACCAACTCATTATTTCCTACAGTGGCCTCCGAGGAGCCAGCAGCTTCTCTCTTGCATTCTTGCTTCCAGTGAACCTCTTCCCCAGAAAAAACCTGTTCATCACTGCCACTCTTGTGGTTATTTATTTCACCGTGTTCATCCAAGTACGTATATTTCTTCATGGATAACCTTCATGTAACAGAGGTGACCGAAAGCTTCCTAGTTAAATTGCACTGAATTTACTCTTAGGCTAGGACAAGTTATTGCATTTTAGGGCCAGATTTAGCACTGCACTGTGTAATTAAGCCTTTTAAGGGCTTTCAGGTATTACAGAAATTCTGTATTGAAAACATGTATCTTCTAAAATATTCAAGGGCGAGGGCACTTGGTTTCCAAAATTACTTATGTTCATTCCACATGCATTTCCCAGTGCTTCCTATTTAGTAAGTATTTTAACTTTACATTTCAGCACTGGTTCGTCCTTTATTAGTGATGTATCTCAAACTGAACAGTAAAGAGTATGTGTGTTCCATGACGGATTTTGAATTTTATACTTTTATTTTTGTTTGTCTTGGAGAACAAACACAGATATTTTGAAATTGTTTGTAAATGCATATTAAAAAAAAATAAAGTGAATAAGTCACATTTATAAATATAGGTGTCTACTTTAGATAGTTGGATTATTCCATCTTGCTTACTGCTGTACCTGGAAGAACTGAAACTTCTTCAGAATGTGCATCCCTCATGTTGTGTTTTCCAATACCAAGGTATCAGATCTTCTAGGGTGCCAATGGGGCACTATGCACTTGTGATAAGAAAGGCAGTTAGGTTCCACCAGAATGTTTCAGAAAAAAAAAAAAAGTTTCTATTTTGCCTTTTAAAATGGTTTTCTATAGCAGTGCAGTAAAGAAAGAAGAAAACCTGAAAGCTGTTTCTAAGTGAAAAACCCCTGGAATGTTTAATACTGAAAACATTGGAGTAAATGGATTCATCTACCAAAATAAAATAAAAAAAAAAAAATTGCAAGACCTAACAAAGACAGTATTTTCTTTAAAATGTGTCCTCTTTTGAAGATGATTGCCAGTGAGTCAGTTACTTTACATAATTAGAATATGCCAATAAGTATAATCTCACTTAAAAAAACATTTTTTAAAAAAGTTTTTGATTTTTAATTCTCTTCTGTAGCTCTCCATACAAATAATAATTCATTTCCATGCTAAGACACAGCTTTCCTAATTGATTAAAATTATCCCCTTTCACTTTCTTTCTATTTTTGCCTAAAAGATGATTAACGATTCAACTCATTATTCCGAATGCAGGGAATTACAATTGGACCATTGGTCAGATATCTGGATGTTAAAAAGACGAACAAAAAGGAATCTATCAATGAAGAAATTCATGTGCGAGTAAGTTTTTTCTATCAGTAACTGGTATCCCAAAAAGAAGAGAACAGGTATTGCAAAAGAGCTGGACAGAGGGAGGCACTTGGAAGCCTGGCATTCAGTGGATTTGGACACTCAGGGCTTTTAAGAATTTATGGAGGTAACCCTAGGCATAATTTTCTAAAATATTGCATCTCATTTATATTCTTATTTACTACCATATTATACTATCATTTCACAGGTGTTATGGTGTAGTAGGTCTCTTATTTATTAGTACTTTGACCATGGGAGGATAGAAACAGAAACAAAAGTGCACTCACCCGCCTTCCTAGCTGGATTAGTCAGAAACATTTTTTGCCATCTTTTGACCATTTCCAGATATACTGAAACATTAAAAATCTTTAATAAAAATTTATTGAACTGAGTTGAACCATTGGACTGCGAACTTAGTTTCAAGTTATTCTGAGTAGTGACCTTTTCTCCCCTCAAACATTTACTTCAGTTCTCAAAATACTATTATATAAAATAACAGAAAGTTGGTCTAGCTGATTTATGTTGTAGAAAAGGTATGTACATTCTTTCATTTCACAACAGGGGATATGTTTGAAATCAACAGAAATACTGTGCCTTCAAATGAAACACACAGAGACATTAGCAAAATTAGAGTATCTCAACTGATTTTGAATTTAAAGTGATTTAATTCTTACTATTTGAACATTTACACTTAACCTTGCATTTAAAAGCACCCCTTATGACAATTTGTCTGTAAAAATTGGCCTTTTTCTGTCTCTATAATGCTAGAAATGCACAAAAAAAAAAAAAAAAGAAGACTGAAAGTAATCGTAGTTAGCAGTGATCAGACTCACATCATTCAGCAAAATCCTCAGAGACCTTACCAGTCTAGGTGAAGGTGTTGGTATGTGGCCCTGTGCCTCTCCCAGGAAGGTCACAAATGCAGAGGGGAAACCCCATTGACAGAATTTTTTTTTTGTGTTCAGCAGACAAAAAGGACCAAAAATTTTTTGCCTCCATCAAAATGCTGTCTCTACAGCCAAGCTGGCACTGTGGGATCTTTGCCTTGATTTTTAGAGAATGTAGGTTCTTCCAGAATTAACTTAAATCTCAAAATCATGTCAGCAAGTCCATATATGGGGTAACATTCTTTTTACATAATGGTCACTTAAAATTTTTCCACTTTTTTTCTATAGCTGATGGATCACTTGAAAGCTGGTATTGAAGACATATGTGGACATTGGAGTCATTATCAGCTGAGAGATAAGTAAGTATCTCTTATTGCAGTCTAATATAATAAAATAACTTGTCTGTCATGTAAAATATAGTAGGTAAATAGAATAGTAAATTAAAATGCTGGGTCATGTGCCATAGCTCTTTTTAAAAAGGTGAACTCCTGAGTAACCATTAACTCTTGAGAGTGCATTGCTCCTACATTGCCTGCTAGATTGAATCTGCACAAGCAGAAATTAAGCCTTCTGAAAGAAAAACAGAGCATGTCAACTCATGCTGCAGACAGTAACCTGTGCACATAGCTTTGTTATAAATCTAGGATCCTGGGCAATGCTTCTTTAACTCTGAATTTAGAATGTAAGCTACATATGGTGTCAGTGCCACACTGAGTTTTGCTGTGGGCCTCCACAGCAAATAGGATCCCTTGCTGGTGAGTAGAGATTCAGTAACAATTAGTCACCTGTCCTTACAGCTCTTTGCATTCAGTAATATCTAAAATAAGAGTGCTGAAGGGAATGTTTGAATTTAAATATCCACTAGCATAAGCAGATACTCTCAAGCTAGTGTTTACTCAGAAATATAGGGCCTGCATTTTCTCTTCCATAAGCTGGGTGAGGTGGTTTTGTGAAGCTTTGTGGCTCTTCCAAGCACTGCCCAGAAGAGACGGATCTGCTGTTCCCTTTACCTTTTCCCTAAAGGAGACCTGTGGACATGCTGGCCACCACCACAGCATGTGAATGGAAGTAGGGGAAAGACCAATTTTTCTTTCCCCCAAACATCTTATTATGATGCTGTGGGCTAAAAGTTATCCCTCACCATAGTAGCTATACCCAGGCTTCCGTGCTGGAATCCTGTCTGACCTTTCAGTATTGGACTCCAGTAATCCAGCCAAGGGTGTCTGCTGGGACATGTGGCAAGTCCTTTCATGACTGGGTTTCTCCCTACAGAAACCAGGAATTAGGAGTGGGAAGAGGGTGACTAGTTTGCACCCAATTCTTGTCGCAATGGGGAGTAATGATATAATGTACTGGGGCACACCCTGAAACTAAAATGCCGTCTTGGCTCTGGCAGTACAGGGATAGCTTTAGGACATCCATCTGCTGGGACCACACCACTGTCTGTGTGGTCAATAAACTCTAAAAATCTCTATTGGAGCAGTAAATCCATTGAAACAGCTGCATTTGCACATATCTGTGAGTAAATGCTATCCCTTTGTCTCACATCTACCTGATAGCTCTGAAAAGAGAATTTTGCCCGAACTAGTGGTAAATGTGGTATTTTGGTTCACAGACAGATTCAAAAAACACGCTTTGTCTGAAGACATTTAATATAAGACTACTGTATTAAAAAATATTCCCTAAACTTGCCTATGCAGCTTTAAAGTTGTGCATCAGAATTAATTACGAAAGTGATGACAATCCAGGAGGCTTTCTGTTACACAGAAAAACATCAAGAGCCCTAATCCCCACGCAAATATTTGTGTCCCTACCTCTGCTATTAATGAATAAAAAATGGCCTTTGCTAAGGTAAAAAAAAAGATACAAACCCTGTAGTGCTTTTCCCAGCACAGTGGAGCACCTTACCTTGCTGTGGTAAACTGCTCCTTTGAAAGAAACAGAACTGTTGCTCTGCTGAAGATCGACTGTTGTTCTGCTAAATGTCTGCCTGAAAGCACGTACCTGTTCCAAGACACACACACACATTCGCTTTCAAATTATGCCACACATTAGCGATGTTTTACAATCTGCAGCATGCAAGCACATAGTATTTTGGGGTCCTTTCAATTTCTCTGTTATTCAGAGTACAAAGAAATGTATTTTCTCCGCTCTAATTGTCAGGATTCAAAATTATCAGCAACGTAATGGGCCCTAACTACTGTAACTGCTGGGCCACTTAGAGCCTCATTGGTGGCTGGCTGAATAGGCCAGGATTACAGTAAGAGCAGCTGCTGCTGTTATGCCCTACTATAATACAACATTTGTACAAAAGCGTGGAGACTGGCCATATTCTTTTCTGACAAATGTGGCAGTGTAATATGCAAACATACACGCAGCCCTCTTTTTTGCTCTGATTGCAGCTTGTTTCTTTCTTTTGTCTAGCGGGCTCTGCAATCTCTGTGGACCAGCAGACTATGCCAAATATCCCCCTAAAAGTCTCTGCTCACCAGGCCTTCAGGAGTCCACAGGTGCCTCTAATTTGTGTTCTGTTTCCACCACTGAATTGTAGATGTGTGCATTTGAATGAAGATCAGCTTGTACTACAGAAATGAAAACATATTTCCTTTTTTACCCTTTGATTTTGGTATCTCTTCTGCAGATTTAAGAAGTTTGACAATAAGTATTTGAAGAAAATTTTGATTCGGGAACACCAGCCCAAATCCAGCCTTGTGTCATTGTACAAAAAGATGGAGATAAAACTGGCCATTGAGATGGCTGAGAGTGGCATGAAAATTTCAAAACCATCCACTTCTTTACAGTGAGTACCAACCTCCCAACCCTTTGCAGAGTAGGGATAGGAAGGAATGGGACAAAAATGAGGAAGTACCCAAGGTACTTCATGACTTCAATTGAAATGTAAACAAAAAGAACACAATTATGAAAAGAACAGGTGTGGTTTGGTGTTTGTCATATTTGCACTTTGCTCAGAGAGTGAAAATTAAAACCATGGACATTTTCTCTGTTTCTTTTCAATGATGGGCACTCCTGAAGAGGAATCATGAGTCAGGTACAGAAGCCCCTCTGGTTGCTTTAGATCACAGTTGTGACTCAAGACCGATGCACTTATCACTTACCTGGCCAGTAGGTTTCGTTAATCCCTGCCAGGTACTGAGACACCTGAAGGATGGCTTAGCATACAGGTCCTGACTCCATTATCCCAATCAGGAATTTTTTGCTGAGAGCAGATTCCTTTGTAGCATTTACAATTTTTGCTACTCCAGTTTGCAATCCTGTAACCATCTTGCCATATTTTGGTATTTCCCAAACAAACAATTTTGTCCAATTAAACATTGAGAGCAGCCTGCCAAGAAGGATTGAGGATCCTTGTGGTGAAAATGCTGGACATGAACCGCCAATGTGCACTTGCAGCCCAGAAAGACAAATCATATCCTGCATCAAAAGTAGCACAGCCAGCAGGTTGAGGGAGGGGATTCTCTCCTGCTACTCTGCCCTTGTGACACTCTACAGTGCTGTGTCCAGCTTTGGGATCCTCCGTACAGGAAAGATATGGACCAGCTGGAGCAGGTCCACAGGAGTGCCACAAAGATGATCAGCAGGCTTTGTAGCAGCAGGACAAGGAGAAGGCAGATACAGACTAGGTACAAGAACTTTCTTATGATGAGGGTGGTGAAACTCTGGAACAGGTTGCTCTGGGAGGTGGCAGATGCCTCACCCTGGGAAAAATTCAAGGTTGGGTGTGATGGGGCTCTGAACAACCTGACAAAAGCTGAGGATGTCCCTGCTCATTGTGGGGGGTTTGGAATCAGATGCAAGCCATTCTATTATTCTATCTAGCAGTGATGCAACCCCACACCAGACTGACCAGGGGGCAAAACTGGTGTGATCTCCAGAGGGAACTGAGGGAACTACCCTCTAGGAGAAGAGTCTGCACAAATCTTCCCTCCTTCACACCGTAACTGACATGCATGTATTCATACTCACCTTGCAACACCTGTCCAGAGCACAGGTACTGCTGAAGGCACTTGCCTCCATAATTTCTTTCCCAGGCTCTTGCTGCCCACTGCTGCTGTTGTTGCCTGCTCTTTCCTGTTGCATCCTTAAACCACTCTCCATTTTGCAGCAGTCTCTGGTAGGGTGCAGCATATTATTTTTTTTTAATTATGATCTCTACCAATAACAGAAAACCCAAATACCAACTGGGTATTAAATTAAAATCTCTCTTGAAACTCTGGCTTATTCTTGTCAAGATAAATCTGCTTTCTTGTACTGATGTCAGCATGCAGTTTAAGACCTAGCCCTTTTCTCTCTAAATTGTTCTTTTCTGAATGGATGTTATTAAAAAAGACTGTGTGTATATCAGGCTCCTTTCTGTCTACTGTAATCCCTTAACTGTTCTGAGCCAAGAGAAAATGTGCAAGGTTGTTAGACAATCCATGGCAATCAAACCACATCCCTCTTCTTTTCCCAAGTGAGAGAGACAATAAGACAAATTGCTCCAGCATAGTTCAGAAATTCTCTCCTGGGCTGAGAATTTAGATTGAAAAATTTTCTTTAATAAACAGCTGATATGATGGACTAATTTTTGCTGTCTCTACTCTGGCTATAATTGAATTTTACTGTGCATCATCCTCTGATGAGAAAGCCTTTATAAAAATGAAGTGTCAATTTTAAAAACACCAGCCTGTGGCTCAAAACCATTCTGATCTTGCAGGCTGTGAGAGTTCTAGGAAAATACATGTTTTCCCACCTCTGTTCATTGATAAGTGTCTGCTGTTGAACACTGCAGGAGACAGGATATTGAGCTAGCTGTTGGACCTTTGGTCTGAGCCAATACAGCAGTTCTTGTTGCCATTCCCCATAGCAAATAAATGCACCTGTGTAAAAGGTTTTTAAGTGTATTTATAAATTGTCTGATTGATATCATTGAGACTTTGTGTACCCAAAGTCCCTGTCTTCAGTGAGGATACAAAACTCTGGCCATGAACAAGAGGAGATTTGAAATAAAATTCCAATATATGGCATATAAAGCATTATTAGCAGTGCCAGAGTAGTGAGAAAAATCTCACTCACACTTCTGATCAGTAATGAAGCCTTTATGCATACAAGGAGATTTACTTTGTAAGAATCAAAGCAGATCTCCAATGCTGTGAATTAGCATTGAATGCTGAAGAGATTCCTGCAGGTGGAGTGGCTGCCCAATTTACAGCATTTCCGGTGCAGAGTGAAGAACTGCCCATGGATTGTGCAACAAAGAATCCACATTGGAATGAAAGCAGAGCATTTGGTTATGATGTTTCAGAGAATATAAGCCTTATAAATAAGGGTGGAAGTGGCAAAAGCAGAGTCTAGGAGATACTATCAAAACTGTGGGTTAATGGCTGTTTTCTGTAGGAAATTGTAAGAAATATGACCACTAGAGAAAAAGATGGTTTGATACTGAGTTTACTTAATGTTGGCTTCATATTGGTGCAATATTGACTTTGGTAAATCTTAGAATATATCAATGCAGTACAGATCAGAACCAAGTGTTGTGTTGTCATTTGTGGTGGTACGGTTATGAGAGAGCTGTGTCCAATAATGTTATTCCTGCACAGGACTAGTGAAGATTAATGGAGAATTTACAAATTTCAAAATTTTGGATATAATATAAAAAAATACTATTACACAGATTGTGCAAGTATCAATGTATCAAGTATCAACTAATTCCATATCTAAGGAAGAAAAAAATATTGTCATGGCTGTCATTACAGAGAGAGAGTTTTCATGGCATATTATAATTTTTTTTCATCACAAATATATTCTTTGTTGTAACATGTTGGAAGATTCAATAAGAACAAAGAAATTGTTTCAATAAGGATTACTTTATGGGCTTGGTAACATGCCAAACATGTTTGGGGTTTTTTGAAAGTCCTTTCTTAATGTATTGCAAAATGTAAAAGCAATCTGTTCCTTATTACCATATACATGCATTGTTATGAGTTGGGTAGGTTCATATCCAGTCCCATGAAAAGAATGACTGTTTTTTATTTGTGCTCCAGAACAATATAGATTATCTTCATGCTATTTGTTCTCTTGCTACCCCTGCTCAGCTGAAACTCAAGGAGTTTTATTTATTCTCTTTAATTCATTTTAAGAGCAAAATAATAAGCTTGTAAATTACTTAGTAATTTGTGACACTTCAGTGCTGCCATATGGAGAAAATCAGGTATGAAGCTGGAAAAGTAAAGAGAGAATCTGATTGGATCTGATCCCCAATCTCCCAGTGGAGTCAAGCATTTCTCTGTTTAGATGCTTTCCCCTGTTTTTTCCCAACTGTCAGGGATAAAGACCCTGTGGACACATTCAGTGAAGCACAGAGCAGGGAGGCAATTGTTCCCTGTGATGTCAAAGCCACCTGCAGCAACTATTCCAGTGCCATTTGCATTACACAAATGAGCCGAGCCTGTATTTTAGAAACCAATGCTTGTTGACAGTCCCCAGGGCTTGTGCTTGTGTGCACTTTCCCAGGTGTACTGAGGGTCTCCCTGTTGTCCAAAGGGACATCAGATGGGGGCTGCTGACAGCAGGGAGTCTGGTTTCCTTGCTGTGGAAGGCAGCATACATGGGCTGGGCCCCAGTCTGAGACACACCCCACCCAGCTGGAGTAAAGGTGCAGTGCACCCAAGCCTTCTGTAGCATCCCTGGATCTTATCAGTGTTATCTCTGGGAACTGAAAGTGAGAGAAAAAGGAACCGACCAACACATGCACCCAGCCAGCTAGCCAGCCTGAAATTGGGCAGTGCTGAAGGTCTTTTTTCCCTAATGGTAACTAACTTTGTTGTTACTATAACTGTTGAGAACTGATGAGTATCAATTAAACATTTGTTGGGAAGTATTCATCTGGGACAAGATAAGATTTCTGGTCAAATCCAGAAGGCAGTCCTTCGCTGTCACACTGACTGCCAGCATCTCAGTGGCAGACTCATGAGTCTCTTATGCTTTGGTGAGGTCCTTAACCCGTTGCTTATCCCAGCCCTAGCTCTAACACTACACCTTAGACTGTTGTTAATCTCGCTCTGGTTTTACTTCACCAAAAAAAA
>VXAC01003061.1:972458-1001245 GCA_013399225.1 Rhipidura dahli | reverse complement strand
TTTTTTTTTTTTTTTTGCTCATCTTGAGATGATTTCCAGGTGTTGCTGGTCACTGAAAGGCTCTTCATATCCTTCTGTTGTAGCACTAAAAATAGCCCATGCATTACTTCATGGGATTAGTATTTAATCAGCTCATTAATATCATATTTAATCTCTCCTTTTATTTGCAGGAGCGGCAGGAACCAGCGTGCACACAGGCTGTCCCCCGCAGAGGTGGAGTCCATGAGAGATGTCCTGGCACACAACCTGTACCAAGTGCGACAAAGGGTGGGTGCGCCGCCGGCTGCCGCGCTCGGCGTGCGGCCCCGCAGCCCGTTTGCCCTCGCCGTACCGGGGCACCTGCGGCCAGCTGGGAGCCCGCAGCCTCCCCCAGCCGACCGGCGAGGGCAAGCGGGGAAGAACCCCGGGCTTGGGCACTGATCTGGGTAGAAGAAATGAAAGATGTGTTGCTTTTTTGTTTTTGTTTTTGGTTTTTGTTTTTTTTTTTCTTCCCCATCGGCTTTTCACACCGAGGGCAGCGCGAAAAGCCGGCAAAATCTGCGAGTGAGCTGTAGAGGTCAGGCTTCCCTCGCTGCACAGCTGTCTGGATGGGCAGCCGCCTTCCCTCGGCTCCCCGGGCTCCCGGGAGGGCAGCCCGGCTGTGGGAGGCAGGGCTGGCAGGGCTCTGGCAGCAGCGAAACTCCGCTGCGGGGGCGGGCGGAGCAGCGCCGGCAAACACTGCGCTGCCCTGCGTGGGAGCGACATTTACCCGCTCTACGGGAGGAAAAAGACGAAGGGAAAAAAAATGCCACGTCCTCCGAAGCTTCATTTTACACATTTAAGTGTTTTGTTTTGGTTTTTGTTTTTTTTTTTGTTTTGTTTTCCTTGTAAAAGTGGTGTGATAATACCTCAGCAGGGATTTGTTTTGCAGAAATTCGTACTGACCCTGACACAACCCAGGGTATGGTATCTACTTAATCCACTCTCGGGCACCGAATAGACGATTGAGTACTCGCCCACAGCAATGAGTGGCAGAGGATATATTACAGTAACCTTGAAATCATGCCGATAAACAGGGGTAACTCATGTAACACACGTGTACTAGAAAATGCTAGGGCCTGCTCATTTAAATGTGGCATTATTAATATGTTATTCATTCCTAACGTTGTTTGATTTGCCGTGGCTAATTATCCTTATGATATTAATTTCTTATCTTACCAGCAACAATTTGCATATATAGTTAGCTTACTGAAATGAACTCTCTCTCTTCAAAATCAATTACATTAATGACTATTTTTTTGCCAGTCATTTCCTGTGTAGTATTGAAAATGCTGTGCTTTTGGAAATGCAAGATTGGAAGGAAAATAATGTCACTTCTAATACTTTTTTCAACTCTGAAAAGCTCTGGCTTACCAGACCAACTTTATAAGGAGCCTTGCACATCAGACTGAGATTAGATTCTACTAAATTTTGGTGAATTTTTCTCTTCAAGGCAGATAGGTATTTCCTTCATTTCACTAGATATATGCGATAAACTAAAAAGCTTGTCTTAAACGATGCTCAGTATTAGGGTAATATTAACTTGTAGTTTGTCCAAGTATGGAAAGAAAACTCAGCTGTGCATCTCATTCTGGAGATACATTCTTTGTTTCTGAGTGCATCTGAAGCTTGCTGCAGGCTCAGTAATATTAGTATCAAAGCTCAGAGCTCAGTTCACCAGTTATCACTTTCTTGGGACCTGTGTCATATCTGTAGCTCCCAAATGTGTGATGAGAAAAGAGATGACAAAGAGAGGACAAGCTCAGAGATGATAATAGCCTTCTTAGGTAGGTATATTTAATATACCTGCACTTTGAGCAGGAAAGACTCTATCAAAAATGGCATCAAATGGCAGCCCTTGAGGTCTGAGACTTAGAGCTGTGTTCTTGCTTCCTCCCCTCTTGCTCAGGCAGTGAGGTGTGTGCATGGCTGCATTTTGCAGAGAGAACTGTGGTGAGTTGTTGATTGAGCTGAGGCAGATGTCCCCTTGGCCCTGTGTTGACCACTGATTAATGTTCCAAATGCAATAAAAATGAGCTGGGTGCATTTTCTGTTCCAGGCACCAGCATACAACCGGCACAATCTACCTGCTAACACAAGTGAGAAAGAAGCGCAAGAAATCCTCATCCGTCGGGAACACAGCCTGAGGCAAAGTTACAGGAAGGGAAACAGCTTGCCTTGGGGTAGACCGGTACCTGTTATCTATCTACTATTTATGTAAAATTGCCTCTGCTTCTCTGCAAATATGGAAAGACACACATTTTTATGTGCTCTTTGCTGTAATTAAAATGGGAATTTCCCCCAGTGTGCTCATGCAGCATCTAAGAAGAAAGAGCTTCACTTAGCATGTGAACTGCAAAGTTTTCATGCCTGATCTCTGTACATTGGTCAGAAATCAGATACTCTGGCTGCATGTAGTAAAATAATATAACTTGCATTGATTTTGCATGTGCAAAGTATAGTGTAATCAAAAAAGGTCTGATGCAAAGTGTCTGGCACGTTGACGATTTGGGCTCTGAATCAGTAAGAGATTTGTCTGACCAAAGGTAGGCATTGAACAGCACAGACATTTACAGCTGAGATAATCATGGTTAAGGAAGAGAAATAAATTCTTTTTTGGCTAGATTAGCTGTATTTAAATTTTTCACCTGAAATAAGAAAGGTGAATCTTAGGACAACACGTTTTTCTCCGCTGACGGTAAAAAAACCTCTATGGCTATAATATCAGACAGACATTCTCACTGGAGCTGACATTGAGTTCAATCATCCAAATCAAGCATTGATCCTACCTCTCAAAATTTGGTTGTGAAGGTACAGCATATTACCATCCCTCTACTGTTTCACCAAGTAAGTGCCAAGTGGAGGCAACCACGGGCACTGAACACACTCCTGTCTCCTACACAGGTTAACACCACAGAAGTACGCTACCTCTCCTTGCCTCAGGGTCCACACCAGCCCACTAGAAGAAAAGCCAGGCATGTTACTTTTACAGGTAATGGAAGTGCTTTACTCTGTCTCCTACTCCAGCAGCAAAAGAAACGTGGCCAGTTGTTTGGTGGATTTAACAGTACCACGTGAATACTCCCATGGAAGTCCACGGCCTCTTTAAATGAGCTACACACCTCTCTTCTTTCTCTTTTATCTATGTTGTTTATATGATCGTTACTGCAGCAGTTTCTGTTTTGTTCCAGCACCTCCTACTTTTCTCTTTTTCCCTCCTGAACAAACATTCCTGTGATCCCTGCAGTTCCACCTGGCCAAGCCCAAGAACACAAATTATCTGTTCCCCGCAGCCTCACAGACAAAACTGTATGCAAAATTATTGTGAGTTGCTGAACATGTAGCCCAGTCCAGGTGAGACTGATAGAGCTCCATGCCCCCAGGCCCTCCAGGTACCAAGACTGAGCAGGTATTCCCAACAGGCAGCCCCACACCAAAATTCAGTGCATGTGCCTCTGCCAGGCACAGAGAGCAGCACAGACATGGCACAGTGCTTATACAAATGCAAACAGCACTGGTGGCATCATCCTTGTCCCCTCTCTGGCTGATGAGGCTGATAGACTGTTAGTTAAAAATTATAAATACATACATGCTATCTGAATCCCCAGCAACTGGCCTGAGATACATGCTCCTCTCAGTAGCTGGCCCTGGACCTTCCATATGCACATTTGGTGGCACTTGGGCATGTCAGCCCCTGGGGACACAGCCCCCTAGCAGCTGCTGGTACACAGCCCTACACAGACATGCACACAGAGACATGGTCTTCCACTCCACCCCATGTATTGTAGGGCCCTCCAGTAGCTGGCCTTGGGCAGCCAGTCTTCCCTGGAGCAGCTTCCTGGATGCCCTGGTGTCCTCTTGCCTCACACACAGGGACACACACGTGCAAACCTCTCTTTGGAACCCAGTCCAGATAATGGCCTTACTAGTAGCCAGCCACAGATGCCATGGTCTCTTCAGTCACTGCTCTGCACCTGCTGTTCCCTCCAGTAGTCACCTAAGAGACCTTCTGCCCTCCTCAGTCTTTGTTCCAGACTCGTGGTTGTTCCAATAGGCAGTTCCCAAGCCTCTTATCCTACTTAATGGCTATTTTGGCATGATGATTGCCAGCAATTTTGTACTGACAGATGCACCCCAGTCCGTCCAGCTGCTGGCACAGCCTCCACACACCCAGGCACACTGTATGGAGAGCTGCTGATAGAGAAACACAGTCAGAAGTACAGTCAAATGAAAAAAACAGGACAAACTGTATTGATCAAGTGCAGGGCATTACTGGACACATGTATTGACTGGCTCTTGCAATCCTCCTTTTGCTTTATTTTCCTGTGCTAGTTTCCCCCTGGACTTCCCACGTTTATTCCTTTCACTGCCTTTGGTTCCTGCCCTAAATCCTGTATGGGCACCCACACACGATAACAGCAAAATGGAAACCCACAGGAACTACTCAGAAGGGAAAATAAATGTTACTCAAGGGTTTTTTTTTTTTGTCCTGTTCATCAGGATATCATTACAGGAGATATGTGTCTTTCTAAAAGATTTAAAGTGTTCCACAGTCTCAGATCCAAAAACACTTTCAAGGGACCTCCTGGGATGTAGGTATATTATTTTGGTGGGGAGAGAGCTAAATCCTGAAGCAATGAATGCAAGTACTTTTTTACTATTAGATAGGCCTGAATTTGAGCCCTGCCTTGTGATCTCTGCAAATAAGTAGACTTTTTGGTCCAGCTCCTGGTCGCATCTCAGGGCCATTGCATAGCATTAACATCATTTTAGGTGTCTTCAGCAGGAGAAAGCCATCCTAAAGTCCTCTCATAAACTGTTGGGATAAGATGAACTGCACTTGGAAACTAAGAAGAGAAGTACTCAGTATGAAGGGAATTAGAGTGACAACCTCATATATGCACATATGCATCTGCAGAGATAAATGTCATATCTTCTCTCTATGCCTAGAAGACCTTCTGGAAAAAGCATCCTCCAGCAAGCTTGGTTTAGCTCTTATATATAGCATGTGCAGAAAGTTTAGTAACTAAGAGGCCAGAAATGACCACAAATACATCCCTAAGTCACCTACCAGCTCTTCCTGCCAATCATGTAAATGAATCGTCCAGAGAGGTTGTTGTTGCCCAGACAAGTTATGGACTCCCCATCCCTGGAGGTGTTCATGAGCAAGCTGGATGGGGCTGAGAACCTGGTCTAGAGGAAAGTTCCCTGTTAATGGAAGAGGGACTGAAAGTAAAGGGATCTCAAGGGTCCCTTCCAACCCTAACCAGTCTATGATGAATTTTTTCTTTGGCAGTATATATCATTCATACTTTGAAGCAGTAATGATCCCAAAGGGCTATGTAGAAGCCCTTGAAATCTAAGAAATCCTATCCTGCTTAGGGTGTAGTATGTCCATGTGGCCTACGAGCAGCAGTGCTTTTCTGTGCCATCTGTGAAATAAATATTAGCTTTAAAATAATTTAATAGCTATGTGTCTGCAATAATTTGTTAAATTTTGACACAGTGACCATGTAGCAATACATGTGTACTTTATCTGTAGCAGGATTTGGACTAATTTTATTGTTCATCGACTTCTGTGCTTATATCCCAGAACCTTCTAGCTTAGATTGTTAGGAGATGTTTCTTACATTAGCTACTTTGCTACTGTGTAGTTAGACTACAAGAAAGGTGAAAAGGTATATTCTATAAACTCAACAGGATGAGAATACCAGTTATTGGCCTATTGCAGGCAAATTTTTACAATGTACTTGTGGCAAAGCAAGCTGGTAGGAGCAGATCTGACACATCCAAAGTAATCAAAGCACCCCTGGTTTCAGACGAAACCCTTCTTTTCCTCCTTGTTAGTCAGAGGTCACTGGCAAACTTGATTTTTAATGGACTAGAGTTTTCTTCCTTGTCACGCTTTTTTTTTTTCTGCTGTTGGTTTCAAAATGCTTTTTAACCACGGTACTAGGTATACTTTTGAAATTTGAGGAAAGTTCAAATTACATAAAGGAACACTCTTGCATTTCACTCTTGACCTTCACCCTTGCAGTGAAGGCACTGGGCAGGTCTGTGAGACACCAAAAGGTAGCTGAATGCGCTTGTCCTCTGGGGTTTCAGAGCTGGGATAAGGTAAATACAATCTTTTAAACATCAGCTTTGAGATGAAAATTAAAAATCAGGGCTATTTTTTGTTCTTGACTGCTCCCTTATTCTATAGTAATTATTTAGGATGCTTCAGTTCCAGGGCACTGTATTGAATGGAATACCATTTATCTGTCCTTGCCAATACCATGGCATTTCTCATTTCTCTAAAAAATGAATTATTTGTCTATTTTTCTTTAGATCAGCATAGAAGTGGCTCTGGTTCTGCGTTCCCATTAATGTCGAGATCCCAGCCCCGACTGCGGCCCCTCGAAGCGAAGCACCGCCAGGCACTGATTCCAATGGCACACTTGGATGGACGAGCAGCTCCAGCCAGCCTGCCAGGTGGAAGAGGAAACTCAGTCGGCCGCCATCGCTTCACCAGAGCAGACAGTCTAGCTCCAGTGCCAAAGGCTCGGTTCGCTGTCAGAGAAGTAGAGGAGTATGAGTCAGAGGAAGAGACAGAAACAATGGCACCAGCCAGGCCATTAGTTATATGAGAGAAGATCAGTGTTTGCATCTCTAGGGTCCCTCGTACACTGCTTCAAAAGAAATAACAAAGCTCTTATACGGCCCAAACCTTGATTTTCCTCTGGGGACCAGTGTACTTGTTCTCGTATCACTTTCAAGAGCTGTATTAAGGTACTTAGTGGCTCAGAGAAGATTCAAATTCTTATGTGCTTATATCAAGCTTTCTTTCCAACAAAACACTACAGGAAAGAGGAGAATGTGATATTTGTAGGGGTTTGGACATGGATTTAAACAGCAGCAGTTGGGTGCATGCAATTCTGTGGGTGGAAGCTGACACTGCCTTTGTTTCATACAGTGGTCTGCATCCAGAGGAAAGACATATGTAAAGGCATTTTTGACATATGAATGATTACTTCAACTTGCTTTTGGCCTCAGAGTAGCTGCAATTCCAGGAAAGAGTTAAAAAGAGAGAGGCATTTTTCAGGGTGTGTGAATGTCGCTGAAGATGCCTAAGCAAGACCTTAAGTCAAAATGATTTTTAGTAGACGTTTTCAGCACTTGAGAACCTCTTGGTACCTCAGGTTTTGGCTGTGCAATAGTGACTCCTGCTACTTAAATCAATTTCAACATGTAGGCTGCTATCACTCACCTGCAGTTGTTTTGGATGAATAAAGGAGGTATTCTTGTATGTACAAATCCAGAGGGGTTTTCAGGCAGGAGTGCTGTCAGGATTTTATTTGTAAGAAATGGGATGGAAAGAACATACACAATATTCCTGTGATTTAGCAAGTGGGAAGCTTCCTTGTAAAGTATCTAACCTCTCCATTCCTCACTCCCACCCTGTGCGCCCAAATGCATACACCATTCTTCACACAAGCAGATGAGCAATGGAGATAGGAAGCAAGAAACTGGGATTAAAGGTAAAGGGAGCCTAATCCTGTGTCCTGCTGGTTAGCAGGAAAGAGAGCCCCTGTGTTTTTCTCCCAGCTTTTTGTGGTGTGTCCGCCTATTTGTTGTACAGAGAAGCTTTTCCTTTAAAAAGACAGAAATAACCAGAGGGATGTGCACTACAGCACTTGACCTCCCAACCTTTCTACAAAGCTCCCTTCCAAGTGGCTCTATGTGCCCATGCTCCACTCTCAATGGTGGTCTCTCTAGCAGCAGGAGAAGCAAGAAGTATGGTCTTGAGTAATTTTAGCTAAGTCTCAGACACACAGTTCCTCTGATGAAGTTCTTTTCTGCAGAATGGAAGCAGCATCGCCACTGTCTTCTGTGTCTTGGCACTGTAGTTGAGCTGGAGTCCAAAAGTCCACAAACCCACTATTACAGCTGCACTAAAGTCAAATCTATGGTTAAGAAATGCACCAAGTTCAGTCATGTTTTTGTCAAGTTTCCTTCTTTCTCCTCCACTCAGACCTTACTTAACTGCCCAACTCAATTATCTGTAAATGATACTCTAGTAGTCAGAGATGCAAGAGTTAGAGATAGCAGTGCTACCTGCATGTTTCTCTTTTTTATATTGCTGGTAAGCACTTGTATGTCCTGGTCCATAAAAGAACCTATTTCTGTAAGTTATCATTTCACATTTCTTAAAAAGGGTTTCTGATTCAGGACGGGTGGAATATAAACTAACAAATTTGAAAAGCACTGCCAGAGGACAAAACCCCTACAAGCTCTTTCCTCCATTTTCTCATGTCTGCAGCTTTTATGCTAAGTAGGTTATAATGAATCGAATCATCTGTACTGAAACTGTACAAAGCTTTATGAAACTTGAGTTCTGTTTGTATTTCCTTATTGTGCCAGAGAAATTATACAACTTCCTTTTATTAAAACAGTCATATGTTATTGAAACAGGGTAGGATTTTGCTTCTGTACCAATACTGATTTTACAATGAAATACAGTTCTGTACCTGAAAATCAACAAATAAACCCAGCTCCACCAAAGGAGGAAGTGCTCCACAGCTTTTTAAACAAAAGCCTTGTGTCAGATCTCAGTCCTACAGCAAGTTATATTGACATATCATAAATCTAAATTAAAGCATGATATTAAAGGAAAGAGTTATTATACAAAATCAGGTCTTAAATTGCACTGTGAACCACACAGTTGCCACGTGATATTTAATTGAGGGCAAAATTAGTGCCCCTATGATGTGGTCTTAGGCCACAGAGGTGCA
Organism: Rhipidura dahli; assembly: GCA_013399225.1. NCBI lineage: Eukaryota > Metazoa > Chordata > Aves > Passeriformes > Rhipiduridae > Rhipidura > Rhipidura dahli. The sequence continues at coordinate 992,453 of VXAC01003061.1, read as the reverse complement.
TGGAGTAGGGTGTCAGAGGTGTGAAATCTGCTTCTTCATTTCAGAGTTGTGGGGGAGTAGGATCTCCAAAACTGGCCAGTGGGTGATGTGAACTGCTGGCAATCCTTGGAGACTGAGAGAATGTAGAAATTTGAAAGGAAGGAGAAGAAGGGATAGCCTCATCTTCCAAAGGAGGCTCACGAGGGACAGCTTTAACAGAGGAATTACTATGAGCTGCAAATTCAGCATTTCATCTTTAAGAAGATTTAATCAATGAATTAAAGTCTGGGGGAACTGGACAGAGACAAACTCTGTGAGATGAGGATTAATGGGATGTCTGGAGTGGCATGGGAAGGGACTACACATGCATCATGAAAAAGAGGAGTCTGTGGAGTTTGGTTGGTGTATCTTTGACAGGCATGCTCAAAATTTACTCCTAAATTCCTTAAATACTGTAGAAGTCATAGAGCATTATATAATTATCCACCAGAAGCAGGGAGCAAAACATTCAGTTTCTAATTATGGTTTTAGGACTAGAGAAAAATAATAAAACACTAAGAGAATTAGTACACAGATGGAGCCAAATCTCTCTCCTTTGCTTCATTCCTAATATTCTTGTTGATGAAATCAGCCACCCAGAACTTCAGAGAGTGTAAAACTAGAAGTTAATAGAGTGCTCTCAGATTTTGCAGTCTGGCACCTAGACTTGTAAAGCCTATTTTTAGTTTTCTTTCCTAGCAATTAGTAAATAGCACTGGAAGAAAATTTTTTTCTGTGACATTAGTTGCTGTTAATGGCTTTGCTGGCCATCAGCCAAGAAGCAATGCTGCAGATGACTGTATGAAATATGTTCCAAAATATAAAATTGCACATTTTATTTTTTTATCATTATTTCTTACTTGTGGACAAAAAAGTTCTCCTGAAAGAAGCACATTATTTATGATTTAAATAGCAATAACTACAGCAATATCTTATTACAAGTAATTTAATCCATGTCTATAGGCTTTCAGGCCTCCCCATAAAGAAAACTGAAATGGTTTAGGGCATGAATTTAAATCCACTGTGTGTGGGCATTCTTAAACTCTTTAACCTGGGTCACATCCAGGAACATTGTGCTGATAATTTATAAAGGTAAGTTAATTCAAGACCTCTTTCTTTTTAGGCTGGTACAGTGTTATTTACTCAGGAACTTAAATTCCACACAGTTTTAAGGTGAACTGGCACAGGAAACTCATGCCCAGAAGGTGAAAAATATTATTCAAAATCCAGAGAGGAACTAAGAGCTCAGAAAGTTAAGACTATTTCCTTGAGCAGGAGGATAGAGCAAGACAGGTGAGTTTCAGGAAGGAACAATAATGAATAGCCTTTACCTTTCACAGCAGAGAAAATAGGAGATCCCCTATGCTGTGGTTTAACCCCAGCTTCCAGCTCAGCCCCATGCAGTCACTCCCTCGCTCCCCCGCAGTGGGATGGGGGAGAGAACTGGAAGGAAGCCTTGTGGGTTGAGATAAAAACAGTTTAATAAGTAAAGCAAAAGTCATGCACACGAGCAAAGCACAACAAGAAATTTATTCACCACCTCCTCTGGACTGGCAGGGGTTTGTTCAGGCATCTCCAGGAAAACCAGGCTCCCATACCCATAGCAGGGACTTGTGAAGGCAAACACCATCACTCTGAGTGTCCCCCTGCTTCCTTCCTATTTTCCCAACCTTTATTGCTGAGCATGACACCACATAGTGTGGTGGTCAGTTGGTCAGCTGTCCAGTCTTGTGCACCCCCAGCCTGTTCACTGGTGGCATGGGGTGGGGTGAGGGGCAGCACAGGTCTTGGCTCTGTGTAAGCACTTCTCAGCAATAACAAAAACATCCTGTAAACAGCACTATTTCCAGCACAAATCCAAAATGAGCTACTGTGAAGAAAATTAACTTTATCCCAGCCTAAACCAGCTCACACCTGAACAGAACTTGCTAATCATTGAGAAAAATTAGACAATAATAAGAACAGTCATAATGAGAAAATATTTTAGTAGTAAAAGAAATAATGGTCAAACAGAATATTGCAGAAAAAGGGAGGGATTTATCAAGGTCAGTAATACCTTGTGAGCAGCTGTCAATACTTTTGTATTTATTGCGCAGTGTAATTAGCTGTTAGATCTTATTGCTCCTGCTGCAGCTATTGCTTTTCAACTAATATCCCTAGTGGGTAAGAATGTGTAGCAAAGGAGAACCTCTTAGAGAACTTAGCAAGAAGGATGCTGCAGCAAGGGGGGTGCCAGCAATCAGGATACCATAGCAGCTTGTGCAGGGAGCATCCAAGCTGTGACCTCCAGAAACACCAGTTGACAGGGTGCACTGGAAGAAGACATTGCTATGGTCCCTCCTCAAGGGGCAGTGGTGCCCACCCCTGTGCAGTCAGGGCTGTTGCCAGCTGTAAAGCACCCATGGCAAAAAGATGCTGGTTACAGGATAATGCCAGCAAGCAGGATAGGGAAGGATGTTGTGAAAGACCCAAAAGCAGTTCCTGAGTCTCACCTGGGGAAGACATCGGCGAAGGACGCAGAACCAGGCACTGGGGGAGGTAACTTGCCTTGTAGCATGGCCCAAAACTCCAGTGAATAGAGCAGGCATGTGTCTATCAAAGCCAGAGGGAAGGAGCTGCAACAGATGGAAAAGAGCAAATGTCCCAGCAGGGGTTCTGGGTGGGCTGACTTGGTGCTGTGTGCGTGCGCCAGGGAAATACAGCGGCTGGAACGGCAAATGCTCCGGTGTGCTCAGAGCAGCAAAGGAAGGCTCTGAGACATTCAGAGAAGTAGGTCAGGGTTTCAGGCTGGAGGGGCTGGCAGAGATCATGTTTAATGTGAGAAGGATAAAATTCATATTTATGAGAGAGGTGGTCAGAGAAAGAGGACCAGGGAGTGATAGCTACATGGGAAATCATCAAATTGTTGTGGATGAGAAACCCGACTTATAAGTAAGAGAAGATGAAAAAATTGTGAAATTTTCCTTATTTTCTTGCTGGTGTGTTAGTTTCGAGAATTAACACTTTCAAGCTTTTTTTTTTTTTCCTGCAGCCACTAGGTCCTGAAAACTCACATTTTATTGTCATATATTAGTGGTAGCTACTATTGAAAAGCCTGTGGGAGACTGGAAAATAGCAACAAATATTTTCAAGCTTCCTTTTTCCATATGTACTCTTTTAAAAATTTTCTATTTACATATATGGATAAAATACAAACAGTGAGAGTGGAAAAGGAGATTATTTTATCTTTATATTTTGTTTGTTTTTTAGGTAGGACAATTACATTTATTGTTTTGCCAAACTCACTATACTTGAGAACCTTAAAATTAAAGGTGTTAGGTTATATGAGTAATATTCTGAACCAGTTAAAAGGATTGGAAGTCTATTGAGCTAAGTTGCTCAGTTAATTTAATTTTGAGAACCTCAGTGTTAGTCATAAGTGAACCACCTTTTCTTTCCTTCTTTGGAAGTAAAATACCTTTCACAGGTATTAAATTTCAAAAGTTAATATTGATTCTTGTTTATTTCTAGTCCACTGATCCTCATGGAAAATTTTGAGTACCTTTCAGTCATAAGAAAAGAGACATAGACTGAAGCAAAGAATGCCAAATTTTGATTTTCAGAATTTTCTTTGGCAGGGCAGATTGCAGTCACACCAACAGCAAGCAGCTGGTCAGGAGTAGACACCCAAAGTGAACATCATACCTTACTTACTTTTCTACTGTCCTTGTGGGAGAAAGGTAGAAAAAAAGAAGTATCTGTCAAGAATATCCACAGTGATCTGTGGACACAAGCATTAACAATCTGCAACCTCCCTTTTACATGTGCAAACACCAGTCAGGTCTTTAGATATCTGCTCATCTGTAACCTGATATTTCTCATCAGTAACCTGTTCTCCTAAATCCAATTATATCATTAAAGGTTCTTGAAGTTAAACTGCTATCACCTGTGCCAGGTGTTAATTTAGACTCATTATTTGGTACTAAGCCTAGCTCCTTTTGCTCCTTGCTCTAATGTATCATCAGCAGTGTTAAGGGGTGAAAATAATGAGTTCTGCACGAATGTCAAAATAAAAGGGCTCTTATTTTTCTTAGGATATATTGAAATAAACTCTATAAGTCTTTAGATAGCTATAATCATGACTTTATTTATGGGTAAATTTCCCATCACAGAAGCTTGCACAGGGTAAGAAAACAATATATAAATGAAAGCCAACTACCCAAATATATTCAGTTTCAATACTGCACAATGATGAATATTGATAATATTTGCACGAGGTCTTCCAGGTGCAAGGCACAGACAGTTCAGTGTCAGGACATCCTGAGATTTATGCCAGTGTTAAAACCCTATGTGTAAAGTGGACAGACTTCCACAAAAACATAAGCAGTGTGTACATATAACACAGGAACAGTGCCAGGAACAAGAGACACTGGTTTCTTGACCTCAAGTCTACCTTTACTTCGCTTTGGCTTTCAGGTGACTGAAAACTGTGTAAAGGAGCAAAAGTACAGGCTGAAACTTTTCATTCATCTTGCACCACAAAAAAGGAAACAATTCACACACAAAAAGTGCACTGCTTCAAGCCAGAGATCAGGACTTGCTGCTTACAAACACCCAGTGTCCTAAGACATGTCATAAAATTTTGCTATACTTAAGATAAATGTAAAAAATATATGTAATGTAAAAAAAAATTTCACTCATTTTCCCCTTGTACATTCACTGTTTTTTACATATGTTCTGCATGTTTTGCTTAGTTCCAAAAGCTGGTGACATTGTAGGAAGTGAATATACTATGGCAAACACACTTTTCTCTTGGGAAATGGAACAGAAACTCTTGGAAGCTGCTCCTCTTCCATTTTGGTCTGATGGGGATGGGAAGCTGCAGATCTTTAGCACAGGTGTTAGAACTAGGGGAAGCCTCTTAGGGCTGAAGACGCTCAAGGCTAAGTCACACACTTATGCCACAAGCCACCTGAGTTGACAGGTTTGGCAGAGGAACCACAGGAGCTCTTTGCCCCCTGGATCAGCAGCCAGAGGTTAAAGAGACCCCTTGGGGAATCTTTGGGGCAGCTGGACAGAGCCCCTGGGGCTGAAATTGGTGGGGATCTGCTCAAGGCAGCCAGTAGCACTAAGGGCATAAATCAATGGGGTATGTGTATGGCTACCTTGCAGTGACCTGATAAACACCTCGGCCTCCACTGACTCCAGTGCTTGCTCAGACACCTTCCCCATGTGTAGACACCTCAGTGGTGAACATATGCAGCTTGCTGTGCCTGAAGTAGTATTCCACTGACCTCATCCCTTTGGCACTTATGAAAGAAAAGCTAGGCTTTGTTCTGACTTCTTTCTTTGAGACAAATCTTCTTTTCCTCCTCTATAAGCTAAGCTTTTTCTACATGTATACATAAAGCACATAGACACATATATAAACATCTATCTATCTATCTGTCTGTCTGTCTATCCATCTTTAACAGTGTTTTGCTGTGTACAACTCCCATATCCCTCATTTCTAAAAGACTTTCTGTCTTTAAGTGTATTTGGCTCTGTCAGCTGCAACGGCTTTAGTGACGTAAAATCACAAGGCTCACATTACTGCTGCCTCAGATGGACCCTTCGGCTTGAATTCCACTTAATGATAAATATTCCAAAATTGTTCCCTCATCATTTTCATAAATATGCAAACACTGATTCAAATGAAAGTGATGACTGCTGTCAAAAGCCCTAACAATTTGAAGGAGCTTTTTCAGGAGCTTTTTTCTTATTTTTCCACAGGGTGGAAATGCCTGATACTGATTTACCAAGAACTGCAGAGCAGATAGAACAGCTAGTGCCAAGATCAGATTTACATGTCTTGTTCCTATGTAATGTAAAGAAAGACAGATGTAGTGACCAAGTTCAAAACTTCATATAAACAAGTTTGCATGAATTAGTTTAAGTTCCAAAGCTCAAATGAGCTCACTTTATTATTGTTGTTGTTATTATTATTGGTGGGATTTTGTTTCAGTTTGTTTGGGTTTGTTGGGGTTTTTTTTTCCCAGGCTTCCACTATGTGCAAATTTTCCTGTACTAATTTTTTGTCTCTAATGGATAAACTAAACTTCTGCTAGATGACAGCATTAATTCTGCTTTATCTGCTGGAAGAGGAATGCTTTCACCAAAGAGGAAAGGAGCTGCAGTGACCTCTGTTGATGAAATTAAGCAATGTATTTCAAGAGCCAATAAGGAAAGGCGACACATTCAAATCCTCTGCTATAAACCAATAGAACAAAAAGTAAGCTGTGCTAAGAAGAAACAACTTTCAGGCTGAATATGAAGAAGAATGACACCCACACTTAACACCCACTGAATTCAGAATCCTTATCAGAGTAGTTGCCTTTTTATAACTATTTTTAGTAATTTTTTTTTTTTTGTGTGTGTGTGTGGGATTAAAAACCATTAGCATAGAGAGAGAGGACATAACACAGAAGGGAGATGTGGGGTTTTTGCAGTTCTATACTGCATTCCAGGAGTTTATATCACCAAAAGAAAACATCATGCCTCATGTATTACATGATCCGAATTTAGTGACCAGTTCCCTGTGCCAGACTAACACAGAGTATTCTTGAAATTTTGATGCAAAGAAGATTTCCAGCTGGCAGGCTGCCTGTGGAAAAAGAAGTATCTAGGAACTGTCATGCCTTTATGGTCAAGAATTTGGAACGTGTCTTTATGGGCTAGTTCTGATACAGGAAAATAATTAAACACGTAAATACCCACAAGGATGTGGACCTTAATGCTTAACCTCAAGGCTGGAAGGAGTCTCATTAAAGCCAAGCTTTTAAGGATTGATCCCATATGAACAAAGTTACTGAAATCAATAAGAAAGCTTCCATTAAGAGCTAAGTAATTTGTGGAAATGACAGTAGTATGTCTTTATTTTTTTTCAGACTTGGGCCTTTGCTAAGGACTTCTCAGCATTAAACAAAGGCGTAAATGAGGGGCAGGGCTTTGTGCTCTTAAAGTTATTTTGTGTTTCCAAACTGCCCAGTAAACAATTGGTGCCCACACTGTTTGTCTTTTCCAGGAGCCACAGTGATACAAATTGGTATTGTTTTCCTTTAGTGTCAGGTCTTATGGTAGGTCTGACCATGATAACCATGATAGAATTTTCAGATATTTCAGTTTGATAATGCCTCCACCAAAGCCTGAGAAGATTTATTTTTTAGTATGCTTTACAGAGCCACTGCTGTCCCTAAAACATCCTTCTCAAAAGAGATAAATGGATACTGCTAATGACATTTCACTAGTATCTACTATGGTATTCTCATTCAGGGTTTGTACAGAATGACTTCTGCTAGTGTAAGGAGGGAAAAATACCAAGTTCATTCTCTTTTTAATTAAAAAATCCTAAAAAATGTACATAAAGAAATATCTTATTTTGATATAGATAAATGTAAACTTCAAAATAATAGATCAGTGCCCTATCATTAACTAGATGTTAACAGTGTGCTTGGTCTGTCAGTCTAAGAACATCAAGATACATGAAGTGTAAAGAATTAAAACCAATCCCAATCTGCATATGTTATAGCTACCATAAATATTAGGGTGTCTTTGTACAAATTTCACAGTAAAGCCAAATATTTATAGCTGCCTCTTTGAGAACTACATGCTGTCAGGTATGAAGGAAGTGTTGATGTATCTTCTATATATAATTAATTATCCTGGTGAAAATCTTCATCGACTGCTGGGAAATTATGTCTGGATATTCTCTCTGCATGAGTCTGACAAATTTTTGTGCACAATGGTCAGGATATGAGGTATAGCTGGGTAGTAGGTTAGATCAAAGATTTCTTTTCCTCAATATATTATCAACCTTCACAGAGCTCTACATGTTAAAGAACATCAAATACCCACTCACCCTGCTAAATATAAACCAACAGAAGACTCTATTCCTGGAAGAGTTTATATATTAAGAAAATTAATTCCATGTTAGAATAGCACATAGAACCATTCTATATAAAGAATAATTTTTTTCTGCTAACTGTTATCCTACCTTGTGGTAAAAAATTTTTTTAGGTTGCTTGACAGAATTGTAAAAGGAACCTTTGTAATTTTGCAAATAGCTACAACTTTTTCAGTGAGGCTGAAATCACCTATGCTCTGATATCTGAGCTAAAAATGAGCTCCAATTCCACATGTATTAGCTTTGTGATCTTAGGTATCATTTTAGGAAGCAGGTTGTGACTTGAAAGGAATCAAACCATCTTATTGCTGCTTTCTACTGTGCAATCTTATTACTCAGCATTCAGGATTTATAATTTAGTTATTTTCAAATTTAATATTATAGTGCGTTTATGAACAAGTTCCTGAGTTGTTATTTATGTACCAGTCTTTAGAGGTCATCTCTTTTGGCTTATCTTATAGGGGAGAAACGAAAAAAGTCAGCAGTCATCTTTTTTTATGTCAGCAAAAGTATCTTTTTCATACAATTACAACTGTTTGACAGGAATTTGCTCAAACTTAATGAATATCTTTGGATAGAGATTAAAAATGGAAAATTACATCTTCAGAGATGTACTTTTCTTTAAATTACTAGTATGTGAAAACTGTTTTGGAACTTTAATTGCTGCTACAGGCTTACTACAAAATAAACTTTGCAATAAACCCTGGCTGATCCTTATCTATAACCAAAAAATCTCCACACTGGCAATAGTATAATGTAGGGTGAAATCCTATATGGATTTAGATTTTTTTTGCAACTGAGTTCAAAAAAGCAGGATTTCCTCTTCAAATAGCTCCAAACTTCTCCTCTCTGTATGTGGAGATTATCTGGATCCTGCAGTAATTGCTGGTTTGGTCAATTGCTTGATTTTCTGCAGTGAGGAGACTTACATATTTTCTGGTTTTGGCCTTACACAGAAGCATTCGGGTATCATTTCTCAGGGTAAACTGGACAGTTCAAACCCAGAATTTGAGTGACCTCCTGAGTTGGAAGCCAACTTCTCAGCTCAGTGCCAGCTCTGAATCATAACAATTATGCCTGTTTCCGAAAACTGCATCTGAACCTGCCGTTCTTTTGACCCATGTGATTTTGGCAATTTGTATCTCTCTGTTCATCCTATTTTAGCATGATACAGGTGAGAGAATCCTGAGTCTCAATTCCAGGAGAGAAGGCTTCATCAAATGCTCCCTGAGAGGCACCCACTACAAAGTTGATAGGTAGAATCTCTTCTCATAACAGAATCACAGAATGGTTTAGAAGGGACCTCTGGAGGTCATCTACTCCAAACCCTCATGCATGACTCCTGTCTAGTGAGTAATCAGTTGAAAAATAGCTGGAGAATGCACACACCTACAAGTTTCTTAGCAAGGGTCAAAACTCATATTCCATCCCAGCACTCTCAGAAAAAATTCAGGAAAAGAGGTACAAGCAGTGATCCATGGAGGAGGAGGCACCTTGCCTGGGCTGGTCTGTGATATTTTAATAGTAGCTGTGGGAAAATGCAAGATTTGAATCCATCACATTTGGCTTCAGATATGTGCCCAGCTTATCGAGGCAGGGTGTCCTTTGTGCTCAGATCTGAAAGGCAGCATCTGCAGGCAGTGATTGATGGGCCTTTTTGAAGTGCCTGCTGCTTTCCAGGAGACCTAAATAGGTCCCAAGGTGCCATAGCTACAGGACAGATGAGGCAGCCTAAAAATAAAATTATTAATGCATTTTACTGAGGAGTTGAAGGGGGTTTTGAGAGATTTTGGTCTTTTTTAGAGCAGCATCTGAACAAGTTTTATGTGATGCTAGGGCTGGTCTTGTGAGCAATTGTTAAAAGCATGCTGATACTTTTTACTGTTGCTCTGTATCAAGATACTTGTATGAGCCCTAAAAAAGCAATTTCCAGAATCAGAGCAGCTGTATCATCATCTGTATCATGAGCCCCATGCTCATATTCATTTAAGAAGCACATCTATTTTGCCTATTTTGCATCTGCTCACATGTGTGTGGTACTGAGCTAGTCTGGGAATCCTGCTGCCAGGACTGGACTGCATGTGGATCAAAAATTTGTTACTTCTTCACAACTAGACTTCTTACAGCTTCGAGTTTCAAGGTATTTGGCTTCTGCAATAGAAAACACAGGTCAGACAGATTCCTCTTTCCTCTTTAAGGTTTTTTTTTGTTAAACAACTGCTCTGGTTTACTTCAAACACTGAGGGATGGTGTTTGCTACAATTACAGGACTGGCACCAAAATGCTGGTCAAGCTGAGATGAGAACCAAACTGCTTATGTGACAAATTTACTTCACCACAAGACAAGCAGAGGTTAATTGCACAGGACAGCTATGCAGCCTCTGCTCCTCTCCTCAGAAGTGGCATTTCCCAAGGAACCTGCAAATGGGAAAGGGTATTAACTTATTTCTATGCACTAAGAGGTGATAAACCTTGTTGCAAATTATGTTGGAAATTTTGCTAATTCTTTATTTTGGTAGTGTGCTCCTTCTTCAGAAGCCACAGATGGAGTGTCACGCAGGAGGAGTTAAAAAAATACCGGTAGTTAATGACTGTGGGTATAACAGCTCCACCTTTATTTTCCATGATGCAATGTTCTAAGAGAGACTGTTGCATAAGAAAGCAATCAGAGGCAGGTTAAATTACAAGGAAATGGATACAATCTTCTCAATAAAGTAATGCTATCCTAACATGGCTTCTACTAGTAGATTTGTTGTTTGTAGGCATTGGAACACACTTTACCATTCCTCTGCACTTTTGTGCTATGGTACTTAAAATGGTTTTCTTCAGGGTGTAGTTTTTCATTTGTTTTTCATTTGTTTGTTTGTTTGTTTGCTGGGTTCTTGCCCTGTGCAGCCTTTTCCCTGATTAAAAAGTATGTTCATATTTTGATGTCCACATGTAATTGTGGGATCAAATCCTACTGATTTTTTATGACTTTTAAATGTTTGCAATTAAGTTGAGAAGTCTAACATTTAAGTGTCTATGTCCAGTTGAAATGGTTTATAAATACGGGAGCAGATTGCTCAGATACATAAAGAATGGGAAAAGTAAAGTCAAATTACTTTTAGGACTGTTTATTATAGCTAATTAAATGGAAGATATATAAAATATCAATAAAATTATACTCATATATATATGTGCATGTATGTGTGCATGTGTGTTTGTGTGTAAATGAATTGATAAAGATATTAAATGTATATATAAAAGGAAAAGAGGCTGTCTGTTGTTCACTGAAGAAGGAGTAAATTTGTTCTCTACTAAACTATTAGCATTTCAATATAATCAAAACCAGATATATGAAGAGGGTATAGGAGCCAAAGTGATGGTGAGATTACCAAAATGTCAATACTAAAAAGGCTCATCAGATCTTTTCAGTGGTATGTTACATATACCTTACATTTAAAAAGTCTATCAAATGCTGAGAAAGTTAACTGTAGTAATTTCACTGAGACAGAGAAAATCTGACATCTTCCTTGTTATGCTAGTGTGTCCAGTTTGCTTCTATACCAGTGAGCTACCATTAGTTTGACACAGAGCTTCCACTCTCAAATCTTTCTGAAAATGTGTCCACATTTTCCATTCCTGAAAGCTCCTGTATGCATCTTCCCAGTTTAAAATGTCATATAAATTATTTTCATTTTTTCTTTTGGAAAACTCTGATAATGAAAATGTTGAACATTTTTCTTGATACTCTTTTGGAATGTTAAATGAGGCATAGGGTTCAATGGTATATTTTTTGAAATAATGAGAAAGCTCTTTTTATGAAAACATAGGATTTTGATGCCTGGCTGCTGCCTGTTCTAAGCACTGCAGCTTTGCTCTCTTAACTCCACAGACTGATGCTATTCCACTTTGGAAGTGCTAAAATCCAGGCTGTAGGCTGGGGAGGGTTTCCTGTGCAGTTGAGTGTTGTATCCTTTATCTCTGGAGCACAGAGGCAGAATTTACCAGCTGTAGTCCTTTTAACTCTAAATTTATGGTGTCTTCAAATCAGAGGTTCTCTTCCAACTCTCACAGCCTCACTGACTGTATTCTACCAAATACCCTTTCTCTTTAAGAGGCGATGGGAAGAGTGGACTTTCCCATGATATGTCTTCTTGAATGGATGAATGAATGATCTTCTTTAATTTCTTACCTGATTGCTTTGTGCTGACTTTCCCAAGGACAGGATTATGTGAAGAGGCGAAGAAGATTTATTTTTACACATGAATCATAGGAACAATGAGCTGGACTAACTTTTTATTGAAAACAAGCCACTTTTTATTGAAAACAAGCCACAATAACTTTCTGTGTAAAATTTAAAGCCAAACTCCACCAAGTCAAGTGGAAAACCTATGTTCACACCAGCTCTCTATTGGTCGTAGAGCCAAACAGCTGAGGTAAGCACTTAAAGGTTCTGCAAGGATTTTCTAACCTTCTGCAGTGAAAATATAGTGACATAAGAGAGCCAAGCAATGGCTAATTGACTTCACTTGTTAGGCTGGATAAAGAGAAATAAGTAATGGAAAACTGAGTAGAGATAAACAAAACACAAGCCAGTGAAAAGAAAAATTAATCAACTCTTGAAATATATCTTTCTGAATCCTAACAGAAAGTTATACATAGTCTATAAAAATTACCACCCATTCTAGTTTAATTCTTTTTCTAGGTAACATATGCTCATTATTTAAGTCTGACATACACAGTATTAGTGTACAGACATTTAGTTCTCTGGCTAACCACTGCAGGATTTCACAAACTACCTTTCAGTGCAATTCAAATTGCAAAACATCTTCATTGTATTGAGGCTACTTCTGCTTCTGCTTCAGCTGGCAGGAACACTTCCCTGGCTTCCGTGCTATATCCCTGGATATATCCTTGTAGCTAGCGATGACCTGAGGAAGCACTGGGTGCATTTATTTGTATGTTGCAGGTGGGTTTTTGGGATGAAGAGGAGAAAGAACAGGGTTTCAGAAACAAGGTACACATGAGAAAGGGGCCATGGGGTGACTATACCACAAATTAATGCTGTTCCAGCTACTGCTATAAACTGATCACCATCGCTACTACATGATGACATTCTGTAAGGCTTCCCGGGAGACATTTCTAGACTCTTGATAAGATCTGAGTCCTCTTAGAAAAGTCCTTATCCAGGGCTGAAATGTGGCCTGCTATACCTATTCAAACCAGCTCACTCTGGTGAAAGGGGAAGCAGAGTTTAGGCTGTGCTTAACAGAGGATAAGGTGGTAGTTGATTTCCTTCAAGACAGAGCACAGCCTGGACACATTTTTTGCTTGCTTCAGAACTGCTTGAGAAACACTGTAACATTTATTTTTAAATGAAACTTCTTCAGGGAAAAAATCCACAACGCCCCAGCATTTTTGAATGCAACACTTCTTCCACACATTTGTGCCACTAATCTAGTGCCTAAGAGTGAGTTGGAAACGTAGCTTAGCAGGACTGGGTCAGTCTTTATCTTTCCCTTTGCAAACAGAGGTTACACCTCTATGCTCCAAAGGTTGTCAGAGTTGTAAATATGGGCTACAGCACTAAAGGAATCACTTCAGTCTCCAATTTCAATGTTTGAATTCATGGGAAAATGTTAAGAAATATGTTTATCATATATCTACCATAATCTATCAATCTCTGCTTTCAAAGGAAATTTCTCATTGTTGTTAATGGTATTGCAAGGCTAAAACTGAAGGCATTCTTTTAGTCATTAACTTTTTTTGCCCCCAAAGTTAAACATTTAAATTAGTATTTCTGTATTCATGGCAGTGACAGGTGCTAAGCTTGAAAACAGTGGCTACTTTTGACAGCCAGCATGGGGACACAGCCTCAGAAATCATTCAATGACTAAGTGTCCTGGTGCAGAGTGAGCTAAAGAGGGGATTTACTGTTTAAACATTAAACATGTTGCTTAGCTATTAAACAATTAGATTGTTCTAAGCCTTAAGCAAAGGAGACCAGTCTGTCTTTCTGGATTCTAGGTTTCCAGCAAATGTGCCCAACAATGTAATTTGTCAGTGATACCCAGATCACCTGAAACACAAGTAATAAAAGGAAAAGGTGCTCTCTGGGCATCTCCTCTTGATTTCGCCTGTCCTATAAACAGAAGGGCACTTTACTTTGAAGTTATAGCAGAAATTAACTTCATGGGTTATTAGTCTTCCTGGGTTATATGTGTCCCCCTGGAGTTATTAACATCATTTAGCCCTCCCACAGTAGTTTATGGCAGGTCCCTTTCTTTGTTCTTGGGAATGATATTTAATTCTGATGCCCTGTGGTGCTGCTAAAACCTCTCTGTTATTTGCTGTGAGGCACAAAATGCTCTCCCAGAGCTCCTGTCTCAATCTGCTAGAGACGCTTACTCATGGTGAGCAGAGTGCAGTGTACACACCTGCTGGCTGGGGAAAGCCTCAGGAAAATCTTCAGGAGAGTGTTCCCATGGGTGCAATTACTCTGGTACCCAGATTGGTCCTGGCTTTGGGGAGGTGGTTGCCTGTAATCCACAGAGGCAGCAGCACGTTGCTCCCTCAGGGCTTCACGCTGGAATAACTGTGACTGGTGCTGTGACCGATGCTGAGTGTGGCCCAAAGAAACCCCAGAAAAGCAGAGCTCACCACTCTCGATTCAGCACTTCATTTATGGGGCTGCTTTTGAAGATTTAACAAACTGGCATGCTCCTTCCCTCACATTCTGCATCTATAGCCAGGCAACCTGCTGCTTCTACCACTACTGGAATCCTGGAATATTAAGTGGCTGCCGGTACCTCTCCCCTTTCTCAACTCTTTCCAAGTGAAAAAAAACAAGCTGTGCAGACACAGCAGCTAACATAGTAAGGGCTTTAAAATGACTAACCAAAGTTCAGACCTGCACAGCTAAATTGCTGCCATTAAAGTGCCCATACGAGCAAGGCATAATGCCTCTGGTGGACCTGGTTTATGGGGATGGTTGCTAAGCAGTCCTGGAAAAGGCTGTGGAAAAAACACATCCTCAATGGACTATTGATTTCAGATAATAAATCACTTGGTAGCTGAGATATTCATTCACTAATTAATGGATTTAGAGACAGTTATTCAGCCAAGGCCCTGATGACACAGTTCTTATAAAAAGAGTCTTTAATGGAACAGATTTTGGAAAATGATTGTTAACATAATGCATGTAGGTGAGTGACCAGCTGCCCTCCCAAAGAAAGCCACACTCAGTCAAGCATGTTTGTATTTTATAATTCTTAAATCTTCAGTGAGGTGACTTCTAAATAAGTAAAAAACCCTCTATGTCCCCTCTTTGGTGTCTGTTTTCACTTAACTCTTGGAGCATCATGGTTGCATGTACTACAGGCACAGGGTTTCCTTGTGTTATTGTGATTCCCATACAGCTGCAGATGTCAAGATGAACCATCTCTTTGCCTGATAAAGTCCAGAAACTTCCTTCCTTCTTCTAATGGAAAACTAGATTTTTAAACAAATTTATTCTAGTAACACACTAGTGTATTTCAGCAAGGTGGTCTGTCTTTAAGTCTCCTGTGCTTTAGGGGAAAATACTTTTGGGAAAACTGGAAAATGTCTTCGGCTATTTTGGAGAACTTACCAGAAGAATGGTGAAATTTTTGCTTTTCTACTGAACCAGGAACACAGATTTTACAATATTTCTATATGGGCTGTGTCAGGGAAAATTTAAGGTGTATGAGAGAGTAAGCTTCTTTGCACAGGGCTAATTTCCATCAAAATAAAACATTGGTAATAGAATATAACCTTTTTTTTTTTTCTCTGAAAATGTCTGCCAAACTAGAACAGCAGTGAAAATTATAGCCAAATATTTATTAATATATTTATGATTTCCCCCCAACCATTTTGGTTTCTGGTCATATTTACTAGAGAACACCTATAAAATTTCTTGTCGAAGATCCAGTTACTGAAATAGTCACAGTGACATTTTCCAGGAATGCTTTCTTGACGACAAATACGGGTCAGAAAATCAAGTATGAAAATACAACTTGATTTTCAGGGAATCCCTAAAATATGGAGCTAAGTATGATACAGTGAAAATTCTTATTTTTTTCAAATTACCCTTTTTTTTTCAAATTACCTTTTTACTTTTTTTTTCCTTTCTATTTTGAAAGTAAAATTTTTATAATAGCAATAGATTGATCCTTCCTACTATAAAGATAAAGCTGAATTAATAATCACAGACAGCCTACAACCCCATAACTCAAAGCCATGCTTACAATAAGAAAGTCCCAGTGCCTACTCCAAAAAAAGTAAAACTAAACTGTCCAAACACCTGTATGAACTACTCAAGCTACAGCAAACTTGTGCAGTGTGTCTGCAAATGCCTCCCTTTCCCAAACAGCACTCTGTGGGTAGTCCCTTGGTCTGGTAGCAATTTCCAGTAGTAATCAATAAATGGATTAAAAGGTAAACAAACTGAATCATGTGAATTAGCATCTTGATGTATGAAATAACATGCACTTTGTCACGTGAAACGCTGTTAGCACTGTGTCTGGTGAAACAGACGATGCCTGGGAGCAGAATTAAGGAGATGAAAGTACGCCGGGCGCAGATGGCACGGCACCGCGCGGGGGGCACTGCGGGAAGGTCCTCTCTGGATCAGCTGCAACCAGGCAAGTGCGGCATACGTGCTTTCTGTTTGTGCTGTCACTGAAATGGTGCGGAGCGACCCGACAGAAAATTGTTCTCAAGTGGAAGCAGATGCATTGAGCTGTCAGGCGCAGAGCCATGACGAGACACCACGGCGCCAGGAACACACCTTCACGTCTCCTCTATAGGTGTCCCTGACCCCCTCCCTTCCCTTCTTGGGCAGCATTGAAGCTCAGGGGTATTTTTTTCTGTGTGGTGAGGTCCCCAGTCATGGCTTCAGGAGAAGCTGCTTCTTGCACAGATACCCACAGGGCTGGGCACAGTGCGAGGGGTAGCGGAGGGGAGTGAAGCTGCTGCTGCTGTCTCATACAGCCTGTATGAGTCTGGGTGAAGCAGAGATAACAGAAGTATCATACCCTACTCTGCTGTCTAAGGCAAAGCTCTGCCTGCATTGAAAGACCTTCCAGCCATGGTGAAACCCTCAGCATCTGTGGGACCAGGGCCGGTGGCAATGAAAAGCAGCACGTGTCAAAATAGTGGCAGAATCTTCACAAGCACTTCAGTACCTTATACCATGCTGAGCTTCACTGCATATATTTCAGATAGGTCCAAAGTCAAATAGGGCCCACTCCCCTGCTGCACCATTCTATCCTGTAAAGGCAATTCCTATTCAAATTGTGGGTATTCTTACCCATACAATCCATCCATAAAATAATATTATTTTGGTGTAGTAATAGACTCTCAACTCTAATAATTAATTTCAATTTCCATTTTCTTTATTCTCCCAGTGTTTTGGGGTCTGTGTCAACATGCTGTTTCCCTTTTTGTTACTGGCATGTAAGTCTCCAGCCTCCGGATTCAAGGCATCTTTCCCTCATCTTTTTTTAATTCCCATTTACCAGTTCCTCATTTGTATTCTCTTAATACAAAGAGAAAGTTAGCCTATTAACCAGACCACAGCAGTGTCAGAGCTAGAAGGATTTCTGTTGTGTGTGCCCTTTTATTTTTGGAGTGGAGGAGAGTATGAGGTCAAATAATGGCAAATATCTGGATGGTGCCCCAAGGAAGGGTTCATTTTCCCGTGTGTGGGCGAAACTTCGTGACTGAAAGCACATGACCTGGGTGCTGAAGCATCTCTCTGTCTCTGCCAGCACGCAGTGGCCGTGTTCTGTCATCCCTCACTGCCTGCAATGAACAGGGCAGCAATGAGGAACATTTTCCATGAGAATGGACCTTCTTCCACTTTTGTATGACTCAGTCTTTTCCCACTCAAGGAAGGAGGACTCAAAGTCCTCTTTCCCTTCTTATGACAAAGGGAAAATCCTTTCCTTTTCACAATTCCTTTCCAGTTCACAAATTTCCAAATATTGGTCTGGCGGCTGATGGACCTGCACGGCTGTTGCACAGTGGCTCAGTTCCCTGTTCTAGAGTGCATTTTGGCTGTGTTATTGAATGTGGGTATGAAATCCAGCATAGATCAAAATTATGAGGTGGTATCAGAGAAAAGGGTCGATGGGACAGCTTGCTCTTGCCAGTGCTTTTCATTGACACTCCTGAAGCTGAGTCTCAGTTCAGTGCAGCATCCTGCAGGTAGATAACTAGAAGGAATCCTAGAGAGCAGGTATTGATGCTTTCATAACTACATTTTTCTTCATCTGCAGAAAAGGTCATAAAATGAGACACGCAAGTACCATTACAGATCTTATCATTTTTGACTGAATTAAATTTATTATTTATGATAAATAAAGTTATCTCCTCGTCCTGAGGGTTAGACTTCTCTTCTTATGGATGGTCTGACTGGGACAAGGAGATTCAAAATTTAAAGACCATTTTCTTTTTGTATTCCTTTTCCATATAAAGGAAATGTCCTCAGAACTGGCAATATTTATGTGTTTCTCTTATTTCAGAGAATCTAATAAAACAAATATAAGAAGATATGAAGATATCGCATCATGCTAGAGAGCTAGATGGTGAATGTACTGGTTTGATATTAAAACATATTTTCCTGATTGAATTGTAGATAAATAATGAACATTTTTATTAATATTATTTTTTAAAATTTGTCATTAAAACCAAAGGCTTAGTGGCCCTTTTTCATGTTCTGAAGGTAAATGGCAACTAAAGGTATTCAGCTAATTGATTCTGAACTTTAACACCCTAGAAAGAGTAGCCACGGATAAATTTGTGAAAAAAATAACTCCCACTTCCTGTTTTAGTTTTATTGGAAGTCAAGAAAGACATGCTTTGGTATAGAGGCATGCAGAATGGTGTACTCTAAAGATTTTATGAGTTTGAGCTTTGGAATATTGTCTTACTCATACCTAGTGAAGTCATGAGTAAATCACGGGTGAGATTCCATTCTTTAAGGAAATACAGAAACTTGGTGCCCAGCAGTATCTGATGGAATCAGCTCCCAGCACCTTCAGAAACAGGATTTTGCCAATCACGTGTTCAGTATTTGCAACGCACACTTGCACATACATAAATATATTATCAGTCATATATTTATATGAGAATTATATATTTATATATGAGAATATATGAATGAGCAATCATATATGCTTATACAGTGTGCACTTTTAACTGCCTGAATTAATAGAATGTATCTCTCTTTATTAACAGAAATGGGATTGTTCCTGTCGCTTGCTTGAGAGGTGGAAACATATAGACAATATGCTATGTATTATTTTATATATTAAATATCTAAAGTACTATGTAACTACATATCATATAAAATGTCTATATTCTATAACATGGATATACATCTATATGAACCTACACACATATACCTTTACAGTGTGTGGCCTTTTAATCCTCCAAATTAAGAGAGTTTTAATTAGTATGAACAGATTGCTGTCTTTCACATATGTGCTAGAAGCACCTTTTCTGTATTTGATAATGGCAAAATACATACGTTCATACACACATATACATATGTAAAATTTACTTTATTGATATATATACCTATAAACATTCATATGCATATATATATATGTATTTACATGTATGTATATAGACGTACATGCATACATATCAAGACCCTAAATTGCTTTTAGATATCCGTATGTAGAGACTGCATATGTATCTACAGGCGTATCCATACAGAGTGTGTTAACACCTTAGATTAGTTTCTATAAAAATATATGTATGTAGGAATTTGTAAGACTGCATCCACATCTCTCTTAGAGTAATCTGCAGTTAAAGGAACACTCCCCGGCGCTGCCTACACCTGTGCAGCCCCGTTCGTCCCCGCAGGTGCTGAGGGACAGGGGCTGGTACCGGGGAGCCCGGGCGTCCGCTGACGCCGCAGCACCTGGCGGTGGCCAAGAGCTGGCACACAGGACCAGGGTCCCTCCCGGGCGCTGCCTGCGGCCGGCCGGAGCCAGGAGCGGCGCGGGCGGCGGCCGGGCGGCTGCGGCGGTGCTGCCCCG
>VXAC01003061.1:925895-972280 GCA_013399225.1 Rhipidura dahli | reverse complement strand
GGGGCGGTCCGCGCCCGCCGCGGGGGGCGAGGGGCGGACGGACGGGGCTGATGCTCCTCCGCGGAGCGGGATGTCCGGGCGGGATTTGGCTGGTGGAAATCGGGGTTCTCTCAGTTAGGAAAGGTGCGGAGGAGAAAAGAGACGGGTCAGCCCCGGGCTACGAGGACCGTAAAACCCGGAGTTCAACCAGTGCATGACTGACTTTTTCTTGATCGCTCTGCTGTCATTTGAGCACGGTCTTCTTTTTCTTAAAATAACGCCGGGTATAATGACAGTCTCAAAACAGAACAACGGATCGATGAAAAGAAAATATTTATGAGGGTAGAGTATGCCTCCTTCTTGCTCTGATTTTCCACCATTCACTTATGTCCCGAGAAAGATATAAAAGACATCACTCTAAGAGTAAGGAAGGCCACCTCTTCCCTCGTGTGGAAAACATTTGCATTGCATAGTTTCAATGAGTTTTGTGCAGCTTATATATCATGTTTTTAGTTAACGTCTATGTCCCAAACAGAGAAAGAGTACATCATAATAATCTAAAGAATGTCAGGCAATGGTGTGCTAGATAGCTATTTAAAATCCGGTGAATTTCTATAAGTTATGAACTTTGTATCTTCTTATCTAGAAGACAATGTAAGGAATAAAGCTCTGGGAACAAAATAAGTAAGTTTACCCACACTACAGTTGTTTCATTCAGAACTCTGACTTTGCAGCACAGATTACCTTAAAAAATACCATCATGGTATTTTTATCAAAGTTAAAACTTTTAACCTCTGCTTATGACATTTAAATAGACTGTGTCACAATTTGGTTGGTGATCAGGTAATTAGGATTCTGAAAAACCAAAAATTTGCATTCACCTCCTGCCATGGCTAAGACTATAGTTGGAAGCCTGATCCTTGACCCAAGTAACTTGGTCTGTCGTCATTACTTCTTGCAGAAATACTGCATGTTGTACCCATTAAGCAGACATGTATCCTGATTCATATATCTTAATGCATTAAAGGTGCAAGCTTAGTCTTAAGTATGCACTTAGGTGTTTGCAGAATCAGGACAGAGTTCAAATATGACAGATGCACTCTAATATATCATGAACTGTAATAACCAGAAAATAGGGAGTCTTGTAGAGAATTTAGCCCGTTGAGTACTGAAAATTGCTCTGGCTTCTGAGTTTAGATAAAGCAAAAACTCTTGAATAAGCTAAAACGATTGAAAAAGTTTCTGTTTTGTTAAAGGTTTTTATTAAATGGGAAGCCTTTTGAAACCTGTAAATACACATACAGACACAAAAATATATAATTTCTGTAAGACTATACATTCTGACTATCATGCTATTTTGCCAGTGCATAGGCATCTAAAAAGTTAAAACAAACAAAAAGAAGTTGCCTGACTACTTTAATTTTCCAGTGTGACTCTAGTAAGTAAGCAAGCAAACAATACAGGTGAAGAAGAACGCATGTAATTTTAAAATCCTTTCAGTTACACCAAATGAAAGCAAGTGTGGCTAATCTAGGGCATGCTGTTGTCAGTGTGTGTGCACAGAGCAATGAGGGCCAGATCCAGGAGCGGCCCTAGGTGTGGCAGTGCTCAGCTTCACCACACCTATCTGCAGGCGCCCTGACTCCGGGATTGGAATTAGGAACATCCAGTTCTTGCTCCTGGAGCTCTGTCTGTGCTTCCTTATCCAGTGGGTGCATCAGGTAAACCTTCCCAGGTCAGTTTCCCATTGCTCCTAAGTTGCATTCAATGTCAAATTTTCACTGGTTTGTGCCTCCTTTTCTATTGAGGGAAACCCAGATAGGCAGTTTTGAACTGCCTAGATACCTAAATGCTGCTCTGCCATGTCCTACTGGTTACTAGGATTGAGCCAGGATGAATATGGGTTTTCCAGCCCATGTCACTGCCTGTAGCCCTATAAGTGGCCCTCTGAGAGAGGAGCCTCTCTGATGCATTCCTCTCCTCCTCATTTCCTGCTGGGCAGCACAGGCATCTTGCCCCTGACATGCCAGGCAGCGTGAAATCCACCTCAAGACTCCTGCACTGCCCAGGAAATTTCGGTGCTTAATCTGGCATCACAAATTCCTTTCTGGGGCTAGGCACTGAATGCTTACACTTGGCACTGCCGAGTATCAAACCTTCATGAACAGATCCCTAAGGTCTTTTCAGCTGTGAGGAGCCCAGAAGGTATGGTCCTGTGTAATAACACCTCTCTCAGTGTGTGAAAGATCCAGAAGAAAACTCAACTGCAGCACCCATTTATGAATCTTTTTACAAATATGTTTTCACAGAAGTGCAGTTTCACCAGAGCTGAAATGTTCCAGCATTTACTAATTTTTATTGGGAACTTACCTGAAAGGTTTGTCTTATCCTGCCTGTGATCATGTCACTGTAGGCTTGGTTTAGAGGGAGCAAGAAAGAATGTGGTGCTTTTTATTCCAGTACAGGACATGAGCACAATTTGAAATCTAATAAATTGCCTTGAATGCAATTATTTTATAACTACATCTATGTATTTCTTATTTTGTGTGTTAATACCAGAGGTGTGTTACTCACGTGCTGATGTACTCCATGAGTGTATTAGATGGGACCTATTAGTGTATATTGCACCTGAATATGCTGGAGTCTCTAAGCAGTGAGACTAGTATACTTAATCCCCAGTTTTACTTAATTTTTATGCTACTAATCCTACAAAATATTATGTATCTGATACAGATTCCCATCACTTTTATGTTTCATCACAAATGCACAATGAGAGATGTTTCTTCTGACAATTGAGCTGATACCCTTCCACCCCTGCTCTCCCAAAAGAAGGTTTAAGCTGTTCAGAGGTTCATCTTAATGGCATTTCCAGCATCAGAAACCACTGGAATTCACCCAAAAAAGAAGGAAACTGGGATTCTAAGGGCTTTTAACTTGAAACATACCAAACTTGCACTTTAGGCAAGTGTCCTACCACCATTTTTACCATGATATATGGAGGGTGTTTACTAAATGAGCATCTTCCATGCTGCTGAAGCTGAGTCACTGCATAATCTGAAGCCCAAGAACAGGGTCAGAGGAGAAGAAAGTAGCTGTAGTCCTGCATTCAGCATGAAAGTCCAAGTATTTCTGTACTGCAGGGGATCCACTCCTGGGGCACTGCTGACCCTGTGGCTGTGTATCCATCAGAGCAGGGAAGATATCCCTCATCCTGCAGGGTATCTGCTATGTCCTGATGTACACTGGATTCTAAATCCTAGCTCTCTGCCTCCAAATCAGGAACCATAGCCTGTTCCTGATGACCCTTGAATACTTTTCACGTAGTCAGGAAGTCTGCCAGGAGTTTCGATGCTGTTTATATGAATAAAAAGCGTGTTCAACTTAGTGGGAGTCTTTCCATTACCTTTAAGAATGAGGTGGAATCCCAAATCTCTGAGAGGCTATGAACTTTCCAGAGTGATTTGTAAAGAAGAAAAGATTTTAATTTTTTTTTATTCACAGTAGACATTTCATTTCCATTGCATTACAACTGGTTGGGATTTTTTTTGTTTTCGTCAAAAGCTGCATTTACAAAATTGCCTTCCTCTTGAATTTTTATTGAGGAAATGTTTTAAAATTTAGTTTTGAATGGTTTAAAAAAAACTTTTGGCAAAACCTGCTCATTCAGGGGAAACTTCCTGACCACTGAGTTGGAATTCTATTTCTGTCACTGCAGAAACTAAGATAAATCATAAAATGTCTATATGGAAGTGGCTGAAAGGTCAAGCGTCAAGTCTCCAACTGCAAATTCTTGATTTTTCCAGGATCATTACCTGTTCTGCCAAAATAGGACATTGGTGATTCTGGTTTTGAAGAATGGCAATGAATTTGGCAGTCTTTCTAATGAGTCATATAGGCTGTGTTTCTAATTATTGAAAGCAGTCTGTGTTCATTCAAAAAGGGAAAAAAAATGGAACTTGAGCTGCTTGCTTTTAAAAATAGCTTTAATAGTTACAGAATATATAAGTAAAAAGTCCGTAGATTAAAACAGCTTTTTTCATGCTCCTTCTTAACCATGTGTTTTTCCTACTTATAAGTTCAGGCTTTCTTTTAACTGGAAAAAAAAAAATCCATGGTGAAAGGAGAGTTAACAAAATAGGTGTTACAAGATACATAACCCCAAAGTTGGGAAACTGCATGTAAACTCTACCAAGATTGCAGTAGTTTAACTGTTTCGACTACAGGTGGGATTTTTACTGAAATACTTTTACTGAAATAGACGCCCGTTATTACCACACCCAGTGTTTCCATGCAGCACTCATTTAAAATAATTTAAATGCTTTTTAGTCAGGCAGGGATTGTGGGATCTTGTGGGTGTGGATCAATTTCTATATAATTATGTGGGCCAAATATAGATAAGGAGGAGTCTGGAAAAGATTGGCATCGCTGGGACCTGGAATGTGACCTTGGTGCATAAGGTTGATGATTCCATTAGATTGGCCAGAGTAAGCTCCTTTAAAACTTTTCCCATTCATTACCAGAATTATCCTTACTACAGCCAACTTCTGTAAGTAACTGGAATCTTTAAATCAAAACTGCATGGCTTTGGGAGTTTTAGAAGGCTAAGTAACATTCAACCACTAAGTCCTCATTCAGAACCTTTTTAAATTCATTTCTTCAGTACTTTGCACCGATTTTTCTGAGAGAATCCTGACTCTACCACAATTCATATAATACAGAAGAATTAATAAAATAATACAGGTTACAACTTACTGTCACTTTATGGAAAACATGTTAATTCTTGTGAAAATAATTTGGAGGCTTCACTAAAAATAATAATAATTGTATCTGTAAATGCTTCCTCCTGATTGCAGGGGAAGTGATCATGGGTGACTAGGTGCAGGTCACATGTGCTAGTTCTCCTCACTAGCTTTGAGACTCTAAGTAAAAATAAAATTAATGTTCTCTTTAAACTCCTTTGTGAAGATGTCCAGAGAGGAAGCAGTGGTTAGTATGATTTTTGCTCTATCTATATGTAATTTGCCCTAGAGAAGTGTTCAGATTGTGCTTCTGGAGTATTCCACATTTAAAAAATTACCCCACAGTTTCATAGAGAACCCTTGCACACAGTTGCTCCATCCAGCCTAGATATTAAGTGGAATGTCTTGCTACTAATTTGTCTCTCCACCAAATCAACTGAATTAACTATGCTAGCCAGCCTATTTGCCTTGACCCATTATGGATGTCCAGTTTAGTCTGCAATGAAAATGAAATTGCCCTGCAGTTGCTGTTTGTTTAGTATAGAAATGAAGATAACAGAATCCTGAATCATCTTATGGATTCTGTGCAAGTAACCATTTCCCTTTCTTGTGTTTGAATTTCCTTTGAAGGCTTTCATCTCTATCACAAGTTGCCCTCAATAGTACCTGAAAGCTGTCTCCTTATTCTGGTTGGATTGCTTCTTGGTGGGATTATTTTTGGAGCAGAGGAGAAGTCCCCACCTGTAATGAACAGTGATGTGTTTTTCTTGTATCTGTTACCGCCCATTGTACTCGACGCTGGATATTTTATGCCAACTCGTCTGTTCTTTGAGAACTTTGGTACCATATTCTGGTATGCTGTGGTGGGCACACTCTGGAATGCCATCGGCATTGGGATTTCCCTGTATGGAATTTGCCAGATCAGTGCATTTGGTTTGACTGATATCACTTTGCTGCAGAATTTGCTCTTTGGCAGCCTCATTTCAGCTGTGGATCCCGTGGCGGTGTTAGCTGTCTTTGAAAATATCCATGTCAATGAGCAGCTTTATATCCTGGTGTTTGGAGAGTCTTTGCTGAATGATGCTATAACTGTGGTAAGTTACTTGATAAATGATCAATTGATAAAAATCATGAATGATTGTTTACATGCCACTCCATTGTGTCTCTGCATCTGCTTATTGCAGTTTGCCAATAGATGGAAGTCAAGGAATGCTAACATGTCTGTCTAATTCTTTAAATTTTAGATTTAGAAATCACAGTGGTCTAACTATGTGAGAGTAATGGTAGCATATTTACTGTAGGGATTTTACTACTTGATCACTCTAGTTTCTTTATCTTTTTAATTCTGTTGCTTCTGTAATTTGAAACTGTGGGTTTTCCTCACCTGCAGAAATGTTGCTGGGCAGGAAAGGGAAAGGGCCAGTGTGGGGTGTCTCAGTGTGTTACTGGGGAGGATGGCAAATCATGGAGATGGCACAGGACCTTGCTGAAGTTAACTTTTTGCATATACCCATCCACTTGGAACTGCCCTGAAACCACCAATACATATATCCCAGGCTACAGAGGAGATAAGACAGCCACCTGGAGGCAGTAATTTCTAATCATTAACTAGCTGAACTGAGTTTGTGGTGCTGACCTGAGGACAGCAATCTGCAAAATTCCATTATCCCCCCAGTGTCCCTCATTTGTACCTGATGACATGGTGTCTGGGGCATTACTCCCGTTTATCCATGCCTTGAAATCCTGCCCATGCCAACCACGTTCTAGCATGCTTTCTGTTTTGTGAGACATAGAGGCCCTGTTTTTCATATGCTGGAAGGATCAGAAAGATTAATGAATTGGGTCTGCACTTTCCTGTCTCTGTCCCTGGCTTCTTATTCCTGTCCCATTCTATGCACAATTGTCCTTGTTTTCCCCTTTTCTTGGACTTTGTGTTGCCTGTTTTTCCCTTTTCTTGGACTTTTCCTCACCTACTTAACAGATGTATATGTCATCATTTATTCTGAGCCTTGATATTGATAAATTCTTGTGTGTCTGTGGGAATACTATATCATATTTTCACTTACACTGCATGCTTTACCTGAATCTATTGCTATCCAATCAGCTGAATTGCATCTCCTCTTATGGGCTTGCCTTAATGCCTAGCTTTTCTCATTAGCTTACTTTTGGAACTGCCTGCCAATGCTAAACTGATACTTAAGCCAGTCCTGTAAATAAATAGGTGTACATACTGAGTTTCAAAAGGCTTAGCTGTTCAGCCATGGCTGGGTCTGTCTCTAGTCACTCTTAATGGCCACTTGTGCTATGGATGTCTCTTCATACAAGATTTTTTTCTAGGGGAAAAGGATCTGGTTATTTAAAACTTGTTTGGTGGATTTTTCCAACCAAAATTACTTTTTTCAATCACAAAGTCAGCCACCAGAGCAGCAGTTAATACAGCATGATTTGCTAGGAAAACACTGCATCCTGATCCCTGGCATACTCATATGTGCTATTTCCCAAAGGCAAATTTCTCTAAACCACCATTTCTATAGGGGCTGGCATGGCAATTTAATGTGTAGCTTTCCTGTAGGCATCATTACTGCCTTCTCTGGAGGTTTCCTTATGGCCTTCCTCCCCACATGCCCTAACAAAGTGAAAATAATCTGTGGAGTCTGTAGGGACTGTCCAGTAATGCACTGGCCTTACATATATTTATGAAGGAGCAAAAGGAATGTAAAGTACCTTTGGTCTTGCTTCCTATCGCTTAAAGGTAGCACTTGGACAGAGATCAAGTTCTTTCCACATGCACAGAGTTAGTCTGCTAATGGTTCCTTGTTATGTTTTTGCACACCTGCAATCATGTGATTATACCTAAAATGTGACCCAGGCCGTCACACAGATTCCTGGGGCTGCCCTTAGAGGACCTTGCCCTCCCTGCCCATAGCAGATGCCGCTGGAACAGCCCTTGCTGGGCTCTCAGCCATGTGCTCTCAGGAGGTGATGTTATGCACTCTCCCTTCCTCTGCCCCTGTTTTACAGAGGGAGCTGATGAGATCCACAACCAGCAGAGCTCAGCTTTCATCTGCAGGAGCCCTTGAGTCCCACCTGCCCTGGCAGGGCCTGCAGTGGGATGTGGGATGAAGGAGGAAGGGAGTTGAATGCAGGCTGGCCATCCATGGAAGCTGCCTAACTCCTATGGCCACTGCAGTATCAAAAAACCTGGGGCTACACAGATAGGCAGTGCCAAACAGAGTGGCTTTACTAAATGTGCTTTTATTAGAATAGCAGTGTCATCTATGCCTTCCTTTTCAGAGAACGTGCTACGGCACCTTCATCTTGTATACTAATACAAGAAATATTAGTTCTGCTGCATTTTTCAGATGGTCTTTCATGCCTAATAGTTTTTGCAATATGTCTGTGCATTTGAATGTTCCATTTCCCCTACTGGGTGGAATTTTGGAGCCTGAATTTAGCAGAGGACCGTGTTTGACAATTGGATTCTTGATCAGAGTTGATGCTTTACCAAAGAAACTGTCTGACATAACTAGCAAGGTGATATTAAATGGTAAAATCACAGCTGAGTGTTAGCAGTTCAAACTCCAATTCTGGGCTTAAAATGAGAAAAAAAGAGGCAGCTCCATTAAAATAATATTATTCCCATGACAGAAAACATTACAGCAGTACTCTATATTCTGCCTCTGCTGACAACATTATTTTAGAGTGCTTTAAAGCAATTTTAGAATTAAAAACTTAATAACTGGGAACTGATGAAAATGAGCAATTAGTGTTTCAGAGATACTCTGAGACAAGATTAAAAAGTGATCAGTGACTAGTATTTCTTGGTGTAACCTTCAGTGAGTTCAGCTGAAGGCTATTGAGTTAATGCAAATCTTGAACTTCAAAAAATTCCCCTCTTCTCATGCATTAAATGCATTAAAAATGTGACCAGAGTTGGTGTTTAATACACCTGGAAGTTTAGAGAAAGCTCAGTAAAACCGAACTGTTATAGAGTAAAAGGGAAACAAACCTGATTTTCATCTCATTTTCAACAGTGTAAATAAACAACAATGGGAATGAGGTTAAAATCTTGTTCATTACATTTCATAGTCATAGCTGCTGCTTTTACCGTGGCTGAAGTACAAAGGAGAAAATTGCTTTTCTTCTTTCAAATAACTTATGCTTAAGATTAGACTTAAGATTTATGAGGATGTCTCCATGTGGAACAGCAGGCTCCATTCTATTTGCAGGGTGAACACTTTGCTGTGAAGATGAGGTGATGTTACAGAAAGGCTTGGATAGATAAAATGATCTGCTTCTTTACGAGAGTCTTGTCATTCTCTTACTTTTAGCCTTGCATATATTTATATAGTTATTTTTTAAAATGTAAAAAATACTATTTAGAACTCCAATTAAAGGAAATAATCAGCTTCCCTAATACATACCAAGAGAGTATTCTGCTGGGTCAAATTCTGCAGGTGTCCTAGAGAAAAACAACTCTGGGATTGTCCCAAGTTTCAGCAAATGACTCAGGGAAACTCCTTGCACACAACTCAAGTCAATAGTATTCTTCAGTCTGTGATTCAAGGAGTCCTGGGAGTCTGTGGAATGGGAGGACCTTGTAAAGTGACCAGAAAAGTGTCTGTCAGTAGGTTTAATTCTGATATACTTCTGTCTGTGCAAATCCATAAGGTTTGCAAATCAAAACAGGTGGAAAAACTGTGGAGCCTATGACATTGTTTTCCTGTCCTGCACAGTAGATGGTAACAAGGAATGGGGCAAAAAGGCTGGGAGTCTGCCTCAGAGCAGCAGGGGGTTTGTGCAGATGAAAAACGAGACTTCTCCCAAGTGGACTCATCCTAAGAGCATCGCTGTTATCAAATAAATACAGTCATGATTCTAATCTTATTGTATTTGCTGCTTTGTAATGAAAATTACTGGTAACCATTCTAGGTTTTTTTTAACCTTCTATTTTCATGCTTGCTCTGGAATATATTTTTTCCTTCCTGTTTCAGTTCTTTCCTTTCACTTAGCCCAAAAGACCCATAATGAGCCATATCTTTGCATTAAACCCTTAGTTCTGTAAGACCTACTCAGTTTTGACTAAGAAGTGCTGGACCACTTATATTCTGTCCTGTGAGAGAGAACTAGACAGCAAACATGAGAAATCCTTCCACAGCCACTACTCAAACACCTACTTTGTTGGCACAATGCAAGTACTGATAAAACATTGTTCTCTCAAATAGCATTCCTCATAGAGAAACCTGTTTGGTTTACTAAGAAGTCCAGAAAGAAAGCAGAGGTTTAACTCCTGCAAGTTGTCTAAGATGACTGGCTTAGCCTGTGACAGGAATAGGTGCCTGTGACCAAAGTTACCTCTGTACAAGGGGGACAGTGTAGTCATCCTGGTGCTGCAGGGCTGGATACCTGCAGCACCAGGGAATGGTTAAATCTCCCATGTGAGTCTGCAGATGGGGCAACCCTTAAAGGTTTCTTTAAGAGTACTGATTCCATTGTTTTCTGTTTTGGAGAAACTAAGATACTGGATATTAGAGAAATGTCGACTTTAGATTGTACTGTTTCCTGTATAAAACAAAAAGGGTCTCTGGTGAAGAAAATGTGATAATCCCATTGACCTAGTTTGTTTTGGAGGATGGTTATAAACACCTTGAAAATTAAACTGGGCAAACACATGGCAACAGGTTTTTTAATAGCAATGAAATCCAAATCTCTGGAAATACTTCATATTTTGGACAGTCTTTAAACCATTGGATTCCTAATGGTTGATAATTTTGAGAAAGACCGCTGGCTTCATGAATGCCATGTTTCTTTTACTCCTTGAGGTGGTCACTGTCTGTCTCCAGCCCCCCCTACACCCTCTCCTATCCCACCAGTTTAGATGAATCTGTGGTTCAGTACTCTACCTCTCAGTGTCATGTAGATCAAACAGATTTGAAAATAACCTGGTTTTTCACTGGTTATGAAACAGGTTTGGGGTTTTTTTCTGCCTTCTGTTTTATTTCTTTTAATCTGGGGAAAATCTGAAATGGACATTTGTGGATAAATTTGAAGATCTGTAAATAAATGAAGAAACAAAGAAGAATTAGATAGATTTATGCTCCTGACCCCCAGAGTAGCACGGGTTAAGAAATCTGTCCCATTTACAAAAATGGGAGTAGTTATGTTTATCTGTCTTTGTGTATCTCCCTGATATATATGGATGACAAATAATATGCCAGAGATAAAAACCAGCATATCTAAAAAGCGAATTCAAGGTAGATAGAGAAATTCAAGTTCAACTTTTAAGCAAAGGAAGGTAATGACATGAAGGGAAATTGAGAATAGTTCAAAAAGATAATGTGCTTTCTTTTTCCCCTTAGGTCCTGTACAATTTGTTCAAGTCTTTCTGCCAGATGCGCACAATTAAGGTTATTGACATATTCGCTGGGATTGCTAACTTCTTTATAGTGGGGATCGGTGGAGTATTGATTGGAATCCTTTTGGGATTTGTAGCAGCCTTTACCACCCGTTTCACCCATAAAATCCGAGTGATTGAGCCACTCTTTGTCTTCCTGTACAGTTACTTGTCATACATAACAGCTGAAATGTTTCATCTCTCGGGCATCATGGCGTAAGTACCCAAACTTCAGTGATCATAGCATCCAAGTAAGAATGCCAAAGGAAATTGGAGAGAGGATCATATTTTGCAAACCTTGCCATGTGGCATTGTTCCACAGTGCATGGCAGAGTTGCTGGCTTGAGGATTTCTGGCCTCTTCCCTCCTGCTTCCACCCCATTCTCTGAGCTTGCCACCACACCAGCTGTGTCACTAAAACCGCTCATGGCATCACATCATAAGCTGTATCTTTGAAATGTTCCAAGTTAAAAATATTCACTTGTGTTTCCAGTGGGCTTATTTTTAACCCAGGTCACTTTGGTGACCTGTGTCCTCATGTGACCCTTCAACTCATAATGGCATGGGTGAGGAGTGGCCCACGGTGATGTAGGGGCAGTGGTGGCAGGAAGGGAGTGGGAGTGGTAGCAGGGAACTTCACAAGCTGGCTTCACTTTTGATGCCAATATATTGTGAACCTATGTTTAAAAGTTAGTCATGTGAGCAGCCAATAAGTACCATTCAATAAAGACAATGTATATGTCATAAAGGCAAACTCCTGCTGGATGACAAGTGTGATAAAGATTGGGTGAATGTAAAATTTTCAGTCCTATGGTGATATAATCCTATAGTTTAGTAGCTTGATACATGTGCCTGTGTATTACAATGTTCTCTGTATGCATCATTATGTATAAAATAATATTTTTCTTCCCGCTTCCTACAGATAAAAATATTTTCACTTCTGGTTTTCTACTCTTGGTCTTCAGTAAAAAAAGAGCACAGCCTCTCTCTTCATTCTGTTTGTACTGTAACAACCTAAACATTAGAAAGAACCTTTATAACATTTGATATGCTTAAATGTTTTGCTCTGGTTCCAAGTAATATTTTTAAAGCAAACTTTCTTTAATGACTTTGTATTGTTCTAGTGGCAAATATGAGTCACTCAGGCATTAGGAGCAGAGCTTTTTGTGTAAGCTCAGATGTTACTGCTGAGTATCACTAATACTTGATAATACCTCACCTGATTATTATCTTTTAGGCAAGTGAAGATAGGTTTAATATCATAGCCATGCCAGCATAAGGTTTTCTGGGGCTGGGACACGAATTTGAAGGAAACTTACAGGTGATGATTTCAGTATAAAAATAGGAAAATGCCATGAAATAACAGGGGTTGGAACTTTAATGTAAGTAAAGAGCTAAAGATTGCCTGGGCTTCTTCCTCTGATATGAGCCTAAATAAAGCAACATATGCATCCACTTTGACCGAGTTCATAAATGTGCCATCTCTTTTCATAGCTTCTATTCATAGCATTTGTGTGGTTTCTAGTTTCCTCCACCTCTTAAGCCAAATGTCCTTGACATCCTATGATCAAATACTTAAAGGTTTTCTAAACCAAAGACGTGTGGCTAAACTGTACATGGAAAAAATTGTGGCAGTGTTTTTGCAAATACTGATTTGGACCTGCTGCATCCAGGACACAACGGAAAGGGCATGGTGGGTCTGCTGGAGGGTCAGTGGACCCACCACATGCCAGTGCCTGCCACCAGCACACCAGTGCTTCCCACAGCACTACCAACCTATTCATTTTTGTTTGTGCAGTGGCCCCTGAATGGGTGCAGAACAGAAGAGGAAACACAAAGTATTTTTGCCCTCAAACAGCACGATAGAAAACCAGTTATCTTTGAAATGTTCTGTCCATTTTTGACTCTAAGCATATTTTGTACTAGCTGACAGAACTGTGTGCAGCAGTAACATCCTGGCTGAGACAGAAGGGCTCTCTGCTGCCGTGTAGGGTCTCAGCTGCTATAAGCCATGAAGCCTGTCCCTCCCTAGCAATGCTGCTGAGAGCCTTGGAGCTCCTGCAATCTCTGCATCCCCTTGGAGTAAATCTACCCTGTTCTTTTCAGATGTCATTGGCCTTTGAACTGCAGAGAGTAATTTGCCCTGTGTCACAGTGCAAAAACACACACCAGCGTTGAGTTCCCTGTTGTTTTCTGCAGCGACTGACTCGTGTAAGGATTGTTTGGGTCTGACTTAAAAGTCAGCCCTCCTTTGGGCATGTAGTTGGAGCAAATGACCTTGGAATGTCCTTTACAAATGAGATTGTTTATTTATTATTTGTTTCTGTGCCCATTTACAGTTCAGCCTATGAGGAATAATTGCCTGGTCTCCCCTTTTTCACCCATATCCACGAGTCTGTTAAATTACTGATTCCCACTTCTTTCATAACCAGGTTTTTAAAGACACTCAGTGAGACCTTGTGGTTACATGCTGTACCATACTTTAAGGGAAGGACAGGAGCAGGAATGTACAGTGTTACCAAATAAATAAGATACTTACACGGATTGCCTCATTCCTGGGCAAGTAGGAATTCACTAGCAGAGGAATAGAAGGGAATGAAAGGCACTTGTCCCTCTTCTGATAAGTTTGTGTACTCATTCTACGGACAAATGATTCTTGAAATGTCCGTATATAACCCCTGCACTAGGTTACTTGGCTGAAATACTGAAGGGTCTGAACCATGTCCTTGTGAGTTGCAGTGAGAAAATCTTCAGAAGGAGAGGAAAGAGTTTCTACTGTAACTAGAGCTGGGCGTGAATGAGGATCACAGGTGTTAAACACACAGACATGAATCTGAGCTTTATTCGCTTGCTTCCATTTCTAATTATAATGCTGCATTTTCTGCTTACTAATTTCTCATAAAGGCTGTGAAGCAGCAGAAGTTTTAATATAGGTTTCTTCTTTTTTTTTTTTTCTGCAACAGTGAATTAGCAGGCTGAAAGGAGCAAACATTGAAACTACTGTAAGTTTAGTAGGTCAAGGAAACTTGAGGATTGAACCCAGTGGCCTCGTTTATTGCAGTCCTGACAGAAACTGTACTGTTTTTACAGTGAGACTTTTATTCTTCAGAAGTACAGAATGTTGCAGGTTAATTGCAATGAAGTGCTTTTCCCTTCCCCTTCTTGACCAAGGCAACTACTCAGATCACAGAATTAATGTATGTGGTTGAGAAATGTAAAATAAAACACATCTAAGCTGTGGCTTTGATTATTGTGACAGTAAAATTTTAGTTTGTGAAGAATTTATTATGCATAAAGACATTGATTTTATATTAAATTCTAACATTGTATCCCCGCACAATTTTTGAATGAAAGAGACTTCAGCATGTTTTTCTAATGCTCCAAAGAGATATATGATTCAAAGTGAGCAGTGGTTAGCTGTGGAATATTACTTACCTGAAGAGTAACAATTAATGTACAGCTGTGTTTCCTATAGCATTGAACAACTCCTCAGTTGCTTGACACTAATTGAATGAATACAAAATGTGACTGAAAATAAGAGTATTGTCCCTTTAAATTGTAGTGGTTGAGCATGGTAGGTGTTTTAAGTTACAGCTTGCAAGGATTCTGATTAATCTGGTGACAGATTCTTATCAGACATCTATTTGCAGTGTCTCCATTACCTCAGGTTCCAAAAACAAACCATGTTCAGAGCATGCTTCCCTGCTCGCCATGCTGCAGGGCTTTCCTAAATTGCTATAATCATGAAAACGATTTGTTTTAAGAGGGTAATAAATAGTACTGCGTGTTTTGTTGTGCCTGTGATGAGACCTGACAGTCCTAATGCTTCAGGGAACTAAGCTGCTGCTTTGGGACTCTGAAATGAATGTGGGCCTAGAAATGGCTGTTTTGCAGCCCACCCACTGCCTTCTTGCTCTTTTGCATTTTCTGCCCCTGCACTTGCCAGCTCCACTGAGTGTGCCATGGGCTGGAGCAGCGGGGCTGCATCAGGCTTGTTACACTTGGGCAGATAAGCAGTGTACACCCAGGAGAGCTGTCACGACCCATGGCATAGCCTGAGATGTTTGTAGGTGTGTCAGTGCAGCCTATGGCTTGTGAAGAGCTGCTTTGCCACTGAATATGAGGCTTTTGGAGGGTCAAAGGGTTAAGTAGATTCCAGAAGATTTGCACATGTACTTTAGTGGTTGGTCATCAGAGCTATGTGCAAACTGAGCAACCTGGGAGTGTTTGACAGCTTCTGGGCTTGAATGCATGTCCTGCTACTTGTCAGGACAAAATCCATGCTTGTCCCAGCTCCTCTCCCACTTTCTTCCTTAGGCACATAAGTCTGTGGGATCTGTTGTAAGTCCCCAGTCCAGGCGACTGAAGATCGGAGCAAGGAGGACAGCTGTGAACAGCATCAGTTTGTCACTATTGGATAAAATTCAGGAGTTCTGTTGTCCCAGCCACATGCTCAAACTAGAACAGTTACCTTAACTACTGAGGGTATCAGGGAGAAAGCTGGCATGCTTATGATACTGACTTTGTATTTTCTGCAGTGGACCCTGTGTAAGCAGGATGAGCTCTGCTTCCCAGGCAGCATGCTACCTGTGGGCCACAGAGGATCTTTCTGTTCAGGACCGTGGTGAAATCAGCTGACAATGAGAAGGCTGACAATTTTATCAGTCCTAAATATAGATGGGGGTCTGGAACAGTCTTAGTGAGGCTTCCTTCCTTCTTAGATTTGAGTTTGCTTAGGGTTGGAGGTAGTCTTTGCATGGCAATGGACTTTTTATTTTGTGCTGATTAGATCTGCTTCTCTATCACCAAGTATAGGTGGACAAAAATTCAGGGTGAAGGCCAAGTTAGGTGCACTATTCTGCCTGCATTTGTAAGCCACTGTCTGCCCCATCAGGCTGCTTCTGTCCCCATATCACATCCTGTTCCCTGGGTTTTGTTCATTCTGATGTACATTCAGGGCTTCTGCTACTTGGGAGAGGTCAGCAGAACACACTGTGTCTTCTTCCAGTGTCCACATGTCCTCCCAGGCTGGTCCCTCAGAAGTATTGTTGCTCAGCCACTTTGAGGATGTAGATGTGGCTTCACATTAGAGAAGGAAACTTCTGGACAAAACTAACTTTAATTAATCAGGAGAAATGTGTTCAGAGTCTGGCTGTGACTACAACCTGAGCTGCTGCTTCGGACTCCCTCTTGCAAAATGCTGAGGAAATTAATTGTGTGAAGGTCCTTCTGAAGTTACTGCTGCTTCTGAGATTCTTCCTGTTTTGCCTTTTATTCTTT
This sequence comes from Rhipidura dahli, assembly GCA_013399225.1. NCBI lineage: Eukaryota > Metazoa > Chordata > Aves > Passeriformes > Rhipiduridae > Rhipidura > Rhipidura dahli. Next base: position 955,888 of record VXAC01003061.1, on the reverse strand, counting down.
TAATCCCTTATTTTGAAGAAAGGATCCAGGCATATGTGTTCATAATGTCAATGAGGTTTTTCTGAGCTCTGTCCCAGTCTGCCTTTCCATTTCCATTCACATTCAGGGATGTTTGGTTTAGAGTGGTTCAGAGATGGGGCTCTTGGCTTAGAAGCAGGACATGCTCAGGAGAAGAATTTCTGCAGTGAGATCTCAAAACTTGGGAGATTTCAAGAGACATTTTCAGGGATGCTAGCAAACCTGTCCTTCTCCCCCACAAGAGAGAGAGAAGTGTAGAGATTTCAGCATGAAGAAATATCCCCTATGTTAGCAAAAAATTATAAACTGAAAACCTGTTGTAACTGGAATAAATAAGCGTGGGCAAGTTGGCCACATATTCAGAAAGACATTGTAAGTACATCTCTGTTTCTCTGTTTAGATTTAGTGTGCATGGTTTGACTGAGAACCCATAGCTGGATATGTATAATGTTCTTAACTGGGAATCAGAGCAGATGTTGTTGCCCTAGACAGTAGAACCAGGAACAGCAGCTGTTTCACAATGTATCTTGCCTTAGTTGTCCACCCTGATAATTACTAGTCAACTCAGACCGTGCTCAGACTGAGCTTCCCTACACCGAGACACCACCTTGAGGTTATCCTCCTGGTAATTAGCCAGCTCTGCTAATTACCTTAAACTGGTAAATGTGTAGCTGTGTGGTCCTCAGCCATCCCTGTACTGTGGGCAGCCATACTGAGCAAGTGATGTGCAACCAGTGATGTCATTCTTTGCTTTTCCCAAGGATTAACAAACTCTGTTTGCTGACACAGAAAATGGGACTTGTAGACATATTTACAGTAATCCCTTTTCGCTCATGTATCAGCTGAGATGCCCATTTCATTCATTTGTAGATTCTTTATACGTGCAGCAGCACCAGTGTGATTTCTGGTGGTGTTTTTCTCCTATTCAGCCCTATGTGCAGGCAGAGCAGGCCTAAACTGGTGAAGGATCACAAATTTTCTGTAGCCTTGCTGCTTGCTGTGCTTGGAAGAGGAGCTGGCTACTGTCACTGCCACTGAGGTGGGACAACTGCTGGTATGGAAGGAGGGAAGTCCTGCCCTGCCCCAGGATATGCAGTTTCCACCCTGTCTGATGTCCCCCAGCTGCAAAAGATGCAGCAACTCCTGTTTGCCAAGACTGTACCTATCTCTCCTCACCTCTGCCTCTTTCAAAACAGAGTTGGAGTAACCCCTGCAGAGATCATGTGCATTTAGTATGTGAAAAAACTCTCCATACACTGATGTCTTCTCAGAAAACTTCCCATTGCAGAAAAAAAATGTGCCCAAAATTGTAGGTTCACCAAGCCTGTACATTTGAGATTGGTTATGGAATAAGTTATGCTTTGCATTTTAAAGAAAACTATGGAAAATGAATAATATTGTGTAGATATGAGAGAAGTTAAAAAAAAACCACCACAAAACAAATGAAATGTGGGATAATGTTTGCCTTTTAGGATTACAGCTTGTGCCATGACCATGAATAAATACGTGGAGGAAAATGTTTCTCAGAAATCCTACACAACAATAAAATATTTCATGAAGATGCTGAGCAGTGTCAGTGAGACTTTGATCTTCATCTTCATGGGTGTGTCTACAGTTGGGAAGAACCATGAGTGGAACTGGGCCTTTGTTAGCTTCACCCTCCTCTTCTGTTTAATCTGGAGGGCACTGGGTAAGCAAGTCTCAGACTATGGGTCAGTATTCTTTGCAAGTGGAATGTTTTACCTCTTGCCGAGTAGAAAATGACGAAACTTAGACAGAGACCCATCAGTTTGTAGAATGGTTTTTATGTTAGTAACATGCCCTGTATTGCAGGGTCAGCTTCCACTTTTCCCCAAAATGGAACCTAAAGATCAGTTTTGCCCTGATCTTGCCCATCTAAAGTGAGAGGCAGTCTGCTTGTTAATCACAATACAGGTATTTAAGCAAACATCTATTTACAAATAAGCAAAATTTTCAGGAAAGAAGCAGCAGTCATACAGCAATTAAAAAGTTTGTGGGGGTTTTTTGTGGCATTTTGTGGTTTGTTTTGTTTTGGTTTGTTTTTTGTTTTTTTTTTTCCTTTGTTTTTTGTTTAGTTTTGTTTTGAATTTATGTTTACTAGCTTTGGGATTCTCCCAGTCATTGACATAAATAGTATCAAACCAGGAAATGCTGTAATTGAAGCGTTCAAAGCATATATATTGAAAAGAAAAACTTCCTGTAAGAAACTGTTTGATCCCTCCTGAATTTACAGAACTAGCTCTTTTTCTTTTACCTAGAGAGCTAAGTGCAGGGCAGGCTGGTAGGTCTTAAACCTGCTCCTCTCCCCAGCTTCATCTGTAATGATTCTGTCCCTCAATGTACAAAGGTGGGTCATACTCTAATCTGCAACCTATGTCCAGCTCCCAAGTCTCCTTACAGAGCAGAAAGCTGGACTATTTTTCTGCTGCACCTGCAACCCCTGAATTAATATTTTATGCTGAAAAGCAGCCAAACAGCCTCATTGCCACCCAGCTCTTGCCCCCCGTGCTTGCTCCCTTCACCTGCCTGCACTGACGTCTTCTCCCCCCATGCCCAGTCCTGCATCCTTCCTGTCTGTGTTAGAAAAATTGAGCGAATAGGAGTTTGCAGGATTCAAAGCACAGATTGATGGAGGGGACAAGCCAGTTTTCAAAATCACCTCAAATCCTATTAAAAGGCAATTAGGAGTCTTGGTCTATACTGACACAGAGAATTATTGCTGTTCTAGAGGTGCAGTCTAGCAGATAGCTGTCTCGTGGAGATCTATTAGCTGCTTCAGGTCCTAAATCCAGCTGACCTGAGGTGTTTAGCTCACGAAATATGTTTAAGATGATGTCCCTAAGGCTATTTAATTTAGAATTATGGTATTTTCAGGCTGCTAAGTAATGTTTCATTTCTTCCATTATATATATTGAAGAAGCAAATAAAAGGTAAGGAGCAAATAAAAATGTTTCTAAACAAATATTAGCATCATGGGCTATTTCTGAGTAATTTAAGTTCCCTTTTTTTCCCCCTCCTCTTTATATTTCTGGTTTTTTTCCCTCAGGTGTTTTTGTTCTGACTCAGATCATTAATGTATTCCGGACAATACCTCTCACTTTTAAGGACCAATTTATTATCGCCTATGGAGGTCTCCGAGGAGCAATTTGTTTTTCACTTGTGTTTCTGCTTCCTCCTGCTGTGTTTCCCAGGAAGAAATTGTTCATCACTGCTGTTATCGTGGTGATATTCTTTACTGTTTTCATTCAGGTAGTGTTCATTTATTCTCCTGGACTTCTTCTTTCTCAGTCGGGTTGTAAATAAGCCATGGGTAGAAAACCAAATGTTCTAACTTACTGTAAGGAACATACCTGCCATAGCCATGGTAGAAAAAAATGCTGTGCATGCCACAGGCAGGTAGCAAAAGTATGCCAGATATTAAGTACTTATGCTAGCATATAAGTAGTATTAAGTATTTAAGACTAGTGAGGTTGGAGTAGAGATAAAAGATAATCTGGGTATACCTCCAGCACTAATTCTTTTTTTAGAATGTTTAAATTTGTGTGTTTACTCAGGAGTTCAGTGTTGGATACAATGCACAGTAATCAGGGAAAGAGAGGTGAGGGCCCAGACAGGTGAACAGGAGTCTGGGTGTCAGGAAGTGATGCTGCAAACCAGCTGGACATCCCTAAAAAAGCACCAGGTGTGTGGAAGGACATGAAGAACTTGTCTTTGGTGACCACCTGGCCACGGAGACCAGGTCAAGGGCAACCAAGAGACTGGAACCTGAAAAATGTAGAGGAGGCCAAGCCTGTCAAATAAACATATCAGAGTAATCATTATCCAGAATAGTGAGAGAGATGTGAGTGGCTACTAATGAAATTACAGATCTGTGGAAAAAAATGTAGAATTTTGTTACTTTGCCTTCTACATGGAAAAAGGTGCTGTGGGAAGCAACTATCTGTGCTCATGCTTGGGAAGAGGGGCAAGGTGGAGGTCAGTGAGTTGATTTAATAGTGAAAACTGATTTTGAAGGACAGAAGAATTTAAAATATGGAGATAAATGGAATGTGCTATGGGATGAAACATGATTTATCAGAGAAAAACCTGGTATCATTCTTTCATGAGGCAATTTATTTTCTAGGGCAAACTCATTTAACTGGACTATTGTAAAATCTTTGGGACGGGGCTACAGAGGAGATTGTTGGTGTAACTACTCATTAAACTGAGGTTTAGATTGACATTGGGATGACTGTAAAATGAATGAGGAAGGAGCTGACAGTTTTTCCTTTAAATGGAAATGGAAACAGATTGTCCTTTGAGTCAGAAAGGATCTCTGGGGGTCTCTAGTCCAACCCTGTGCTCAAAGCAAGGCCACCTTTAAGTTGGATCGTGTTACTCGGGGCCATTTCAAGCTGAGTTCTGAATATCTTAATGGATGGAGATAACCCCAGCCTCTCTGGGCACCTTCGAGTGTTCACCCTGGCCAGATAATAGGCTGACGAGGTATTATTAAAGGAATTCCTCAAGAATAAGTTAATACTCTTGTTAACTGACCATGACACATAAAAGTAGGAGTTTTTGTTGCTGATGTTTCTTGATGACAGATTTTGAAAAGTGTTCTCAGGGTGAGAGTGAGATAGGGTATCCTGTAGAAAGAGCTGAGGGCCAATATGAAAGGAACAGAATGAAACTGAACAGTAATATGTGTAAATGTGTTCTTGCTAGGACTTTCTTACTTGGACTTTCTCTTGTGAAATGGGAACCTTGCATTTGGAGAAAATAGAAAGGGAAGAAGATGCAGTTGCACTAGTTGGTAATGGGGTAGATTTAAAGTCAAGAATGCAGTGGGGACAGAAGAAAGGCAAATCTGGTCTTAGGGCATATTGGGACAGGTATTTCCATTAGAACACATTGGCACGTTCTGGAGTGATCACAGGATTGGTAAGCCTGTCATGTGAAAGGAGACCAGGATGCCTTGGCCTTAGCAAGATGAAGGAGAAGAGGGACTATAATTACTGTTTATATGAGGGAGTGAACACTGTTTAAACTAAAAAGACAAATGTTGGCACAAGAACAAAGTGGTACACAGTGACCATGATTCAATTAAGAAGCAGGTTTCTAATTATCAGAACAATAAGGTTCAAGATGAGTGTTCCATTATGAGCAATGGGGCAAAGAAACCTAACTACTTTTAAGATAAAGCTTGATTCATTTAAGAAAAGAAATGTGACCAGGTTGTCTGGGGTAGTAGGGACTGATCTTAACACCACAGGAGGTTCATTCCTCTCCCCTGTGCCAATGTGTCTATACAAGTAAACAAATTATCTTAATTCTTCCACAAATAATTGCTCAAAACCATTTCATCATTCAGGGATAGCCAAAACTTTTTGTTCTTTCTCTGAGAATGGTCAGGTAAGGACATATATTTACAAAAAACTTTTGTATCACGATCTTAAATATCAATAATAGTACTGTTTACATATCTTTGAATATCTATTTTGGAAGTAATCACTGAAAAAGAGGACTTTACTTGATCATTTTGGAATTATAGGGAGTCACTTTATTAATTCATGTTTTTCTAGCACATAACAAAACTGAAAAAAAAAAGTTTAAAATTACTATGGATGGGATAGGTGATGTATTCCTGACAGGTTCAGTTAGATTGACCCTCTTGGACCTCTCAGTTCTAGGGTGCCCCTTTCTTCCTTCTGTTGCATTAGTGGAGTCTGAGCTGACAAGGGCTTCATAGCTAAGTGCAAAACCTGCTAATGGAAAGAGTGAATTCGCTTTTATAATTATTGTGTTCTTTTTGCCTTCACAGGGAATAACAATTCGCCCACTAGTGGAGTTTCTTGATGTCAAAAGGTCAAATAAAAAGCAGCCTGCTGTCAGTGAAGAAATCTATAACAGGGTATGTTGGAGCCTCAGTATCATAGGTGAAACCCTTGCATAGATGAAATTCCTAGTCCCATTCGGAAAGACAAATATTCATCACACAGTATTATGGAGGGGTTGTACTGGATTTCTTGTTGATGGCTGTTATAAGCCAAATAAAGCTTATATTTAACTTTTGGCAATTACCAGAATTATTGTTATGTATCCTTATTTTGGAATCTCTCACTTTCTTAATTGTTCAGATCTTGAAGTAAATTAACTTTCTGTAGTTTATTTCACACAGGAGATACATGTTATTTTATAATTTGGCTACATTGGGAACCCTTTGGCTTTATTTAATTACATTACACTGCATTTGAGTTAATCTAATTAAACAAATGCAATCTTTCCTTTAAAACTCTTAAACTGACCTGACTCTTACATCATCAGCTTTTTTATGGATGTATGATTGGTAGATATGTGTCTCCAATTGCTGCAGATTATTAGCCATGCATCTTCTTGAGTGCATTTCTCCATGTAGCATACCTGAGGCAAGTGGCTTGAAATTTTGAAAGTGAGGAATAGTAAGGCCCACATTCAGGGAAGAAGCCAATATAGGCATCTAAAAGTCTGTCCATTTAGAGCTTATCCTTTGGACATATCTACTAGGGTTTTTCTGTGAGACTGAGAGACCCCTACTCTGGTTCCTGAATTAAAAGCAAAAGTGCTGCCTCTGTGACCAAGTGAGACCTTATCTGAATCTATTCAGTTTTTCATAATTCATAATAGACTCTTAGTAATTCATAATAGGAACAGTGTGTTTCTAATATTAGGTGAACAGGATGCTTTAAAATGAGGCTAGACCACAAATTCCTAAAATAGGAGCTCAGGACCTAATGTTGGCTCTTAGTTCTGTCTGTGCATCCTGAGGGGCTGGTGCTGATGGGGGAGCTTCTGTCCACTGAGATTCTCTTCTCCACAAAGTCATACTTGCCTCACTGCCAGGCCTGGGGAAGTTCCAGGCATATCACTGAGTGGTTAGGGAATTTCAAGTAATGAAAATATGGGAAAAACCTTTAGTTTCAGGGAGCTGAGCAAGATTGACATCGAGGAAATTAGCAACTAATTTCTGTCCTTTTGGTGCTGTGAGCTAAGGAAGATCCAGGGGGAAAGAAACAGATTCTGACTTTGAGCTTTGTTTGGACTGCATTTTGTAAGACTAGAGCATTTTTCTGAGTTATGACTAGATGTTTCTGTTTTAGAGTAAGCTGAAAACTAAAAAGGTCCAAAGACAAGCCAAGTGATGTATATAAGTTTATGTACTGAACCAATGTTTTCCTTTAGTTCTTTGACCACGTGAAGACTGGAATTGAAGATGTGTGTGGACACTGGGGTCACAACTTTTGGAGAGATAAGTAAGAGTGGCATTTGGAACTCTTTGTTATACAGGAGAGCCTGAAATGGCTCAGCAGCAACAAACAAAGGCTGTTGGGCACCATATTTCATTTTCAGCATTTATTCTTGAAAGTGGATGGTTGTTTTTAGAACATGTGGGTTTCAAAGGGAAAGTAGAAAAACAATGTCTTTTACTAAACCACAAGCAAGTAGAACAGAATCACCAGCTGGGAAGAAAGGCAGCCTTCTGATCCCAGGGTGAAGTATGGTACCTTCTGAGGGTGCATGTTTCTGACTGTTGCAGAGCATTTCCTGTATGTCTGCTGAGCCTTTCATCCTTCCCAGCTGTCTTCCTGCAAACTGTATTTCTTAGGGGAGCTAAGTAATGGGTTAGTTTGCTATTTGATGGCAAACATACAAAAGCTTTTGGATTTCTTATAGAAAGATCAAGGCAGCAGCTGGCATGAGATACATGGAAAAACCTAATGACAGGCAGCTCCACAGTTCCTGATAGTTTTACTTAAGACTTAGTATCAGTTATGAAGATTACCTGAATAATTCATATTTTTACTTTATCTGCTGAATCGTCATCCTCATTAGGTTGGATCTAATTCCTTTTACACACAAATACTTTAGCATGAGCACTGCTCACCACCCTCTAGTTGCTGCTCCAAGAAGAATTTAAGTGTTTTATATAAAGAGAGAATAGCACCAGCAGGAATGGCTGAGGAGAGCCCTCTCCAAATGACTTGGGGGCAACACAGTGAAGACACTTTCCTGACATATGCATGATATGGGTACAACTTTTCTTTACTCAGCCTGGTTTTCTTCCAGTCTGTGTGAGATCTTTAAAGAAAAGATTACAGAGCAAAGGAGAGCCCCACCTCTTCATGACCTTCATACCCAAATTCAAGAATAATTTCAGAATATCTGGAGGGCAAAATATTTTCTGACAGACAAAATCAACACCAGCTGTAATCAATATTTTTTCACTAAACATCCAAGAGGGTGCAGTTGCCTTAGAGAAAGGAAGAACTTCTAAAGTTTTACAAAAGCAGGCTAAAATTTCAAAGAAAAAGAAGTTGATACAAATTTTGGCCTTTAATTTGTTATTACAGTAAATATTTAGTGTTCTCTTGGTCTTGGTGAAAACAGAGAATTAAAAATAATATTTTCTAATAACATAGAATACCTAAAACTTTAAAGTTGCTTCTAGGGAGACTGTCCATTAACATATTAACCAAAACACAGGTTAAGACTGTCTATCTGAAGTACGGTTGAAATTGACCCTTTCTTACATTACTCAGCATTAGGCTGTTAACATGAACAGACGCATTCCCAGAGAATTAAGTCCTTTAAAATTTCATTAACTACAATATATTGGCTTTTCTTAGCTATGCACGGTAAAAATTAACTGGTTGGGCTGGTTTGCCTCATGTACAGGTTTAAAAAGTTCGACAATAAATACCTGCGAAGACTTTTAATCCGTGAGAACCAGCCCAAATCCAGCATCGTTTCTTTATACAAGAAGCTGGAAATCAAGCATGCCATTGAGATGGCAGAGAGTGGGATGATAAGCAAGGTCCCATCATCGGTGTCTCTCAGGTAAGCAAGTGATGCCAGCATGGCCAAGCATCTCAGCTGGGTCAGTAATTTATTTCACAGCCCGGGCTGCAGGCAGGAGAATCATTTGACTTAGGATGCTTTGTGTCCTGATGTCACTGGAACAGTAAGAGGATGTGAAACAAGTGCCTTTGGCCTGTAGTTTCACATGAAGTGCTGTGTTCTTCCGGGGTGTGTGGTTTTACTGGGACAGCTGCTCCCTGGAACATCGATCTGCCGTGTGGAGCGGAGGTAGACTTGAACACGTGCCTGCCTGTCTGCTGAGAATAGCTACAAGGGAAGCCTGAGGGGCATTTTGAAAAGTACCTAAATAAAACTTACAAATTGTTGTAATTTATATCCCATTTTGTACGCTGAGTTTTGTGTCTTACCACTGAATCAAACAAAATCAAGATTTCATTTCTATATATTACATTTTCGTATATTAGTTGGTTGTTTTGAAATGTTGTTTCCACCTCTAACAAAAGAAATAATTCCAATGTCATCCCTGACCATAAAAATAAAAACATTCTTGTCTCTCTCCCTCCCTCTCTCTCTCTCCTCTATTTTCCTTTTTTTTTATTCTGTCACAGTGACTATCATGAAGGAAAGATAAAGCCCCTTTCTCCCACTGAAATGGAAAACATGCGAGAAATATTAACAAAGAACCTCTACCAAATACGACATCGAGTAAGGATGAACTTTTGCCTACATAAATATCCTACTAATCTTTGAATATACTGATTATCTTCCTAACACATCTTTGAGCTAGTACATCTGCTCTGTCATGTTATAAAAATAATGCTCTTACTTCTGTTGCCTTGAATCCATACTCTGTCATATGTACAGTATCATATTCACATTCCTTTGTATAAACACTTACTTGATCTTATACTATTGATAAGGCTTAATGTTTTTGTCTTATTACCTCCAATACGTCTGCAGTATAAAAGTAGGATCATAGGTGCCAATTCAACCCAACATTGTTTACTTGTGTCAGTATATTGGTCACTTCATGATATGGGATTAGTTTTTGTATTTGCCTCCAGTTTAAAGTTGTTTGCATTAAGACCAGAGATGATGAGCTGGAGAATTAGTGAAATAAAAGCAAAAGGACATTTCACATTTATCCTCCTGTGGCTAAGTAGTTTGAATGCCTGAGCCCTTGGAAGACATTCAAAAACTGAGCAAGCTTCAGCTTGCTGGAGGTAAAACTGACTTCCCTCTAGGGGACTCATCACTTTCAAATATGTGTCCTCTACTGACATACTAACCAAGCTACTACAGTGGGGAGGTAAACATGGTATTAAGCCAGCTTCTTCCATTTTCTCTTTCATTATAAATATCAGCAGGTTAAAAAAATATGAAACAAAACCAACAAAAGAAACAAGTGGTTGTGAAGGAGATGAATAAAAACATTCTCAGCATAATTATTCTTCTAGTTCCTAATCATCTGCAATACGATCTTGTTCACAAGGGTTTATGATGCTTATTAAAGCAAAAAGCCTGTTTTTCCCTGTTCATATAGTCTGACACATTTGACATCGTGCTTTCCAGGCTGTGATCACTGCTTTTATATTTCAGACAATGTCCTACAACCGACATAGCCTGGCTGCAGATGCAAGTGAAAAGCAGGCCAAAGAAATTCTGATCCGTCGCCGGCACAGCCTTAGGGAGAGCCTGAGAAAAACAAACAGCCTGTCAAGGGAAAGACCGGTACTTGCCTTTTGTGGTGTTTTTTGGTTTCTTTTTTTTTTTTTCCTTGTCTATTTGTTTCTTTAATTTTAATTTTTATTGAAAGCAGCTCTTTGTAGCTAACTGTCATGCAGAAAAAGCAATCTTCTGACATGCAGGAAAAAATCCTGAATTTGGAAGACTGCTGCACATATAATATCACACTTACACCTTGAGTTGCACACATGAGCCCCTTAATTTGTGTTGACACCTTCAGCAAAGCTTCAGTCTCATAGAATGGGATATGGGAGTGGGATCTGCTGCCATAATTTTAGCTCAGAGAAGCTGAGTACACAGCTCTGTACATAAGGTGGGTATGATCAGTATTCTCTGTCAGTATTTTGGTGAAGTGTGGATGATTGAGGTTAAAAATGACTTTGATGTAGAAAAGCTACTTACAATATGCTCCAAAATATGGGGGAGGACTTTTGATCACATCAGTCAGAACAAGCCCTTCACCTAAAAAATGTTGTATGCTCTTTAGCATAAAATGTAGTCAGGCCTTCAGATTTTGACAGTGGTTGGGAAAACTCCTTCCATTTACAAGGATTGCTGTGGCATGATAATATTTGGCTCTCTGAGGCAATCCTGCAATTGTAAGCTTCCAATCACATTGGAATGGAACACACTAATTAAGCAGGGAAACTGATCCTCCGAATCATATCAGGTATAAAGAAAATTAGCCATCCTATAAATATGTATTTTCATGATGCAGGAATGCTTAGTGACTGTTGTCTTCATTGATACAGTTGTCCTTTAGCAGCTGGAATAATGTCTCTAAAAGGGCTGTATCTCATAGGTGATCATTACCAGAGCTACTGTGGTGTTAATTATGACAATAAGACTGTTCCTGAATGATTTTTTTCCCTCTCAAACACAGTTACATGTGTTAACTTTTTCATACAATTAAATTATTTACTGTGTGGAATAGTGAGGAGACTCAGCAGGACTTTTGGGGCAGGGAGAGAAAAAGGATCTCTAGTAACTTTTTAAAACACACAGGCTATAATTTTAAGAATAATTATCCTTGGATAAATCCTCCACAGAGGGAAGAGGAGAAAGAGGAAGATAATAAAACTCCAAAGAGAAAAAATCTCTAAGGGAAAAAGAAGTTCCTTTCAGGTTCCCTTTGAGTCTGCCACAGGGAGTAGAGGAGAGCTGGTAGACTGGAAAAATTTTAAAAATCTTTGTAGCAAATGTAAGAAAGGATGTCCTTGAGAAACTTTTGTGTTTATAAAAAAAAACTTATCCTGGAAAGTACCTCTCATGTTCCAGGAAGTATGAAGTGTGGTGTGCTCCCAGAGCCTTTAAAGCTTAGTCTGGGGAAAACAAGGATTTTATGCCCTGAACTGGTAAATGATCATGCTGGTGCCTAACTTCCTCATCAACTTCAGTGTGACTAGTCAACTGTATAAAGTCATTTGTATGTATAAAGCACTTGCAGGATCAGAATACAGATTAGTTCTTGAGCCCAAGCTTCAGTTTCAACCAAGCTTTTGCAGCTGACTGATAATAAGTTTCAAACAAGTTTTGAACATGGAACTGCATGAAGTGCCATGCTTGCAGCATTTGCCTTCCTTAGGGAAACCTGTGCAGGCAAGGCTGAGGTAAGAGACCACACATTTATTAACTCTGATCTCAGAGGGCATATCACTAGGCTTTCATTTGATTAAACTGCTTGAGATTATTCAGTCTTTACCCTAGTTAGCACAGACTTCAGCCAGCAATCAGCGCTGAGTGTGTAGTAAAAGATCACATATTAGCTAATCCCAAACTACTCTCCAGCCCTTTAGCTACATAAACCCATTCAAGCCTCATTTGGGCATCTTAGCATATATTATGCAGGTGTTCTAGTCTGCAGTGATTTAAAATGTTTTGTTTTCTTTGCATGCAGGCTGCAGCAAATACAAAAAGATTCCTTTCACTTCCTAAAAACACTAAACTCCCAGAGAAACTACGAGTGCGAAATAAAACATCTTCCAGAGGTAACGAAATTTTTCTGCTTTTCTCTTACTGTGCTCCAGTCATTTCACTTGCATAGAAGGAAAGTTTTGTCCAGGGATGATGTAGAGAAATCAGCATATTAGAGCATTTAAAGCAGTGGGTCCTAAAGCAGAAATTTGAGTGTAGAGAAATGCCCTGGACAGCAGGGTTTTGTGGGGCTTTCTCACTTCCTATTCCATACTGGTATAGTCCTCCCAGCACATCTCCTCATCTCCTCCTGCAAGCCTTCAACTCTTTTGCACTAGGAACACTGCCATTGTTCATTCTCTTCATCTTTATTCCATAATATCCAGATATCCCTCCTGGATTATGAGCCTATTTGGTTCTTTTTTCTCTGGCATCAGGGTAGAGGACACTGCTCTGAGAACCAAACCAGAGAGAGCAATGAGGATATTTGTTCTGTTCTAGTTTATTGTTGTCATGAAGAACTCAAAATGCTCTGGTTTACAACCATTTTTTTTTCCCTGCCTAAACTCACAAATGTTTTCTATTGGAGTTCTGGAATTCTAATTAAAAAAAAAATTAAAAATCTGTAGGAGCACAACTATTTGATATGAAAACTTTGCCCAATTTGATATATTACTTTTGATTGTTAGTGGTTTCATTACCATACTTATACCATACTCAGGAGCATTTTCTTTCATGATAAGCTGTCATCAAGATCTCTTGCTGGGAAGAAGAAATATCTGCAAAGTTGCTAAAATTTCCTGATCTCCACCCCAATTAGTTTTCCACTATTCCCAATTAATTTAACAATAGACTGTGATTTTTATATCTTTGCTCTCCTGAGTGCAGGATGCCTTTTATTCTGTAGTTAGACTGCAGAGGTCACCTACTGTCACCTAGAATTAAAGAGAATATGTGCCTCCAGATTATTCAATTGTCATAAAATATATTCTTTGACATATTTAGAAGGGAAAAAGCCTGAAAACATAGTCTGATGAAGACCTTCCTTGAAATATAATTATCTGGGTGAATGGACAATTACATGGTGATATATTTTGTTGACCTCTTTCTCACCTTTTTAAAAGAAATAACACAAAGGCTACTAATACAAGTTGTTATTATGACAGTTGCACAATACACAGTTGTTTACTTTCATATATTTAAAACAGCATATCCAATTAAAGTCTAAGAACAAATCTGAGGCATTCATAAACTCTTGTTCAAATTATTATCAAATGACTCAAGTATGCAAGTTTTGATGAAGATGTTAGTTCATTTTAAAGAAGTCTGGTGGGGAAAAAAATACATGCACATGTGCACATCCAGGCAATCTTCATCTTGGTTTACCTGGCAGTGATAATTTAGGACCATTCCCTAAACAATTATGCCAGCTTTCCCTGGAGCATATTCTACCCTACTGTGAGTGGGAGGAGGAGTCTGCAGCATTGCCACCTATGAGATTTGCTCTGTTGATTCTGTTTCATGTCCTACATTCAGGCTTATTAAGGATGGGATATTTTCACCCATCTTTACGTTGACCTTGAGAGATCCTTTGCCTGGTAGAGAATTGATGCTCCTTTTCCAAAGTCAAGTTTCTAGAGCCCCTGTACATGTTGTGCTCTGGAAATGCCTCTTGGTTTAGATTTCATGAGATGTGAGGGTGAGTGCTTGGATGTAAGAAGGGACTAGACCCTAAGCTCAAAAAGAGGCTGATTTTTCCATCCAGAGAACTGTAAATTTCACAGAAATGGGGAAATGTCACCTCAGTCAAGGGGGCACTTGGCAATCAACGAGCAGCTGAGTGAAGCCTTCCTAAAAATCACACTTTTGAGGGGAGGGATGTTTTAAAGTCAAATCTATCCTCTGTTTTGGCAGAGTTAGGGGGCTGTCACTGCGTCTAACCAGAAAGCACTGAGTATAGAAAACATGGGGAAACTTAATTCTATGGCTGCAAGGGCTCGGGTGTGCTGTTACTCAGATATTCCTGAAACAGTTATATTCTGCACCTAAAATTATACTTTTGTTTTCAATTAACAGTGGGTGACAGCAGTGACTCTGAGTTGGATGCTGCTACTACAGTGCTCAATCTAAGACCCAGAGCAGGGAAAATCTTGAGAGACCAGAGACTGAGACAACAGAGGCCACTCCCTGAGTTTAGGGTGGAGTGGAAGAACGAAGTTGACGGGAGCCAGGAGGGACGAGGAGAGCAGCAGGACCCAAACACCTTGCCTCAGCCATCCATTGGGTTCAGGCAGCCACTGCTAACAAGACCAAGATTTGGCACTTTGAGCAGGGAAGATTTGACTGCAGACCATGGGTCAGCAAGACCTATGCCACCACCACGGTTAGTGAGGCAGGCATCGCAAGGGGAGAGGCAGAGGAATAAGCCTGAGAACCAGCCGTACTGAACATTGGCCAAAGAAGAACTATTGCTAACAAACCATGGACTTAATGAATTAGGATTCTCAACTATCTGATCAGACTATGGGATCCATTAAAATAACAAAACAAGCCTCAGTCTGGGTATAACCACTTCCATTTGAGCTAAGTCAACTCCATTAACTAAGTGAAAGGAATACTGGAGCAATTGCAAAGTTAAAGACAAAATATATATATATATATATGTCTTTTATAAATAACTTATGTCAATACTTTAATTTAATTATATTATTTCCACTGTTAAGATAGTATGGAAATGTGCCTTATCACATCTTCTCTCATGGAACAAAGTCATGAAGGTTCAATACCCAGTTTTCCATTGAAATCATTATTGAAAGTCCAGTGATGAATGGATTCTTAAAAAATACCCCCAAACTTGTGTATCATTTCAGATTTTATTTATAATCAATAATACCTGTTTTAACAGAGCTTTAATATGAATTACACTGAGAATTGCACAATGCACCTATCATATAGACTTCTAAAGAAGAATAAATATATTCCTGAAGCCTAGCTTGCTCGAAGACCTCTGACACTGAGAAAGAGGAAGAAGAGAAGAAACAAGCTGTAGGGGCAGAATTGCAAATACAGCTTATAAAAAGGACTTGCAACAGACACAAGACCTGAATAGCTTGAATTTTTACTTTCTGAATTTTTGGCAATATGATACCTTTGAAAGGTACTAAGGATCACCAAAGAAAAGCTGAATTACCTTGGCTTTCACTTACGTCAGCAAGAACTGAGAGCACTTAGCAGGACACCAGAAGGCCTAAGAAGAGAAAACTTCAAGTGAATAGATAATGTTCTGATTCAAAATTGCTTTTTTGCACCTTAGATACTTGGTTGCAATGTAATGCCAACAGGGCAGTAGAATAGCTGCAGAGCACTGCACGTAGCCAAAGCGAGCAGTCTCCTGTCTGAGTCAGGGACCACTGAGACTCAAGAAAGCTCATTCACTTATGCTCGTGACCCTGGTTAATTTGTTTTACTTTTTGTTTCCTCATCTGTAATAGGGGAAAGATAATCTTTTCTTTGTCTGAGCTATGCACTCCAAGGAACAAAAATGTTCCATCTAATTTGTTTTTACAGAAAAGTAGCACAGTGGGGCCCTGGAATCAGTTGAAGTCACTGTGCACCTTAATAACATGGACTTCTTGATGCTAGCGTCAATGGCTGCCATTTGAGGGCATATGGGAAGGGAGGGTGCATTAAAATAAATGATACTTAACTGTAGCTCTCAGGAATTTGCACTTTCTGTCCCACTTAATCTAAGTACTGAGCTTGCTTTAGCACAGATACACATTTCAGTACAATGCAGAAATAATTTTCATTCTACTTGCTACAAGATTGATAACTTTCATTGAAGAATGTACACTGTGAAATCATAACTTTTCTCTTTCATTAGCACATTTCTAAATGTGTGGGCAATAAGATTAAGTTTTTTTAATTTAAGCTTGTTTTGAAAGAATTATTAAAAATCAGAGTTTCCTTTTAAGATCAAAAGGTAGATTTCTTTCAAATGTTTGGTGGGGGTGGGGGGGGTTGATAAATGGTAATATAAGACTTTCCTCCTTCTAATGGCATTTCCAAAATGTTTATTTCATGTATGTATTTGAAATATCAAACCTTCCTAAACTCTTTCCTTGGCACAGGTTCTTTGGTCTTTTCCCTCTGTTCCAGATATGTAAGTTTTTGCTGTGTGGCAAATGCAAAATCTAAGCTGCAGAGGGATGGCTGTGTGAACTCTATAAACCTCAGTCAAATATTCATGGCTATTCTCAACAAATGATTTTTATGGAAATCAATACTTAGCTGTCCTTTAATGATCATCTTCTGTTTGGAAATAAAATTGGGTTCAAACAAGTCCAGGAAATTCTAAAAACAAATTTAAATTTGTCTTTCAACAGGAAAGTACTTTCATCTGTAAAATTGTCAGGGAATGCTCTGCCACTACATTATTTGGATCATGTTTGAGTAAGAAAAAAGCCTTGAGTTTTGATTTCAGTTTTGACACAATATCCTCCTTACAGATCAGACTGCTTAGATTTGCTGTTTTATATTAGGCCCAGCCGAAATCTGACCAAATAAATAAATGTGAAATGTTGCACATCAACATTCAGTTTACTCTCTGTGAAATTTTCTTGTTCATGTGCTGGTAATGACCAAGCACTAGGCTTCTATCTGGGAAAAGTTGCCTTTCATTTTTTTCAAACAGGTGTTATTTTTTATGGTACAATTTTAAATAATGAATGCAGGTTTCAGGAACTTTACTGCTATGCTGGTTGCCCATTAATGGAGGGCATGCTCACATTATTTGTGCTTAAAAGTGGTGCCCCATAGTACAAGTACATCAAATGGAAGGCCGTTCTTGTGAAATATGTTCTTAAGCTCTTGGTGCTTAAACATGATAGCATGTTGTTACCTTCCCAAAGCACTTTGAAATCCACAGAATACAAGCATCAGGGCACATCTCCAGCATGGTCACACTGTGAAGCAGAATCACAAATCTCCTGGGACTCTGTGTCCTTGTGAGTACTCTCTGCCTCCCTCACTTCTGCTCTTCCCGCCCTTCTCAGGCTCTTTTCCCCTACTGCTGAATCAGCCCCTCATCATGTCTGGGAACTGATTTCCTGGGTACTCTGCTTTTCAGCAGCAATGACAGCAGCAGGTGACACAGGCACTGTTCCAGGTAGCCCTTCCCATTCAACTCTTACTGGTTTGGGTCAGAGGTTTGCCTTTTTTTCTTTTTTTTTTTTTTTTTCTTCTTTCCTGAAAAGAAAAACAAGTTAGCACTTTTTTGAGCCTGCAGAGGAGACACATCCTTCATGTTTTATCAGACTTTGTGCGCTGGAGAATGAAATGTCCAATAAATCTGTCCTCGAGCACCACCTGATGGGGAAAGTCATGTATTGACTGAGGACAATGATTCTCGCTTTTTCGAGGAAACCAATCTTCAGCAGGGACCGGGAAACTTGCCAAAGCCACACACAAATATTTTGTTTCCAAATAGACTCCCCAGTACACTCTGTAATATAGATATTTTAATGAATTTCTGATGAAGAAAGTCCAGTTTTAGGGACATCAGGAAAATACAGTTCCACTCTGAATTAGGGTTTTCTGAGGATTTCCCCTTCAGCTCCTGAGAGGCCTATAAATTGAAAGGAAATATGGTAAGAAAGTAAGTGCAGCAAAGCCTAGAGGAGATCGACACCCAGTTACCTTCTTTAGGCAGATACTTGAAAAAAAACCCAGGAATAATTTGTCAAAGGAGGCAAAATTTTAAGGGCTGTCCTACTTGGTACTAAAGTATAATGCAAATTCCACTAAAACCAGTTCAACAAAAGAAGACCATGCTGCATAACAATTTAAAAACTTGAGAATATCCTTCTGCACTAAAGCCACAGAGAAATCACATAGGAAAACAAAGTTAAAATTTTTGCCAAAATAACATGCCTGCTGTAATGAAGAGTATCTTGGGCTCTCTGGGAGAAAACACACTGCACCCTGCACCAACGTTTTCAAGAGCTGCCAAGTCCACCAATTCCAGACATCAGCTGACAGTCCAAGAAATGCTTTAGCTGGTTGCCATATCCAAAATTTTCAAGTTCTGGCAACATCCCCCATCCCCTGAAGGAAAGGTGAAGGATTTTGAAACTGGATGTTGGGATGCTTTTTGTACAAGAGATCTGATCCTGTAAAAATATTCTTGTAGATGTGAATAATCATAGCACCCTAATTGCCACAGTTTTTGTTTCAAAAGTAATTCAAAAGGTAATTTTTTGCCACAAAAAGGAAAAGAAATTTTAAATACTTCAGCTCACTTAATTTTTCTTCTCTGAGACCTCCTATTTATTAGACATTTGACAGAATGGAAGATTGGTTCCTATTGTATAGCACATCTCAAAAAATTGTTCCTTGGTGCTGAGTTTTAAAATAATTAAAAGTTTGAATTACTTTCTCTTTTTAAATTAACACAGAAGTTTTTCAGGTTTTCCCTTTAAAATAAACTGTATTCTCTTTCATTTCTAAAAGCAGTCTGACCTCCACCCACAATCATTTGATTCTCAAAGTTCAGACTCCAATACACTCTTACAAGATTGATGATCTTACAAGATTCACGATCAGCTCCTTGTGAATCAGTCTTCAATATTACAGCAGTAACAGCACAGGCAAGTTTTGGGTTTTCAAATGCCAAAGTGCCAACCTATAAAGGATCATTTACCCAAGGGTGTCCTGTAATACCCATAACCAAATGGGGTCAGGCAGCACCCACAGAGGTTCCTGGCAGCAGGAATGAAATGGCACTACAGAGAGGCTGAAGTAACAAGCAAGTCAGATCACAAACAGCACTTGTCCTGTTTTGTTGCTACATTATCTGCTCAATAATCAGCTTGGTCTCAGAAGATGGGAATGGTACTGACCTCCATGATGATTTATGCAGTGACTTAATTCAGAAGAAAGAAAACTGTACAAGAAATGGAAGTCTGCAGAACTGGTGTATTGGGTTTGGATGGCAAGGTTTTGGTAACAGAGGATATAGAGGTGGCTTCTCTGAGAAGCTGCCAGAAGCTTTCCCTTTGCCTGACACAGCCAATGCCAGCTGGCTCCAAGACGGACCCACTGCTGGCCAAGGCCAAGACAAGCAGTGGCTAATATATTAAAGAAGGAAAGAAGTTATGGTGTAGAAGCAGTCGTGGCCAGAGGAGTGAGAGAAACAACCCTGCAGACACCAAGGTCAGTGCAGAAGGAGAGGGAGAAGGTGCTCCAGGAGCTGAGATGTCCCTGCAGCCTGTGCTGAAGACTCTGGTGAGGCAGCTGTGCCCCTGTAGCACATGGAGGACCACAGGGGTACAGAGACCCACCTGCAGCCTCTGGAGAACCCCACGTCACAGCAGGTGGACGCCTGAAGGAGGCTGTGACCCCATGGGAAGCTCACATGAGAGCAGGCTCCTGGCAGGACCTGTGGACCCATGGAGAGAGAAGCCCACAGTGGAGCAGGTTTGCTGGCAAGACCTACACTGGGGCAGTCTGTTCCTGAAGGACTGCAGCCTGTGGGAAAGGGACCTACACTGGGGCAGTCTGTTCCTGAAGGACTGCAGCCTGTGGGAAAGGGACCTACACTGGGGCAGTCTGTTCCTGAAGGACTGCAGCCTCTGGGAAAGGGACCTACACTGGGGCAGTCTGTTCCTGAAGGACTGCAGCCTCTGGGAAAGGGACCCACACTGGAGTGGTTAGTGAAGAACCACAGCCTGCAGGAAGGACTCACATTGCAGAAATCCATGGAGGACTGTCTCCAGCAGGAGGGACTCCATGTGGCAGCAGGGGAAGGACTCTTCTCTCTGAGCAGCAGCAGAAACAACATGTGATGAACTGATCATCTCACTCCCCATCTCCCAGTGCTGCAGCAGAAGAGGAGGTAGAAGCCAGGAAGGAGGGAGGGGTGGCAGGAAGGTGTTTTTAAGATTTATTTTACTTCTCATTATCCTGCTCTGATTTTGATTGGTAATAAATTAAATTATCTCCCCAAGCTGAGTCTGTTTTTCTCATGACAGTAGTCAGTGAGTGATCTGTTCCTGCTCTTATCTCAACTCATGAGCCTTTTGTTATATTTTCTCACCCCTGTCCAGTTCTAGAAGGGAGTGGCTTTGGTGGGTACCTGGTGTACAGCCAGGGTCAACTCCTCACAACTGGTATGTTTATAAAGGATCTCTTCAAAAGTACACAGCCTACCCCAACAGGAAAAATGATCTTAGATTTGTTCATCATTTAAAAGCAACAAAATCAGTACATATGATACCAGCTCTTTTACAGGAATAAATTACTATTTTGTGTACACAGCCTCTTCAACAAGATCTGATCAAAATGGTCAAAAAAGTCACTTGTACCAAAGGGAAAATTTTGAAGGGCAAAGAGCAAAAAAACCCAAAAAACCAAACCAAAACCCAACCCCTCCTACAGGTCCAAGAAAACCAACCCATAATAAAGTAACAGGAAGCAAGAGAAAAATCTTAATTTGCAGTAGTTTGCTGACAGAAACTTTTGTTTTCCTTTAGTCCATATTCAGATCTGGTTTGTTACAGTCTTCTACAGATACTAAACTGGATTCAAGAAACTGTGAGTAATTCAGTAGTTTGCCCACTAGACTGCAGCCAAAATCAGCTGCAACTGCTCCTCCCTCAACTCAAAAGGGGGAATCACATCTCCCTATCTGCAAGAATGTCATTGCATCCTCACTCTCTGAACTCGCACGGTTATGGCAACTAAGAGGCCACACAAGGGGTGCAAATGTGGCCTCCAGGATCTAGGGATGGTAGCTTTATGGACTTAATCCCAAAATTGCTGAGTTCTCCATTTTATTTTTATCTTTTACTTCACTGCCAAGCCACTTATTGGTTGAATCCTTGGTTCCTGTGCCCTTTGTAGAGAGATTCAAATGCTTTTAACCATAGCTTGAGGGGAAAAAAGTATCTGCACTTCATATTGGCTTGAACACTTCTATTTTGTGCTGTAGCTTCAGCAGAGGAAGATGGGAAAAAAACCACAGTGACAAAATGATACACGTGGAATGTCACTTCGTTTTATTTCTAGTCCTTAAAAAAAAGTGCAATTTTTCTGAACCTGTACAGAAAAGAAATGTTTCTGTGGCACTTCAGAGATCATTTTGGCCTACAAGTAAAACACTTCTGTAAAATGTGTTGCTGTATGTTCCCAGGACCACAGGCTTCCACAGGTTTCTACAACCAATAGGATATGTATTAGGATAGATGCTTACAGAAGTCAGATTAAATCACTGCAGCAGCTTAGAAGGGTAAATGCTATGTTACGTCATATAATCAACAAGTATTGGAAAAAATACTAAATCATTTATATATCTTAATTTCTTTTTTTTCAACCTTTTTCCTTAATCCCTTGCTAGAGATGCAAAACAAAAGCCTCTTACTAACAGAAAGGTGGTTTTAGGTAAAGAAAAAAAAAAGATGGAAAGAAAGAAAATAGGAAATTTAGAGCAATAATGTTTTGGGCATCTACTAAGAAAGGCAAGATGAGATAAGAGACTTGAAAATGCCTCAAGCTCCTAGGGAGAAATGAAACACAGATTATTGTAATAAAGAATTCTGAGGATATGTACTGAAATCACAGTAGTAATAATACACTGATTATGTCAATAAATAAATTCAGAATTCTATATAGGAATTCCTATGGTGCTGCCCCTGGAATCCCTAAGTTTTCAACAAATACTTGAATGCTAGTAGGCATTTCAAAGAAGAAAATGAAAATAAAAAATGCAGAACACCACCCACAACTCACCCGAAGCAGGAAGAGTGTTTGCACTGATGTGTTCAAGGAGATAACTAAATAGCACAACCCCCCCCCCCCAACCAAACACTTACACATAGTTGACTTTGTACTTTCACCAGGTAATATAACAAAGCTCATATGGAACATTATCAGTGCAAAATACGTTTTTTTCTGTGATTCATATGAAATACAAACAGTGGTGACTGGCAAGTAGTGAGCTTGAACAGCAAATAGCACAGGAGTGCTACAACTCTCTCAGCAGCTCTGAGAGTAACCCCTCCACGGTTAAGCCATGCACACAAATGAAGACTAAAATACCAACAATACTGTTTTTCTCTTGTCACTGAAATGTCATTTATGCCTGAGATGAGACAGGATGCATTAATCCAGATCCATGAACTACTGCTAGTTGCTCCAGCACACCTTTACAGTCATTTGAGAGAATTAAGAAGGAAATTTATTCTTAAAGTGAAGGTAGAAAAATTGCACAGGAAATATAAACAAATAATTTATGACAAAGTTGCTCAGTAGAAGTTATTACTAAACAGAAGTCACCAGTTCAAATTTCAATAAAACTTAAATTCAGCCTCAGTTTCAGTATGAATGGCCTTGTATTATTCTAAAATTAGGTCTTCTAGTATGTGAAGTTAGCATATACCTAATTCTGTTACTTGGGAAAGAACAGAAATCAGCAGGGGTTGCATGATTACCCCAGAGTGCCTAATCATGGTCTGCAGAAAGCTTTGTGGACAAAATATGCTACACAAAAATCACATAAGCAAACACCTTGTTATATAGGCTACCATCACAACACACAAAGGGAAACAAACCACAGCGTAAGAAATTAAGGCCAAACATACTGCAAATTCTCCCGATTAAATAACAAAAATTCACCTTTGATTCACCTGTTTTGAACAATCTTTCAACCTAAACACTGCTTCAAAAATGAGCTACAAGCAGGATTTGTGCATTTCCTGACATTCTTTTTTTCCCCTCCAAAACCGTTAAAAATCGACTAAAAAAAATTACAGCCACTACAATATAGCAACATCTGCCCCTCTTAGAAATGTCCTAGTGGTACCAGTTAGAATAACATTTGTCTAGAGTTAACATCCCTGCAGCAGAAATACGTGTATATACTTGCTTCCATGTGACCATAATGTGTGTGTGTTCCCTTTAAAAATCATGAAATTACTGTTCAAGCCTGGCAGGTGAAGATACATCTGTGCAACCCAGTATCGTGACTACTGGTTTTTTAACTTCACACTTCCATGACTACAGTATTTTTGTTTGTTTGCATTCATTATCACAATAGCAACTAATGCTAGTCCCACAGCTAGACTTGGAGGGCCACAAGGACTGAACTCCTGAGCAATTCCAGAAAGGAGTGGGGCAATGATCCGTCCCACTGATGTCACAGACTGTCCAACTCCTAGGAGTGTACCGCTGGCCTCGTTCCCACCAACAGTCAGCTCCAGATCAATGATACAGGTACGGCCTATCGTAGTGGAGAAGGCCAGGAACGTGGAGGACAAAATGACCATCCATATGCTCAGGGCTGAAGCATACAGCAGAATCAGCACACAGGTGAAAGTGCTGGAGTGCAACAGAAGTCTGTAAGTGTTGTGCCCATAGAGACTTGTTATTGGTCCAAGCAGACAACCAGCCAGGACTCCAAGCGCACTGCTATAGCTCATCAGGTATCCAGCAAACAAGGGTTTCACCCCAAATCTCTCCTCCAAGGCCAGGGTAAAATTACTGTAGTACAGCAGAATAGCAACAGACATCAGGAATCGCACTAAAAATATATCCCACAAATTAGAGCATGCAATTCCTTTGATCTTCTTCAGCACTGATGCAACTTGGATCCATGGAGACTGGAAAAAACTACTGTTTGTCACAGCTCTACCAGTTGCTGATTTCGAGTGCAGGTCATGATTTGATTTTGCTGAGAAACTGTTTGTTCCTTTATCTTGGTAATGCACCCTATTGCCAGTGTTTTCTTCACTCCAGGGTAACATCCAGACAAGACCTATACAGATAGAGAAATTGATTTTCATTCCATTGCATCAACTTTACATGGAAGATGCTAGTTTGACTTTAACAATTTAAAAAAAGACTTCAACAATACTTGTCCTTAAAAAAATTGCAAATATTAAGTCTAGTGTTATTCACAGTATCAGTTCAATTTTAAATGCAGTGAAAGCAAGAAAGGACAGCACTGAGATGCCATTCATACCATATAAACAAATCTAATGGCTAAAGCCAAAGTTCTGATTTCTAGTCTTCATCTTTGGGCATATTAAAAATTCCCATTTGTGTCTGAATGTAAAAGGGATATAGGCAAAACAGAGGACAAGCACCGGAAGGATAACTGTTTCAGAATTCCTACACTTCCATACCAGCTCAAATTCAAAGAGTAGTACGGCACAAAATATTTATGCCATAGATGATCTACACACTATGAAAGCAAGGTATTACAGATGGCATAAGAACACAAAAGTGAGGGATGAAGGGACCCAAGATGCAAAAGGTGAAGTACAACTCACCACCATTCAGAAGGAAGATAGAGGCACAGATGAAGGCTGTTTGGTAAAAGCCACCTTCGAACTCTGCAAGGTAGCCACCAACAACAGGTCCCAGAATGAAGCCAACGCTGGAGGCTGCATTGAAGCGCCCCATTACTAAAGGGCGATCTCTCTCTGACACCAGGTCAGACAGCAGGGCTTTAGAGATGGAAAGTGTGTGTTTGAAAATACCTGCAACAAAATATAAACGAAATAATAAACATGTATTTCTCAGTCCAAAAAAAAAAAAAAACACCAAGACAGAAAGTATCTCAAAAAAACAAGGTCCAAGTCTGTATGAATTATATTTTTAGATTTCCATTAATCACAAATTCTTCAGTGCTAGAGTAAGCAGCTTTGTGAGGTTTAGCTGTCTGCTGGGTTAAGCCTCAACATTTCAAATTATTTGCAGGGAAAAATCATGAGAATTCTTGATTTATAGAGAATTTCCCAATACTAAGGTTCAGTTCGTGCTGCTGGGTGATTATGCTTATGCGGCCATCCCCTACCATGATTTCTCCCGCAGTAATTCTCAAGCTCAGACTACAGGGAATTTAAATTGCAAAATGCCAAGTGTTTACTCACCTACAGGGACTCTAGAAATGACAAACAGGAACACTGTGGTGGATGTTCCAAGAAGGAAGTAACCCAGTGCACTGAGAAGAATACAAGCAAGCAGGGAATACCGTCTTCCTACTATATCACTCCAGCAGCCCTTTCACAAAGCAGGAAAGAAAGATTAGCTTTTTATAACACTAAGCTATGTGCAGTGATCAATCAGTACTTCTAAATTAAACTGAGAAAAGAGATCAAAGGACTGTCAATGAAAGCCTAATAAGCTTATTACACAGCATTCCTAAGTGCATAAAATCTGGAAGTCACAAGCAGAGTTCTGCCCTGCTGGTACGGTACCTGCCAAAACTGTGTTTCCATTTAATGTTACATATGTTTTTAAAATGTCTTCTAAAAAGAGTCCTGCAATAAATATCACAAAATATTACCAGTAAGAGCCTTCTGAAAATCTTACCATAACCAACCACAAATATTTCTTTGCATCACTGGCTGCTATATATTAGACACTTGTTGGAACATCCTAAAAGCAATGATCTTGGCTATGAGGAGTTTGTCATCTGAGCGCAGACATGTAAGAAGTAACTATGCAGAGGGCAAGCAGAAAACTTGCATTTATCATGCTCATAAATCAGCTTGATTCCTAACAGGAAATAATTTTTAAGAAAGTAGACAATGGTCTTGCAATTCAAAGAAAATGCCACAAAACTATAGCAGGAAATTATCCCAGGTGGCCTGCATAAAGCCTGAAACAGTTTTTTTATGAAACATTCTTATAATCTGTTCTCTTCAAAACTAGCTAACTAGTACCACGGCAATATTAGGATATAAAAAAATCAATAGCTAATAGAAAAACAACCCAAATAAATGGCAAAGATGCAACAATTAATTTTAGACCATACAGTGAATGACTAGCATTAGTTGCTGTTGTGATAATGAAAGCAGTCACTGTGCATTAAGCAGGGAAAGCAAACTAGATCACGGGCTATGAAGAGCTGATTCATGAGACTGCTTTTTGGACAGGCTACTGCATAGAAGGAAACTGCTTTACTAGAACCAACACTAGAGAAGATAACCCTGTGTAACTGCAACCTGCTCAGTAATGTGTCTGAGCCAAAATCTGTATTCTAGTTTTTGTCTAAAAACTGTGTTCTGTTTGGGTCTGAAAAGCCTGGCAACTCCTTATAAACGGAACCGACATTTTTCATGCAAACTGAAAATTGGTCCCTCCATCCAAAATGCTTATATGAACACTTCATGCATTTTCAAAATGTCAAGAAATGCTATTACTAACCCCACCCTTTTCCCCCCTACAATCCACAGAAATAACAATATGCTCTGTAATGCAGTGTCAGAACTCACCACAAATGTGCTGGAAAATAGCTGCATTACACCATAGAGAGATCCTAAAACAAACAAAATACCAGTGTTAAAAATTAAGCTTTTTTTAAAAAAAATGAAAACGGCACAAAATTTTAAATGATGAAAAAATGTTAAATTCTGAGAATAGTTTACTAAAAGAATGGGAAGAGGGAGCAGGACAAACCAAGGGTGGAGTTTAGCATTTAATCAAGGAAACAGTTTCAGGGAATGACAAAATAAAAAAGAAAGAAAAGTGCTGAAAAGTCATAGAGCTATGTAAGGTAAAATGATGTTGCTTTGTATGGTGTATTAAACAAAACAGACCTTGGCATTTGTAACTGCTTTCTCAGAATCATGAGAGAATTTCACTACTGAAAGGGACTTCCCACTTGGTGCTTCAGTCTACTACAAGGCACCACAGAAGCCCTGAAGAAAACACAGACCCTACTTTCTCATTTTGGGGGCTAGGAGTTTAGCAGCACTTAGTGACAGAAAAGAAAGAACAAAGAGAAGCAGAGAGAAACATCTGCCAGTCTCTTTCATTTATAAGAATACACCTCAAACCCCAGTTTCTACTGAAGTTAAAAATCAAAGCAGACTGTTGAAATGAAAACATATTTCTGATTATTTGCTGCTTAAAATAATACTGTCAACTCAGTGTAGAGGCAGAATTATTTCACACAATGTGTTAAATAAAAAAGCAAAATAATAAAACTGAATAACAGCTCCCATGTCAACCACATAAAGAATATACTGTACCACTCCAATCCATAAACAATGCCATAAAAGGCATTTTAAAGCCACAGAATTTACCTTATCACTACATACTTCAAGATAAAATTACAAATGTTCAGAATTTATTTGTAAACACTCCTGAAAGTGAATATTTTGCCAAGACAGCTGTAAGGATTTTAATCAAACTGGGGGCAATCACAGGCATTGGAAAGTTTTGGAGAATCAGCTGCAGAAGTATCATGTGAAAAGTGTAAATAACAATAAAACTACAAGCAACACCTCTGGCTCCCTAAATTGCTAAGCTGTGAAATCTTGGATGCTGGAAAAGGAGCTGTACAAATGCTACTGCAAGACTTCCTTGTTCTTTCCAAGTGTGGTCTTTCCCAAGCACATGCTTTTGGCTACTGTCAGTGCATGAGTTTGGATTGGTCTCTGAGTCTAACAGAGTATAGCTGCCCTTACAGTTTTACTTGGAAATTGTCTTTACTTTTTATTATGCTACTAGCAAGGAAGCATTATGTTACAATGTCCAATTTTCAGTAGGGCATAATCCAGGCCTTATCTTAATATTCTGTAAATCAAGTACTGCAACTCACCTATGATTCCAGCAACTGTATGACTTGCTCCTAGAGATTTGATGTGAAGATTCATTAAAGGAACAACCATGCTCACCCCAAATAAGTCCTGAAAGGAAGTCAAGAAAAGTTTTAGTGACTTTCACAAAAACAATGGCAACCTGGCTTAATAACAGTCAACATTAAAAAAAAACCCTGTAAATTATCTCCATATCAACACAAGGTCATAAGAAAATTTTTCATATTATAAAACACATAAACTAAAAGATAAAGGATTGCCTCACAGAGGAGTTACACCTATGAAAACATCAATCCTCTCCCTGCACTCCAGACACAATCCTTCTGAAGGTATACATTTAAACTTTAAATATTCCTTTAATATACATTAAACTTTACCTGTTTAACAAGAACAGTACTTCATACCAGAGTTTTAAATTCAAAGCAGTCTAGTTTCAATCACCTAAAACCACATTTTATTTGTGCAAAGAACTTTTATTTTGAAAAACTGTATTTTAACCCAACCACAATGGGGAAGAAGCTACAGTAAATTTAAACCTACTTACAGACTGCCTTTGTATATAGCTTAAGAAATGTAGTGAAAAGACAGAAACATGAAAAAGAAAAAAAGAAAAAAAGGCAAAGCATAATTGAAAAACATTTTGTAAGAGGAGGGTAAAGGCCCATCCTGAGCAGTACAAGGATCTCTTACTCATTCCTTTTGCTTTAATACCTTTTGTTAAGCTCACCACATTGACCCAGTAGTTCTTTCAGTACTACTGCAATTTGGCACAGCATCCAGAGTCCCCTGGAGAAGATCTACAGGAGCAAGATCACCTTTCATCACTGACTGCTTGATCTGAACTAAACTACCTCAAAGCCTGATTAACTGTAACAATGTGTATCACTAAGTGAATTCTCACAGTCTGTCATCAAATATTTTTTGATGGTTGAAATTGAGGCTTACAAGGTTAGAATCATTAGCGTGAACAAACAGAGCACACCACTTACAAGCATCTTCCGTAACACAATCTCAGGGGTCGTGTCATCTGTGAACCTGAAGAGAGGTTCAGTGACCTCGTCCAGGTCATCAACAGAGACATCAAAAAGACTCAGACTATACCCTGGCAGTACTGGACTGTCACAGGCAGGCAGGCAGAGCAACACCTATTAACCACTCTCCTCTGATGGGCAGTTACTTCTCATTTCACATGTAATTCCTAATGTGGTATGATAGATACACTGTACTTACTTGTCTGACTACAGGAAGTTTCCATCACCACACCCGCTAAAAGGACACTTAATTGATTATCTTGTGTGCCACAGCTCAGTGTCAACAAACTATTACAGGGCTGGAGAACCACAACTTTTAAAAGTCAGTTAAAAGAAGCAAAGCTCGTTCTAATGAGCCTTTCACCGGGATATTTGCTCCAGGACACCAACCAACTGGGTTGTTTCTAGTGCCCAATCTAACAGTAGGTAAGACAGTATCTTGACATTTCACAGTGCAAACTCGTACTCATTTTGTATTCATTTTCCAAGTCCTCGCTTTTAATTTCAGATTAATTAAATGACACTTTCCTGAGGCTCGGGAATCTCTACAGAGTATGAGCCCTCTTTAAAGTCTGTGTTCTTTCAATAAGGGACATTTTTTTTTCTTCTAGAAAAAACCCATATTTTTTAGTGGTTTTTTTTTTTTTTTTTTTTTTGGTAAGTTTACAGGAACCACGGGTATTTCAAGGAAACAGGGAACAGCTCTCTTATAAGCTCAAGGCAAGACTCAGCTTTTACGGTGCTGCGCTATTCCATGATATTCACGGGATAAAAATCCGACCTGTGTATCAAACGGCGGGGCTGTTTGCACGGCTAAAGC
>VXAC01003061.1:868056-925881 GCA_013399225.1 Rhipidura dahli | reverse complement strand
GCACCGCTACAAACACTGGCGCTCCCGAGGAGCAGCCGCAGCGGTGCGCCCCAGAACCCAGAAGCCTTGGACTGAAGAGGAGAAGATTCCCGCTCCCGGGCGCGGCCGCGCAGGGCGGGCCCCATGGCCGCCNCCTCCTCCTCCTCCTCCTCCATGCGGGCGGCGGTGCCGGGCCTGCGCAGTGCCCGCGGCGCGGCGGAAACGTGGAGGCGGCGGGGCCGGCGGCGGGGCCGAGTCGCGGGTGTTGTGTCGTTCGGCGCGGTACTCTTCGTCTGTCGTCTATTTCGGGCGAAGACGAGGAAGAGTAGGGGTCCCTGCCGGCCTCGGGACCCCTGCCTCCACCCTCCCACACTCCTCTGTAGGACTTTGCCCTTCCTGCCTCTTGCGTGTTTGTACGGGAAGAGTTTTGCAACCTGTCCCTTCGGGGCCTGAGGCTCTGTGGAAGGCAGGAAGAGCCAGGTGGAGCCGAGAGGCTTTGGAAACAAATAAGCCGTAGGAGCATAGTAGTGGATCCCTTGCACCGTTCTCGTGGTTGCTGTAGAAAGATGGTTTTTTGGGCTGTGCGCCTCCGATCCTGCCTATCCATATGGAAAGCGGCCGTGTTCCAGCGCTGCTGATGCTCGGCCATCTCTCGGGCTCAGCCCGGTGCCTGCATCAAATGTTTCTGGCAGCAGAGTGTTTTCTTGTTCACTACTGTGCTGTGTTTTTGTTAAAAGTCAGGGATAGCTGGAATCGTTGATGACTATTATGTTATAATGCATTTTTCATCCAAAGCAGTGAAGCTTCATTCACAGATCTCTCAGATGAACTGCTGGAAATGATTGTCACATGCGAAATGTGACCGTCCAGCTTTATAGAGCAGAGGTGCTCTTTTATTATAGTTGGTTGGCCAGGGATCAGTGAAAGTGCTGCAGTTTTAAATACTTTTAAAAATGCGCAAGTAAACAGGAGATGCTTTAACTTGGTTTTAATTATCAGTAAGAGAAACTTTTGAAAATGTTGATGGCTCTTATGTTTTAAAAGCTAGCATGAGTTAGAAAGTTTGAGAATGATCATTCAATAACTGACAATAGCATAACTTCAATTCTGTCTTCATGTTTTCAAAATAAATAAATACCACAGGGGTGAGAATCTTTTACAGATTTAGATCACCAAAAAAAAAAAAGGAGGGGGGAATGTCGTTTTCCTCATGGTTATTAAAATTTAAGTTAAAAAAAAAATCCCCAAAACACCAAAATTATAAAGCAAGACATATTTCTAGATTTGCAGCTTATTTATAAGATACCAAGGCAAAACTTAACTTAGTATATGCATAGGGACAAATATGTTGTCAGAGTCCAGACAAGAATAATTCAGTTGTTTACTATCCCACTGACTGTTATGTTTTAGTGTTGGATTAACCAGTAAGTATATCCTATTAATTTGTCTCTTTGAGGCCACTTTGAATAACAGATATTCTCTCAGTGATGTTTTTGAAATTCTGGGTACAACACTTAACGGAGATCAGTTGCACACAATTCCTCTGAAATCGACAAAATGGTGACAAGATACTGAAATATTAGGGCATCCTGGGAATTGCCCCTGCATTGTCTGCTCAATATTACGCTAATTTTACCCTTGGTCATTTTAACTGATAGAAGAAATGGAAAATGCCTGAAAATTTATTAGAAGAAACTGTTAAAGAGGTGGATGGTTAAAAGATGTTGCAAAGGTTTAGGTACATTTCCTGGGGTCTAAGTGACATTGACTTCTCTGGAAACACTGAGCGCAACTGAAATTTTTGAGGTTTTATGTGTTAGTCTCTGCCATAGGTCTCTGAAACCAGTTAGCTATTTTGTGTTCTTCTCAGGTTGTGAAATGAGAATGATTGAATATGATTGGGACAAAATATTGCAGGCAGGAATACTGGATTCCCTGACAATGAAAACCCTTAGTTTTGTATGTTATTTCAAGCTATCCATGCAGAATGACTTGTAAAGCAGAGAACAAGCAAGCTTTATGACATCAGTGTAAACTGTTCATGGAAAAAAACCCACATATTTAGAGAAAATATAGGTGTCTCTTCTTTAACAGATCTCTTACTGTTTTTGTCCTGGTGAACTTGATCATATTGCTAAAGAATTGTGCATATTACGTGCTTACATAATTTACATAATATATAAGAAAAAGGTATTAATATATAGTAAATGTGGCAAATATCTCTGTTGCCTTTGAACTGAGGGCAGATGATTTCAGCTGCCTCAAGGCTCCCACTCATGTTCTGTCATTGCAATTACAAAATTTAAGATAAAGGCCCCCAAATAAAGAAATCTTAAGATAAATGTTCTCAAATAAAGTGATTTTTATGACTGATAAGGGAACTGACTAGCAATTAAAGGAATGAAATACAATGAAGACCATTTATCGGAGTCCTATGGAAAATAGAGCTAGTCTATTATCTTTGGTGGCAGAATTACATAGTTGGTTGATTAAAATTATATTATCAATATAATACATTTACATTACTTTAAGGTGTTTGACTTGTTACTGGATGATTTTTAAAAATGGGAATGCAGCAGATAGTCAGATGTGGCAAGCAGCAGCATGTGTATCTAGAATTATCTGGATGATCCTTTTATTGCTATCTTTTTTTTTCCCCATGACCTGGTAGTAGCAATTGAATAAACATTATTGATTTTATGGATGAGGCTAGAACCAGGAAGAATATGCAAACCACAGTCACCACACA
Organism: Rhipidura dahli; assembly: GCA_013399225.1. Taxonomy (NCBI): domain Eukaryota; kingdom Metazoa; phylum Chordata; class Aves; order Passeriformes; family Rhipiduridae; genus Rhipidura; species Rhipidura dahli. The sequence goes on along the minus strand of VXAC01003061.1, from coordinate 923,153 downwards.
ATCAATACTTACATTATATGTAAGTAAGGCAAGTGTGAAGTGTATCATGCTAGATAAAAAATGCATGAGGAGGTGCACCTGTCTGGTGTGACAGCGATTATGAGATGAGCTTGGTAGTCACAGTACTCAGCCAGCAACTGTAAGTTTTTATTGCTATTTCGTGAAAAAGCACCCATCTTCTGATAAGAAAGAGAAACCAGAAGTAAAAAAGCAGGAAAACTATTACATCTGTATCAGTTTTTCAGTTTGTATACTAATGCAACATTGTGTCTAGGTCTGCTGTCCTAATTGAAGATCAATTTTGAATAAATAGGGATTAAAAAGCAAAAAAGAGAGGAGATTTTATTGGCAGAAGGAACATTTCTTACAGTGTTGGGCTGCTGGAGATCAGCTTATCAGTAGCCTTGATGCGGTATTCTTGCTTTAGATTATGAATGGCAGGAGAACTAGTCTGTGAGAGAATGTCTGAGATTCAGCTTGGTCATGAGGGGAAGGGATGAGGAATCTTCAGGATTTTAGTGAAAACATCTACTGTAAATGTTTGGTGTCACCTGCTAAATGAGGGCTTGATGAAGTCTGCAGCTGCCCTTCCTCAGCCAGCTCTGTGGCTGTGTGTGCTCCCAGCCCTTACATAGTGAAGCACTGATGGAAGTCATCTGAAGTCTAATAAAATTCTTTTAAAAAAAGGTACTTACATTACTTCAGTAGGGGAGAAAATTTTAAACCTCATAAATTTGTAAATAAGATTTTTAAAATACTTCTGTGAAACAGATCTAAGACAACTACACTGATTTATTCCAGTAAATGGAATGTGTTCTTGAATTCCTGCATTACAAATAGGTAAGGTCAAGACCCCCAAATGTGCAATTTGTCATCAAATTTAGTGAATCTAACAATGACTTATTTCATTCTGGTTTATCGCTTCAGATCATTAGGGTAACTTCAACAGTCATTTCAACTTTTCGTATACAAATTGAGCCAAGTAGCAAAATCTACAATCCAGTGGTCCAGAACATTTTAAGAGGTACTTGTAAATGAATTTGAGTTTGGAATCTACTGTTAATCTTAAAGATAATTAAAGCATAATCTGTCTGAAAAGATCTGCAAATTTAAGGAATGTGGAAAGAAACCTTTTATTTGATTCCACCCTCGGAGCTGTGAATGAATCAGGTGGGTATGTCAGAGAGACTTAGAAAGCATTTATAAAACAGCTTGTTAAAGGAAGAAATTACTTCAGGCATTGGGCCTACTTCTTCCCTTCTGGAATTTTTCATGGCAGCATAACTAAGGCCACAAAACTTTCTGTGTTTCTTTCAATTAATGTTTTAACAGATAAAATAAATACATAGGGAATGGTTTAGATATTATTGACGGTGCTCTGGAGCAGAAGGTGGCTGGGGTGACTCCTGCTAACTTCAGTCTCTTTTCTGTCGTGTTACAGTACCCTTACATCGCACACATCTGGCCCCTACATCCCTCACCCAATCTGTGATTTCATTTATTTAATTATTTATTTTAAAGTCAGTGGCTCTGTGGAAGCTGGAAAGGTACAGAAAGAGCTAAAGGCTAGTTCCTCAGGCTTCCTGAAGAAATCCAAAAATATACATCTCAAAAACTGTCTATGCAGTAAATGGAAGGTGTTACAGCCTCAGACTGAGATTCATAATAGCATCCTGCTGTGGAAGGATCCATGTAGGGCAGCAAAAAAAATGGTGTAGAAGACTCCAGCTTTTAATTTCTAACTATTCATGCATAACTGCTTTCATAGGAAACTGCCTGGAATACCGCCTAGAATTAGGCAACTCATTAATTTCTGTGAAAATTACACATGTGATGTGTCATGACTTTGAAGTATTGCAGGAAAAATTAATGGCATTGGCCTGGCTTTCCTATAATTTTATAAAAAATTTAGAACACTCATGATGGTGATGTGATAAAGGAACTCACATGTACCTTCTTGTACCTCTGGTGATTCTAGTTATCTTGCCCAACTTGCAAGGACATGGATTCATCACAGCTTGAATCAGTGTTATGACACAATTGAAAAAGAAATAGTGCTTTGCCATATTTTTACCTGTTTTATCTAGTGTAGATTTAATGCAAGTTATAATATAGAATGGGATATATGAAATAGAGTGGTCCACTCAGTCATACTGAAGTTTAGTCTTCCTTTCTGTGGCTGAATAAATTTGTGGTGCTTTTTAGAGTGTCAAAGTCCTGAGCATGGAGAGGGTGTAAGGCAGTGTCCAAATGGAATGTACACCCTATAGTTTTGTTCATTGCGACGACTGCAAGTTTATTGTGTGTTCCTGTGGGTCCTGGGTACATAGAGATGTGTTGAAGTAATGCCTCATAAAGATTTTTCTTGTTGGTTTATTAGAATTCCTGTTGAAGCTGTTGCTAACATAAGGGCTGCTGATGTCCCTTTTGTTCTTACCATCATTATCTCTGTGATGTCAGTATAGATCATGCAGAATGAATGACTCAGTGATAGCTGTGTCCAGAATGGCTTGATTTCCTCCATTTGTAGAGGACTTCAGCACATTTCTACAATCTCCAGTTAGGTTTTACCTGCCCCAGCCATGTACCCTCGCTGCAAAGAAGGTGGATGTTATCCTGGTCCACATTAGGCAAAGCATTGCTAGCAAGTTGATGGAGGTGTTCCTTCCCCTCTACTCAGCACTGGTAAGGCCACAGAGTGCTGTGTCCAGTTCTGGACTTTGCAGTACAAGAGACATGTGAACCCTCTGGAGGGAGTCATATGATGGAAAAATAAGGTGATGGGGGGACTGGAACGTGTCTCCTGTGAGAAAAAGCTGAGAAAACTGGGACTGTTCTGCCTGGATTAGAGAAGGCTCAGGGAGGGTTTTGGATAAATATCTGAAAGGAAAGTATAAAGAGGATGGAGCCAGGCTCTTTCAGTTATGCTCATTGACAGGACCAGAGACAGTAGGCAAATGAGAAGAAAAGACAACATGAAACACAGGAGGGTCGCTTTGAACATCAGGAAACACTTTTTACTGTGAAGTGTGTCAAACACTGGCAGGTGTTGCACAAGGAGGTTCTGGAGTATCCAGCCTTGGAGATATTCAAAAGCCATCAGACATGGTTCTGGGAAACTAGTTCCAGGTGGTCCTGCTTGAGCAGGGAAGCTGGATAAGATGACCCCTAAAGGTCGCTTCCAAGCTCAATCATTCTGTGGTTGTGTGACTTGTGGTCTGATTTAATGTAGTATTAAGAATAAAGTGGTCATACCTCAAACTTGTTATTCCAGACCCTCTCTCAGTCAGTGAACAAACCAAACCAAAGCAACAACCAACCAGCCAAAGTAATTGTACTTTTAGGGCACGGTTCCTTGCACATTGAGGTAGTCATCCAAAAATAGGTCAGATGAACTGTGCTATAAAAGTGATGTTTTACTGTAGAGGAAACTCGAAGTGACTGGCTTAGTTGCAGAACTCCAGCCACACATTTGATGGACAAGATGTGTGCAGGTATGCTGTGTAAAGTGGCTGGCTGTTTCTCTACCTCTGGTACTCTGCTGACAAGTGATCATGTAGGTGCAATAGGTAACATCCTGCCCAGCTGGGGAAGGTGGACAGGATGAGGATTGGAGTCAGTGGGTGAGATACTCCCATTACTGTTCAGAACAACAAATGAGCACTGAGGTCTCAGAAGGACTCAGCTCTGAGGCGGTTGCTGAAATTGTTCCTTGGTATACAGTGAGACATGCAGCCAGTTCTAAAAGGCTGTTTTTAGATCATGGACATATTTGCCAGCACAGATAAGGAGCTGCCTGCCAATTCCAGACATACGCACCCGACACTTACTCAATCACACACAAACATAAACAAGCAAATAAACAACCTTCCCTTCCCATAAATATCTTTTTTCCCCTTCAGATGGAAAGGGGAAAAAGAAACAGCCTGCTATTGTTTTTTTAATCTTTTTTGTTTTCTATTTTTAAAATCAAGGAGGGGCTCAGATACTATATTGAAACTGGAGCTATTATATACATAAATAAAATATGCAGAATCAGGACTTAGTTTAGCCCTATCTATCTGGTGAAAAAACAGAAATAAAATCACAAAACTTTTGCCAGCTTTGTTGAATGAGATTGGAATCCATCCATCAAATGGGGCCTTCAACCTTCACACTACAAGTCAACAAAATCAATGAATGCTGGGCTTAATTGGCCAAATTGATTGAATATTAAAACTGATTTAATTACTTCACTGCCATTATTGTAGGGATAAATTTGGCTAACTCGTTTGGTTTTAAATTGACAGTATTTCTGCAGAAATTTAGGAGTTTTGAAAGGAGTTGGGGAATGACTTTGTTTAAGGTTCAGAATAATGATTGTTTTGGCTTAATAAGCCTGACCCTCTTTTCTCTGCCTTGAAACTTTCTTCTATTGAGGAACCTTCAGAATTTAATTTAATTAAAGAAAAAGTGCCCTGAGACTTTCTTTGAGTATTCAAGTGGTGGATAACATGAATTTTTAAGCTGACATAACAAGTCTTAACATGGCTTCTGATTCATTCTTGACATAGACGGGTATAATGCTGGCAGTGTTAGAGTATTTGGAAGATAACACTGCCAGAGAATGTGCCATAAATATAAAAGAGAATAATTAAATTAGATCCTCTCAGGATGAACATCCTAAACTGAGACCAGAGTGCATGTACAGTATATTAAAAATAAATACTTGCACTGCACAGGCAGTAATTCAGCTGTCATTTGAATTCAGTGAAACTTTTCATGCAAACTGATTTCAGTGAAGCTACTCACAACAGTAAGTTGCTCTCATGCAGAAATGGGCTCACAGAGGCACTAACATATTTCTGCCTTGAAGCCAGGTAGGTGCAACGTGACTGGAACTAGCCATTTGATATTTTTTGGTTGTTTGTTTTATTAATTGTGGTTCAGTGGCTAAGACAGGGGTCTGGAGTTCTCTTTTTTCTTCTGGTTTAATGTTTGAAAAGCTCAGTGATGTGAAGTTATAAGATCCCCCATTATTTGGGGTGAGCTAAGTGTTAAACAGTGCATCAGAATTAATTTTTTAATGAATATCATGAAGAACTTCATATCATGGATTTTGTTTATGTTGTGACTGTCAATATCTTTGAATTTCACTGAATAAAATTCTTGAACTTTGGGCCAATGCTTTTTAAGGCCACCCATACATCAGCAAAATGTTTGGGAAGTCCAGTTCACTGAGTGGGATTCAGTTGCAGATTAAGACTTTTGCATTCAGACATCTCCATGAGAAATATGGACCTTTCCTGCCCAGAGTTGACCAAGGTATGGCTAAAAAACTCAGCGGTGCCTCCAGGATGGCCTGACAAGCTAATGGAGCCTGGATTCAGCCAACCTAACAGAGGTAGCCTGGATCAGTTTCAGGTGGTGTGAACCTGGCCTATAGTTGTCACTCAGGAAAGGTGTCAGCCTCCTCTAAGTCCCTTGTCATACCTTCCTGCCAAATGTAGATGCCTTAGACATCCCGGAGCACCTGATTGCAGGAGATGACAGCAAGGCAACTGAATGCCTCTTTCCAGATGTGATTCCGTCACCCTCATGCAGGCTCCTAGTGTCATCCAAGGTGAGAGGGGGTGCGTAAGACCCCACGTGGGGCTAGCAGATATTTTAAAACAGGGAGGGAAATAATGCCCTTCTGGAGTGGCAGCTGACAGGCAGCAGGATACTCTGGCTAGAGCTAGGTGTCTGCCCAAGTGAGCTGAGCCCTCTGAGTCTAATCAAGGTTGTGATGAACTGCTCCCTGGCTCCACTGAGCATCATCAGTATAATTTGGGCATGTTAGTGCTGAACTGAATCCAATATTTTTTTTTTTTTAAAGACACATTAGAATAGAATTGAACAAAACAGAACAGAATCTTTTAGTTGGAGGGGACGTACAACAATTATCTAATCCACCCGCCTGACCACTTCAGGGCTGACCAAAAGTTAAAGAATTATTACAAACTTGGATAATAATTTTTATTTTCATTTATAGCACATTCTATGTGTTCTTTATTTTCCTGTGGGTTTTTTTATCTTTTTGTTTTGTTTTGTTTTCTTTAATAATGAACAATAAAACATCACTTTCCAAAACTAGGTTTCCTAACACCTGTTTCTGCTGTATCAAAATGAACTGCATCAGTGGTTGTCAGGAAAAGCAAATATGACAAAAAGTCTGTCTGAATATTCATTTGCTGCTCTGCATACACTGAAACTCTGAAGCACAAAAAGGCCACAAAATATTAGATGTGCTTGTGTATGAAATTAGCACAGTATCAGGTTTGAATACAATATGATTCGTAACAAATTCGAATATGATTATGGGCAGATAGTTTAGAGTTATAAAACAACTGAGGACACATCACCAGTTCACATCACCAGTTCATACACATCACCAGTGTACAAATGAAGGGAGGTGGTAGAAACAGTGTTTTCCTCACTCTCCTCAAGCATCCTGATGCACTGTCCAAACCAATACTGGCATATTGGAAGTAGGAGTCCCTCTGGAGTCCTAGGTCTATTGCAATAACGTGTTGTGACAAGTGTTTTCTGGAGTAAACTGGCTTCATTCTTTTGAGCCCACCATTTCCCAGTACGTGTTATCAATGGAAATTTTCTACTCTGGTGATAAATAATTCCAATTAAATTTTATTGGGTAAGGACTGTAGGATCTGTTGCACATTATGAACTCTATAAATTTCTGTAGGAGCATGCCCTGTAAGCCACAAGAGATGATTGGGAAGGCCTGCTTGGCATGAAATGAAGTTATTAAAAAAGCCTTTTTCTTGTACAGAGAGGACGTGTAATTTAAATATTTTACCTTATCATTTTCCAAAATGGCCAAAGCATGTGTTTGGGAAAGTGTTTTTTTGTTTTAAAAAGATTGAAGTTTTTTACTAGGCACTTGAAAGAGTTTTTAACTGCATAATTTTTTGATATATGCAAAAAAGATGTATCTGAATAAATAAAGCATTTAAGTGTTTTTGTGTTTAGTATTGGTAAAATTATTTTTAAAGAACTCTTTTTATTATATAGGATTTTTCAGAGGCATCTCTTTAGTTTGGCTACCATATTTTAAAATTCTGTAAAAAATCTTCAGCCTTCATTTTGTAATGTGACTTACAGTAACTTCCAGAGTGTTGCAGGTGTTTCCTTTCTTGCTAGCAGCTAAGGAAACATTCACCACCAGGCCTGAACTTTGGAAGTCCTTGCTACTACTGTGTGCTCTGTAATGCCACTCATGTAGATGGACAGAGCCATTGCAAGTCCATCTCCGCTGGTGATGTTGATGCACCAGCTGCAATAATATTTCAAGTCAATCCCTGATTAGTTAGGGGAAGGTCAGCTATTTCTGACTGGCCTCGCCCAGAGAGCGAAACAGAGCAAAGCTCTGCCATCAGTGTCCTAAAATAGAAGGCCCTTTTCATCTGTCAGACTTGAGTCAGCCACATGGAACACAAATTTGGAGACACGAATCAACTCACAGGGCACTGGGAAGAAGGGCACAGGCAGAAAGTCAAGTGAAGAAAAATTTCTTCAGATATGAGCTGTATTCTCCAAGCAGTTTTCTAGTTATTTTCACTATATTTTTTTATTTTTTTTTACTGCTAACCTTTTAAGTAATTAAGGTTTTGGTTTTTTCTAAATAGCTTTGATAATGAAACTTAGTGTGGGTATATTTTTTGGAGGCTTCTTTGCAGCTCTGGGGGTTTTGCTTTTTTTGGTGGCATTTGGAACTGATTATTGGCTTCTTGCTACAGAAATAGGAACTTGTTCAGAAGCACCTGAAGATGCTGGGGTTAGTATGGACTTTTTATTTATAATGAGAATTATATATGTAGAATTCTTGGATGTGTTTACTTACTAAAAATTTCCTTCTGTATAAACTTTTGAATATACTCATTTTGACCTTCTGGAGGCTTACAGGCCTGCCTCAAAACTTTGTATAGTAATTTGTAATCAGGTCTAAAATGAATTTTTATTTTGTGATACTGCTTTTGCAATATGATATTCTTTCAAAAGAAGAATGACTCTTTATATATGCTATAGTTGACCTAAATTCAGACAGGTTGTGTGTCATTATGATGGTGGTGTTTTTTACCTCAACATCTAATTGAACTTAATTCTTCCAGCCATTCAAAAATTGTATAATAATGACTTTTTTTTTCTTCCTCTGTAGGGAGAGAAGGCCACTTTCCATCATGAAGGTTTCTTCTGGAGGTGCTGGTTTAGTGGAAGTGTAGGAGACAATAATGCCAGCATGTGGAAGTTTTGGTATAGTAAGTACATTTTTCCTTTTAAATTATCTACAGTAATTTTTTTGCAAAATTGTTGGGGTTTAGTGTGTTTTTTGTTTTTGCTTCTGTGTTACGAATAATTAGATTTCATATAGCTTCTTTGGGGATCAGGTTCTTCAGCTACCCTAAGATAAATTCTTGACATGGACTTTTGCAATCTGTACTATAGGAAGCACCAGGACAAAATGATGCAAGTTTAGCTATCAGATTACACTGCGATTGTTATGGGTGTCCTGTTGACAGGAGTCCATTCTTAGTTACACAGTCTTTTGCCACTTAGTATTAAACAGATGGTTTATTTCTGTCAAGTAGGGAAAAAAGGTCTTAGTGCTTAGCCTGGTCCATGAATTTACTTGGAGAGTTTCTCCATCTAGTTCTTAACCCACTACAAGTGGGTTAAGATGGGAATGGGCAACTCCACGGTGACAATGGTGTGGGATACGCCATTTCCAGAAGAGTTCCTCTATTACATTCACAGATGACCCTTTGCTTTGTTTCACTACATCCAGGGTTTTAAGATAGATAGAATTCCAAGATCAGATAGTGTTTTACAAACAAAATCTCCCATTAAGAAGTCAAGCAAAACTTCTCCAGTCTTTGACACTCCCCCTGAGGTGGGGAGCTCCCTCACCTTATTGCAAGACATCCATAATCCTTGTGAACAGCAGGTGCCATCATACAAATTTGACTTCAGTAGCCCATATTTTGCTAAATATATTGATTAGTCTTAGGTGAAAAATGTAATATTCACTGTAGTTAATTTCCCCTTGTTATTTATCTGGAAAATCCTGCGGTCAGGAATCTGAAATTTAAATGGGGTTTAAGTTATAGTCAGCTTTTATCGCACCAGGAAGAAGTTGATATTTTTAGAAGTATTTCATCTAAAGGGTGAAATTACCCTTTTCTGGAGGATATTAATTCCATAGACTAAACTCATATTTATGGACATTGTAAACTTTCTGAAGATGCTTGATATTTTTGTTGTTCTTTCACAAAAGAAAAAGCAATTGCCTGGATTTTGTTTGTTTGATTGCTTTTTTTGGACATGCAATAATGAGAAGAACATAATTAACCCTCAAATGAGAAAGGTACATAGGCATCCTAAAGCATACATATGCATCACATATAAATTGCAGTGTGCCTTCAGCATGGCTCCTTTACTGTCCCAGAGTACAAATCCGTTTTGCTCTTTAAGGAATATTCTTGTTAGGATAACAAGATCTCTTACCAAAGCAAATTCACTGTGAGCTGTTGCCTAAGAAAGAACCTGAAATCTTGACCTATGAAGTTCAGTTTGGCCATTTGAAGGACAGACACATGATATTGTAAAGGTAGTAAAATATTAATCTTTTGCTTTCTTTCGTTCTTAGCCAACCAGTCACCTTCTAAGAACTGTACACATGCTTACCTGTCCCCATTTCCTCTTCTCCGAGATGAACACAACTCAACCTCCTATGACTCTGCAATCAGTAAGTATTGTTTGGTGCAAATGAATACAATGCCTATAGTTTCAAGAAAACAATTTGGATGCTTCAAAAGAAAACAGCCTTATCGCTCCACACAGTTTAATTAACAGAGTTTTGGTATTTCTTACTTCTCATAATTTTACAACATGCATATTTAAGCCACTGTTTAACAAAGAACTTAAATGGATGCTTAGCTTTAAGCGTGATGGCAGAATGGAGGTAATTTCTGGGAAAAAAAAAAAAAGACATTTCCTTTTTAGTGCTTTTTTTCTCCAACATAGTAAGTATCTTCCTTGGGCTGAATGCATTAAACAAGTACTTCTTGTCATGTATTTCAATAAATCCGTCTTTGGTTTTGGTTGGTTTGGTTTGTTTTGTTTTTTGGGTGGTTTTTTTGGTTAAATAAATAACCACATATGGAAATGTATTGCATTTTTACTTTATGAGGAAGAAGGAGCAGAGCCTTGATGCTGTCTAAGTTTATTTAACTGACTCAGATATATTTCACTGAGAAACTCTTGTACTGTAACAGAGATACATATAAGTATATATTTATATATATGTGAAAGATATACATGAATAAAAACCTTTATGTTTGAATAGCGCATTGAAAGCTCTGGTTTTACAACACTTAGAAACTACTTAAAAATATCATGTACATTTAATCAGATAAAGGTCTTTATGCAAACATATTTGAAGTAAATAACTTCTGATACCGATTTCATATGACTTTTTAAAGAATCTGTGATGTGTGGATGCTACATGTCTCTGAGCTTGCTGATTAAGGTACTTAAGTGATCCCTTCCTGTCCTGAAGCTGTAATTATGCTTTTGCTAACCTTGAAGTGTCTTTAGAATCCAATTTTTATGCTGCAGACATGAAAAAGAAAATAAACTAGAATTATAATGGTTCTGTTAATCTTTAGAAATTATGAACTGTTTGTCCAGGAAGAATTCAGACCTCACCATTCAGAGATCCAATCTGTAACTTCATAGCACATCTAGAACAGTTTATCTTTCCATTTGAAAGTGACAGAGTCATCAGCTCCTAATAGCCTAGACAGAGTTTGTATTCCACTGTTCACTCTTACATTCACAAAGGTTCCTCAAATTATATTGCATGATTACACAGAAGTGGACAAACAAAGAAAAAGTAAAGGAGAAGGAATATCATCAAAAGTTTAATTAATTTTAGTTAATATTTGCCAAAAGAACCTCTGCTCAAATATAATTTTCCTATCTATATTTCATATTAGGAGATTAAAAGTAGGCAGAACTGTACTACAGATGCTGGCCCAGGAAGAGTATATTCAGAGCCATTCCTGCTATATAAATAGATACAGTTGGATTGCTTTTGAGCTCATTAAAACTGAAGAGGGTTGGGGGTTTTTTGCCTACATTTCATTTGCAGCATCCAAGCTGAGTTATTTACTAGAACAGATATGATTGTTCAAGAGTCTTTCACAACTTTTTATGAAGAAGTTTATGTCATCAGCTCTTCTGCTAGTTCAAAACTAGTTTCTCCTTTAGTCTAATTTGACAATCCTGCCCATGATCTTTGGCAAACAAGTTTTTAAAACCTTGCTGCAAATGCAGTCACTAAATTAAGAAATGCTAGAAGGTTATCCTCTTCTTCTTGACTCCCAGTGCAAGAAGTGGTTTTCTACAAAGCCAGTGGCAAAAGGCTTCAGTTTGGTTTCATGAAGAACAAGATTTCATCTATGATTTGTGTATCCAGTTGTCTGCATCAAATACTTCGCATCAGCTAAACATAGAATAAAAGCACTACCAAAAAATAAACATAGAATAAAAGCACTACCAAAAAATTGAGGTTATTGTCCCCTTTTTTGGTTCTGCTACTGCTTCTTGATAAAATATTGCCATTTTCATGGCTCACAGCTTTCTTGACGTATTCTCTTTTGGGGATGATGAAAAGCCCAAATCTCCTCCCCAGGTTTATCACTGCCTTTTTAGTGAGTCAATCAAGTTCTATTTTAAGTAGGGGTGGATAACAAAGAATTTTCTGTCATCTTAATTTTCTCTTTCATAGAAAAATAAACAGCTGAATAAAGGGCTTTAAACTTCATTAGAAAAATCAAACAAGTACACAACACATTTTCTAAAAATCTCTACCTTTCTGTTCAGAGGGCTATCATTTTCTGAGCAAGTAAAGGCATGTGCCTTTTTTACTGACTATTTGGCTTAAGAGACTTTTGGATCTTATCAGAGGAATTTGAATTTAACTGCAACCCCTTGTGCAGTCCCTTGTGTGGAGACATAAGCATGGTTTGGTTTTGGAGTGCCGTGTCACCATCCAGCTAGAAGAGGTCAGGCAAAGGTAAGTTGCCTAAAGAACACAAAATCTCTGATGCTTTTTGAGTGCAGTGTCTGGACCAAGTTCTCTGTTAATGTAACTCCTTTGGCTTTAGTAGTAATTTGGCTCAGAGCTTCTTTGGGCCAGAATTCAAAACAGGCTCACCTATCCTTTCTTAGTTTATTTACATCTTTTGTGTATTGAGTTTACATTTGTGTTAAAGCACTGAGGATGGGGATGTCTAGTGTTGGAGTACGCCTTACAAAGATTTAGATCAAAGGCTTGGTTCATTCTGTTGTACAAACCTAGACTATGAGCTCTTGTTGTCAAGGACTATAACCTTAGATGGAAATGTAAAGACACAAAAGCCTGCAGGGATGCTTATATTGGAGATTTGAATGCATACTTTAATGTATCAGATATCTCTTAATTTTTACTGTTAGATGCGTGTTCAGCTTCAAAGGGTTAAATAGCAGTGCGTTGAAATTGCAGTTTGCTCTACCTTTTAATTATGGTTATAATGTTTTTGTGCATTCATTGGTTTTGTTAAATATCTTGGCAGAGTGGGGAGGGCTTCCCCTAGCTGTACTGTAAGATGCGGTTTCAAAAGCTGTGTGAATCATCCTTCACAGTTAATGTACTTAAATTCATAGGCCATGCCATTTATCTTAACCTGAAACAGGTTCTAAATGAACTCAGGGGCAGCCTGACTCTGGTGACTTTCTGTGATGGTACAGAGGTTTAGAGTGACAGCTGTTGTAATGGGCAGCTCTTAAGTCGACTTAGCACCTCATTGTGTTGCTAGCAGACTCATTTTCTTGATGATTCTCATACATAAGTGCAACAAACTACAACCTAGGAATAAAAAAATAAATCAGACCATGCAATAGAAGTACCACAGCAGTAACCTACATATTCTAAAATAAACATACATTTGCACAATCATAACCAGATTAGTTGCCCTGTCCGGCTATTCTGAAAACTTAATAGTATAGTACTTTAATATTAATTCATTGCTAGCTAGATTAATGCACAGTATCATGTCATTAGATTACTTAACACTGGTGTTCAAGGGCTATAACACTGTTCTAAAGTTCTTTTACCATAGGACAAGATTAGGCCTGTTTTTGGAAAATGTGCTAAGTTCTTACTCATGGAAAAAGTCACACTGGCCATATTGAGATTATTCCTAAGAAAAAGAAGTGAAAAATCTAACACTTAGTCACTAATTCATTATTTTTATTTTTGAGGGGATTTTTTTCAACTTAATTTGGAAATGAACAATAGTTCCCTAAGTGTTCCCAACACCTTTTGAAGCTGAAGTGCTGGAAGCGTTTTAATGGGGCAACACTGGCCCATTAGTTTAATACCCCGATTTGTAGCTGCTAGTATTGTTTTTCCTGAATATTGGTATCCTATTTTGTCCAGTACTGGGCACATAGCCAGCATTGGATAATGGGTAATGGATAATGGATAATACCCAGTGTTTATAGGACTGAGGCAAAAATCTGATTCAGCAACAGTTAAATCTAAAATGGTGAGATCAAATTTACTGGCAGGTTTGTTGATGGGTTGAAATTAACCTAAAGTAATCTGGAAAATATCAGCAATGAAATCTGCAAATAGAAGTTGTACAAGTGAAATGTTAGCAGCAGTCTATTTCTAGGGGAAAAAAATGCTCTTATGTAATACAGTCATATAATTGCCCATGAGAGATTTTATTACAGTACATTTCAAAGGGAGAACTCTTTAGCCCCCAAGCAGCAATAAAGTAAGAAGCATTTTAAAAAGCAGTGTATCCATCCCTTGAATAACATATTTTTTTTACTGTTAAAGTTATTTTTCAAAGAAAATATTACTAAGGAATAGTAAAGGGTGCTGAATGAAGCTGAGAAAAGACTTGCAAGGTTTACTGTGTTGCCAGGTGTATCTCCTGTGCTGCTGCTGAGATAGGTGATTTCATTTTCAGTTGTTTATCTGCAGAGAAGATACTCCTGGTTCAGAGCAGATCAGGCACTTCCTCTTTTACTGTATTGGCACTGTGTATGGCAATATTCTTCTCAAAAGCATTTCATTATTTCTTGCATTAAATAGAGGGGTAAAAAAAGACATACTCTGAAATACAATCCACAGTCAGATGACAGGAAATGTTCCTTTTCAGATATGAACCTCTCCATGAAAGTTCAAGGCAACGTTTCCAAGTCATTTTGCCTAGCCTTGGAAATGTTAATGTGGCATTGTACTCACACATGTTTCAAAAGGTTTCTCATCCTTATAGTGCTTAATAATTCATATTGATATTAAATTCAAGATTAAGTGGCTGGGGGTTTTGTGGTAGACTACAGTACTTTTATGGACTGATGGCTATGTTTTGAAAACACTTTAAGTCAGCAAGGGCAATAAAACACTTGGTATGCTTTCATGATGCTGATGTTAACATCTCCAATAGTAGAAGAGTGTTACTTTGGGTCATTAACCTGGCTGCTCCTGACTAACTATTATGGAGCTCCAGAGGTGTGTGTGACAGCTACACAAGTGTGTGTTGTAGGTAACACAGCTCTGTAACTTTTCAAATGTGTTAATGCTTCTCTTATATATCATGCATCAGTAACATCTTAAAATATGAATCTGTAACTTCAATTTGTAGTCAATGCTGGCATCTACTATACTAGAAAACAAGCCTTTTGGTAATTTTCACCCATTTCTCCAAAGTTTGGTCCTTTGCACAAACCCAGATACTTCTTATAGTTTTCAAATAATTCAAAAGTCTCTGGAGGGACCTAAATTAGGATCTTTAGAGAGAAAAGCAAGTAACAAGGGAAAACTGCAGATCATGCAGTTTTGGAGGAATAGAATGTTCTCATACAGGCTCAATGCTGCAGTTGTGTGTACTCCTGTTTTCTGCTAAATCTTTTTTTATTTTTAGGCCTGCCTGTTAGGCAAATGTACACAACAGAGGGGCGGCTTACCAAGACAAGTTACAAAACCTTCTGTTTAGCACTCTTGCAACACAGAGCAGTGGTATCTAAGATTTTTAACACTGCAGATATGTTTACTTTGCGCTCTGCAATTGTGGTTGTACTTTATTTCTTCTGTTGTAGGAAATACTTGGAATGATGCATATGTTTGAGGTGGGTAACTCCAACATATCTGTGAAGTACTTGGAAGAGAAAAGGGTACTCCTTGTCATCTGGGGCAGAACATGGGCTATCCTATGAACTACCTCAGTGAGACTTGGAACTGTGCAAACGTCTGTTAACACTCTGTGTAAATACACTTTGTATGAGTACACTGAACCATCATTTCTTGAAACAGACTTTGGATCACAGTGTCAGCCCTTTTCATGGGATGTAAAGAAGAGTAATTCAAAGCAGCATCTTCTGTTGCATTTTGTCTATCATCGTTCATCTCAACATCCGAATAAGAAAACCTTTGACTTGAAGAGTAATTTCAATCTTAGGAAGATTTAATTTCAACCAACTCTTTTGTGTTCATCTGTAGGTGACAGCTAAGCTAAATGACAGCAGTAGGCCTGAGTTGTAATTTTGAATGATTAGCCTTGTAGAAATTGATCTTCCCATCTGGGCAGAGAAGATGGGAAATGTGGTCTAAGCAAAAATGGTCACAGTATAAAATAAGTGAAACTTTGCAAGAAAATGATGGCTTTTTAATTCCCTTACAAAAGTAAAAGTCTACATACTCACTGGGTGTTTCCTCAGAGCTAGGCCAGAATTGATCCAAATTACTTTCTGCCTTGAATCCTAGAGGGGATAGTATTTTGCTTGAAAAGTCAAACATCTGTGAGCAGACTTTGTACCTGCCAAGTACACTCTGTTTCTTAATTGATGTCTAGTGACAGAATTGGCTTAATAAACAAGTATTAGGATAATCAGACTTTATCAATGATTCTCCAGAGTAAATAACTATTTCTAGAGAAATAGAATGGAAGGTTCTTTCAGGTGATAGCCAGGTGAAATCAGTATTTCACATATAATGCATAAAATAGTTACAGTGTTGGAGCAGAGGAACAGCTTTTCTCTTGTATAGATACAGAGAGGTTTAAACAAATTTTCATCAGTTGCATTTGTACTCCTTTTGTGCTCTAAGAATATTTGAGCATCAAATCAAGCTTTTCTCATGAAATTTCACTAAAAGCAGACTTCAAAGCTTCCTGTATGAAGAGCAGATAATGAAAATGGATATTGGTTTTGTAAGTCTGGAGAATCTTGTGTCCTCATCCATTCAGAAAATAGAAACACTCCTGCATGACTTAGGTGACTGACCATAATAATAAAAAGAAAGCTTTTTCAAGATTCATTTTGGCCGACCTGTCCTATTATGTGGTATGACTTTGAAGTACCTTGGGCCACCATGTAAAAGAGTTGGGTGGTTATAGATTGATTTAGTGGTATTAGGCTTTAAATAAGGAAGTAATGTCCCATGGACTTGGAGACTGCAGTGAAGCTTATCAAAGTAGCCCCATGAGTAAAATAATATGAAATTGCTTCAGAAACCCAAAACTGAAGGACTTGAGAGATTTACCTTTCTAGGTCTCCATTCACTGTCCATTTGCATTAAGTGAATCATTTAACTATGTGTTTAACTTTAAACAGGTACCTAAATCCCATAAGAGGTATAGTACTTAAAGCAAAACACACATTTAACTGCTTTGCTGAGCCATAGCCTTCTTTCTTACCTACTATTCCAATATTTTTTTGTTTATGTGGAGACTTGGATATGAACCAAACCACAATTTTAACCCTTTTGCCAGGTACTTTCAGACACATTCATCCTTTTTATACCCAAGTCTGCTGATCAGTGTGGTGGAAAATTATGTCTCTGAATGTTTGCCTGGATTAAAAAGGATATTATTTAAAAAGTGTGGCTAATGTAATGTGGTGAGTGTGATCTAGCTACTACATTACAAGGCTGATGATGTATACTTTAACTTGAGTTAAGCTGGTCAAGTTAAAATCCGTAGACTTTTGGAATACATTAGTGGGAAACACAAGCTGCTAATGCCCTAGTGCGCCTTCAGATTTCAGATGAGAGCAAACCTGAATTATTGTGAATAGCTGTCTCTAACAAGCTGTATGAATTTGAGTCTTTCAGGATATGAACCAGTATAATAGTTGCTTGGTTGTGTTTTTCCATAACAGTAAGTAGGTGCTGTCAGATGATAAGTGGCAGTTTCTTTTGTGATACACTTTTCCTGACTTGCCAGCTGGCTTATATGCTTTCCCTCAGTTGGGTGGAAATGTTTTTCACTGACTGAATTGTCAGTGCTTCAAGATTTTCAGATCTGACGATGGAGATCTTTACAACTCATAATTTTACTAATGGGTTGTGTTAATGTACCAATTTTTAAATTCATGGGAGAAATTTATGTCACTCTTGTAGCATTTGTAAAATGATGACTTTGTTAAATGGATGTGCAATTAACCAGCTAAAAACTAATTGTTAGAAAGACTCTTTTGGCCAGAGTATGTCACAAAACTCTCAGCTCATTTATCACCAGCTGCATCCATTAATTCAGCAATGCTTGGCACTGTCTAACAGGGGCTTCTGAAACATCACATTTTAAATTTAATAAAATACAAAGAGCTTTAGAGCAGAAATAGGCTGGTTTAAGACACTTAGCTGTTTTTCAGAAATACAGTTTACATTTTTTTATTTTCTCTCTGCTCCTAGCTTAAGTTTCTTTCTGCTTAATATGGCTATATATAAGGAGTATTATCGAGCTGTAAATTGAAAAGAACTTGCAAATTGTTATTGGTGATATAGTCTGGGCACTAAGAATGTCAAGATGTTGCAGCTCTCTGCTTCTCCTACACAATTTTGGTAAAATAATTGCATCCTGTCAATTCAATCATTTTTGCCAAAGAATCACTGCTATAGCTTTGCTGTACCATTTTCTAAAGAGTGTCAGTTTGGTCAAGTTGCTGTCTTACAAGGTACTGCTAAATATTCAGCAGACGGATTTCATTCACAATAACCTACACCCTGTTTTCCATGATCATCAAGTAAGGACTGGTAATCAAACCCAATTTGATCCACATGATATATAAAGTATACGCAAAATAGAATTAATGTTTCATTTGTTAATAAGGCAAGTGATAAAAGAAGGGGAAAGGAAAAATCTTTGTTAGCCAACTTGGATAAGTTCTAAAAAAATGTATTTTTTCTCCTTTTTCTTCCTTCCTCCTTTTCTCCAGTTTATCGAGGTTTCTGGACAGTTCTGATGCTCCTGGGAGTGCTCACTGTTGTGGTGGCTAGTTTCCTCATCATCTGTGCAGCCCCTTTTGCCAGTCACATTCTATACAAAGCAGGAGGAGGCTTTTTCGTCATTGCTGGTGGGTATACTGTTTGCTCAGTCAATTAAAGAGTAGAAAGGATGAGTTATTTCTTCCATTTTCCTTAACCAAAAATTATATCAATCACAGTTAAAAGAAAGAGAAGGCATATGCTTCTACCCTTTGGCTTGTGGAGTGCCTGCCTTGGAGACAATTCTTTCCAGAGTTATTTAGTCATGAAGCTATTATAAAAGCTATTTTGGTGTTAAGGTTGAAAAAAAACCCACATCCAGGACAAATCATGGAATTACACTGCAATTTCAATCTACTTTTTTTTTAACAGGAAGAAGAATGCATATTTAAGGATGTTGCCTGATAGGATTCTCAAGGGCTTTAGCTAAGGAGAGGGTTTTTTCCATTATCAGTGATGCAAAAGATGATTGCAGAGGACTCTGAAGAAGTTGGGAAACAGAACACATTTGCACGACCAATAGAGGAAAATGCTTTGGATGTGATAGGACGAAACAGAATAGTTGTCATATATGAGAAAGTAGGAGCTCTAAACCTCTCTGAATGAAAGATAACAAGTAACTGAATTCCCTCCTTTCTCATAACCCACACGTACAGTGGAGGATGTACCCCCTCCCGCCAGGATTCAGCTGGTATGGACAGCTCACTGGTGCTGTGTTTGCTTAACCTTGAAAAGTCTGTGAAGATGTCACACTGGTGTGTAAGATATAGCTATACAGATGTAAATGATAGTATGTGCTCCATCACTGTTCTCCTTAGTTTAAAGCCTGGTGAGAGGCAGCCCTGTGAGAACATATTGTGTTACAAGGTAGAGCTCCTGTGTCAGGACCAAAAGGCCTGGGCCCTCTTACTGCTTCTCATACTGACCCCCTGACCCTGCTTACTCACTGCACCTCTCAGCTCTTCATATGCAGCTAGTGATCATTATTCCCTTCCAAAGGACTCAGTGAAGTTTAGTAAGTATTTTATAATATTTCACCTGAAGAAAATCCTGCATTCTTACATTTTATCCTTTGAGAATTACTCCTTCACACTTTTAAAAGACATACAAAAAATATTCATAGTCTGATGGAGATTCTAAGATATTTCAATGTTTTTTGTCACTAATTTGCAGGGCAAGAGCCCATGTGAGTCTTGCTCTTTTTCTGCATTTGTAATGCATGAAAAACCTCAGCTGTCACTAGAAAGTAGCAGAAGCTGTTTGAGAGGAAAAGGGCACTTGAAAGATGCCAGGAACTGACAGGCAGAGGTGCAAAGCGACACTTGAATTCTCCACTCTGGGTCAGTTCATCTGCCCCCATTTAGGTAGGGGAAAGTTAGATCCCCAAGTCTGTGCTAGCCTCCCTTGGCTTCCCTAGGAGGCCTGCAAGAGGCAGTAATATTCACTGGCAGTAAAAACAGGAGGTATGTAAGAAGCTTCTCCAGCTGGGGATTCATTTCATACTGAAAGAGGGGCCTAATTGGATCAGATGAATGTGCCATGGAGGAACCCTACACCTCTCTTTCCTTTGCTAAGAGAATCTAAAGAGACTATTTCTTTAGGTATGTGAAGTTAACTGAGCTTTATTATCCCAGTGTGTGACCTTGGGTCTGTGTCTTTGCCCCTTTTACCCTTTGTCCCTATAGAGCAAATGTTCTTCAAGGGAACTCCTGACTTTTTAAATTCCCTCTGTATGTAGTATCTTTCAACTTCAGGTCTGTTCTCAATCAGGGCTTCAGAGAAGAGCTATGTTACTTTTACTGTTACCATTACTGTTGTTGAAAAGTAAAGGTCTTCAGCAAAATCCTGCTATAATTTGTCAAAAAGTAGTGGTGGCAGGAACAAATAGGAGCCATTCAGCCTGCTCAGGACAGAGCAAGGTAAGATAGAATCTGGTGCAGAAGAGGGTGATGTGCTGTACTGTGTCTCTGCTGCCCTGACCCCTTACTCTGCCCATCTCCTTCAGGACTACAGAGCCTGTTCATTTACTGCCTGCCAAATCAAAACAGGGCATGGAAAGGGAGAGTGATGAGAAGTGGTGCATATTTACTACTTCTCAAACATGTGATCAGGATGCAGCCAAAGTGTGCATCTACTTAAACACGGACCTAATGGGAAAGTGAAAAGATGTAATGTGACTTAGATTAATGTGACTTAGACTAGGTGAAGTTAGAGTTCTTCTAAGACATAAACTGGCAGGTTGTTTTGAAGATAAAAAAGAATTATATACATTGCTTTGAAAGAGCCTGGATGCTGTCTTGCCACAAAATTAAAGTATGTGTTATACTGCAGAGAGTAGTCTTCTGAGGAGGAAGTTAGACAAGATGGTTCTGTGGAAGTTAGGAAGAATATAGGGAAATCAGTAATTTTCCTACTTATGTGTCTTAAAAAAAAGAAGTTAGATGAAATAATTTTAATACCTGTTACTGGACAGAACATTAACTTCTTCAACATTAACTGAAAAATTAGCTGTGGAGAAAAGTTCTGCCTCAGTTGAAGAGTACAGCTTGTAGCATGGTCTGCTGTGACATCTTAGGGTTTAGAAAGTAGCTGAACATATTGTTGGGAATGAGATTCATGCCAGCTGCTCAGCCATCTGAAAGCTGTTTTGTATGAACCAACTGCTTACATTTCTATTGTCAACAGTAAGAAACACTCAGATGGACACCTCAGCTTGCGTGTGATAAGGTAGATAGACTTGCCTTTTGGAGAGACCCATTCAAGAAGCCTAAATAGAGATCCTGAGTGACACAAAAACATTTAGGTTGGAAAGGACCCCTTGTGGCAATCAAGTCTGACATCCCATTTTGAGCAGGGTTGTCTTCAAAGTTAAATCAGGCAACTCAGAGCCTTATCCAATCAAATTTTTTAAATCTCCAATAATTGATGTTCCACAGCATCTTTGGTTGCTTGTCTCAGTTTGACCAACTTCATTGTGAGAAATGTTTTCTTTTTTCCTTGTTTTCACCTGAAATTGCCCTTGATGCATATTGTGACTACTACATCTCATCCTTGCAAGTCTGTAGGTCTCTGAAAAGTCTATACCCATCTTTTCCATAACTCCATTTAGAAAAATGAAGACTGGATTCTTTTCAAGACTAATATTTCCCCTCTCACTCAGTCTCTCCTTGTTCTCCATTCTCCTAACCATTTTGGTGGTCATTACCTCAGTTTATCAATATCTCTGTTTCATCAGGGGACCCTGAACTGGACATAGCTTACCATATATGATGCCACAAATGTTGAACAAAGGGCAGTAATACTATTTTCAAACCTGATGATGGTGTTCTTGCTAATGCAGCTCTGTATGAGGTTAATTTTTGTTTCTGTCAGATCTGCTTGAATTCTTGTACACTTAAAGGGGCCATTCTTGTCCTTTAAGGAAATTGTCTATGAGGAACACCAATTTCTTCTGAGCCTCTTTGTCCTTAAGGCAGCCTCTCTTGGGTTCTTGCCTACCAGTTCTCTGCACAGATGGGAATGTGTTCTCCTAAGTTCTGGGTCTTACTCACTTACTTACCTCCATATTCCTCCTAGGATATTAACCTTTGCCATTCCATGGCCATTATAACTACAATTAACACCACCTATCATTTTCCTGACCCATTTTTCCTTAATTGGGAATAGCAAGATTTTGTAACCTTATTAACCACTTGAGGCCACAGGTGAAACTACAGCTGCAATACTGTAGTAGGAAAAGTGAGTATCAGTTCAATGACACCACAGTCAGTGACTCGAGTGCTGCCTTTGCAGCCTCACCTTCCTGTCTTCTACCTCAGAGGATGGTCCAATTGCAGCTACAGTACTGCAAACTGTAAGGAGCCTTATAGTTGCTTCAAAGGTCATAGGAAAAGCAGGGAAAGCTTCCATAAAATGATCTCTTAGAGCAGCCTTCAATAAAGTTCGTAATTACCTTGTGCTTCTTTCTGCCTGTAGGTGGTGAAAACTGTCCTCTTGTACTGATGCTAATAAGCAATATTCCAGGATGTGCACAGAACATTACAGAATCACACTCTAACTTCTAATCTTAAGTAAGATTAGAAGTATGGCTCCTGCTTCCTGCCAAAAGAGTGAAAAAACTTTAATTCAAGATCCTGGGTGAGGACAAAAATCTGTTTTCAGAGACATGTACTTACTCCCATAATACTTGCATGGGAAACTCTGCATGTACTTCAGCAGAGAACGTCAACTGTTATTTTAAAATAAAGGTTGCAAGAGGCCAAGGCAGGTGGTAGAATCTGAAATAAGGACCAGAACAGAAAAAATGCATTTAATAAAAAAATATACACATGCACATAAAAGTTTCCCCCAAGTGAGATAAAGAGTTCTAAACTTCCAGGCATAAGTAAAAAGCTCACATCATTCTTTCCAGCACCTGTTGTCTTCGTGTCTGCATAGTAAAAGATTCATGCCATAAACAGCCATTCACCACTGACAAGTGAAAGGCATTTCTACGTGGGAAGAATCAGTACTAAAGGCCAGCAAACTGCTTCTTGAATTCACAGACATTTCTAAAGGTTCTGTATTCTTTCTCCTCTACAATATGCACAAGTATTTGTTTGAAAGAAATTCAAAAGAATGAATGCAGAAGACAGAAAAGAGTGACCTCAGAGAAGTCCATGTCTTATCGCACTGCACAGAGCTGTGTTTCAAACATGTGTGTTTATATTAAAAAAAAAGCAAAATGGAAAAAAAGAAAGAAAAACGAGTAGAAGGGAAGTATTTATTTGTCTTAATCTCTCTCAGACATATTTCATGTTCTAGGAATAATTTCCCCCATCAGTCCTGATTCATGCAACTGCTGTTCTATTTTTTGTTCTCTAAAAGGCAAAGGCAAAAGGATGGCTGCACTCTATGAAAAGGTCTAAATGCCAAAAATGTAGAAATGTAGCATAGCCCATGCTGTTCTGAAAAATATTTGCTTCAAGAAATTAGGGAGGTTTTTTCAATCTCTGTAATTTTGTCTTGGAGCTTGGCTTTGAGAGTTCATGACTTTCACAATAGAGAGTCAGTGGAAAACTGCAGGAGCAGATTTCTCAGGATAAATACACATGTAGTAATCTTGTGTCTAAGCACTTAACACCTGTGAAATCATAACTCTGTGAAAACTAGACAAAAGGAGTGCTAATGAATGAAATACTGATGGAGGCAACAGGACATGGTCAGTTTTTACTTAGCCTGATTCTATTGTTCAAGATATTTATTGAACATGCTAAGTAATACACCTTTTAATTAGTCTCCATTAGCAGGTGATAAGAACACTTAAACACTCCTTTAGTGCCTTAATTAACAAAGAGGGTTTACATACTCTTCCTTTCTCTTTCTTCCCTTTTAAGGAAGGACATTTATCTCTGCTTGACATACATTTCTTCTGCAAATTTCCATACCCAACAATTTGCCACTCACGGGTGTAACAGCTTGCTGTGAAATCACACCCAATGGATGATAGGTTCCCTGAAGTTGTTTTACCACTGGCAGCACTGGCTTGCTATTTTGCACCTACATGGTGTTGATTCTAGTTTAACCACGTAGGTGATGCTTCAGAGTGCCTGAAAAGCAGGGGGTGCCCATTTCTAGATTAAAGCACCTTTGATGCAGTTTTGTTTTAATGACAGATGTTTCTAACTGCCCTACATAAATCTGCCTCTACCCAGGATGCCAGAGGGCATTCCAGATGTGCAAGGCCTGGTTATATGTACCTGCTGCTATAATAAGGGAATATGCATCACTACTTTTTGTAACTATTATTGTTTTGGACCAAGTTTTCCCCAATGTAGAGAATAAATAGAAGATTAGTTTCAAAATGCATAGGCACAGCCAGTTGAAGAGGTAAATTTCAATGTCCTTATGGATTTTGTCAGATTTTTAATTTTTCTTTCCAAATCTTGGGGATAAATTTTTTTTTGGTTCAAGTTTTGAAACCTTGAGCAGAATCCATATATCTACTAACTCTATGTATGAATTTATCCCTGAATCTTTCTACTTTTTAAATCAAAAGTTACTAGCTCTGTTTGGTTCTAATTTTCCTGTGTTGCCTACATTATCTGTTATCATTAGATGTTCTGTTCTAGGAATCTTCTGCTTAATTTGAATTACATTTGAAGAGTCTTCAATTTAATTTCTCATTCTTCATGTCTGGCCCTAAGGCAATCCTTCTCTCTGATTGTTTCAGTGGTTTTATGTTTAATACAGGCACAGTAATAAATTCCATCAAAATTGAGTTTTACTTAGGTAAAATACTTTCAAAATTGAATTTATGCCTCTTAGAGTTGAGAGTTGGGTTTTTCAAGCTTTGTTAGGAATTTGAACCCTAGCAAAAAATGTAATCCTGGAAGTGTGTTTCATAGACATGAAATGTGTCTGCCTCCTTCTTGATTTAGTTGTTCTACTTTTATTTCCGCTTCCTAGAAATTGCAGATCCTTTGGGAATTTCAGTTATGTTTTGATCATGCTGCAGGTTAACTACCTCAGCCCTTTCTTTGTTGGTCTTCAAAATATAGTGTTTATAAGGATTGAGCCATGAGCTCTCACCTGTCAGATATTCAGGATATATGTAAAGATATTACATTTTGTCCATAAAGCAGTAACAGGAAGATAATCAGATCACCAGGTTAAGCTTCTGCATCTCACCTGCCTGGTTTGTCTGCCTCAGGTGTGGGAATGAGAACAAGAGCTGCTGGGGCAAGGACGATGTGAGGCAGCATCTCAGGCTGGGGATGGGGAAAGGAAACCATCAAAGGTTACCAGGACATGTGGAAGTAAATGCCTGGCCACAGGTGCTTACAAAGTGCATTTGTGAGTTTTGCCACAGATGTCATCTTTGTTCAAGGTTGCATTGCAAGTATTTAGCGGGATGGAGAAGAGACCACAAATACCTTTGTCTTACAACATGCAGCCTCAGTTTTGGCAGTGAAGTGTTCCCAGGACTATGCACTGACTTATGTTTTAACGAAGTACCTAAACATCCTGGGATAAAAACATGATAGGGTGGTGTCCCTCAAATATTTTAATGTTGGAATAGATGGTCCTGCTGCTGTAACCCTGCTGTGACAGCTGGAGCTCAGGGAGCAAATGGATGCAGGCTGGAGAATGCAAAAAATTTAGACTTGTGCCCTTGGTTCTCCAGCAAATCTTCTCCTGGAGCATCTGTGCTGCAGGCTTGCATTTCTCAAGTGTCCACATTCCTCTAAAGTGAAATGAAATATTAGGAATGCAACTGATACTTTGGAAAGCACTTTCTTCTTATATCTCCTTCTGGTGTACAGTAACAAGGAGATTAACAAAGTTTGTAAGGACATGTGCTCCTATTACTATCATGTATAAACAATTCAAAGGCCTTTCAGAGGAGTGGTTGGGAAAAGGCTGTGAATTATGTGGTGGACTAATTTCAGGAAACTGTTGTATCCAATCTGAGGCTATTGTATATAGCCTGTTTCATAATTATTATTTAATTATTGTTGGGTTTTGTTCCTATACCAAGAGCTTCTTTTCTAAATGTGGATGATTTTGAATTAAATATATTTGAATTTTGCTGCAAAATATTTGAGTAGAATACTCTAAAGTAGTATGTTCCAAACACAGCCCTTTTCATAAGAATAAAGAAGCAAATGCAGAGAGGTGAAGATAATAGAAAGATTCCCCACTCCTTTCTATATCCCATCCAAAAGACTGATAAAAACAATACCAGAGTTTGGGAAGCAAAAGTAGATTTTTTTCCCCCCAGATTGTCTCATTCCATCCCCCCACCTTGACCCCTGAATTCAAACCAGTAAATACCTGCATGAATTTTGTCCTTAAAGTCTGCCTACCAAAACCAAGTATCTCCTTTGTCATGGGAGTATGCCTTTCAGTGAAAATTAGGAGCACGATGGAGGTAGTGCTAGTCAGAGGAACCCAAAGCCAAAAATTATCCAGTGGTGGCTGACTGTGCCATGCAGACAGGACCTCAAGCACTGATGGATTTTTAGGTAACACAGTAAACGCACCCAGCATCTGTCTCACACTCTGTTGTTAAAACCTGGTGTTTCTTTTCCAGGTGTCTTGTTTTCGCTGGTAGTCGTGATGTATGTCATCTGGGTCCAGGCCGTGGCTGATCTGGAAAACTACACAAACATGAAAAAAATGGATTGTCCAGACTTTGCTGTTTATGTACGTTATGGCTGGTCATTTATGTTGGCTCCTATAGGAGTACTTTTTGCTTTATTAGCAGGAATGCTGTTCTTGTTGGTAGGGCGTGCCATTTACTTACACTCAGACTAGTCAGACACCGCTGAAGGGAATACAGCAATACTTGTGAAACTTTGTGACAAGTGTAAACTGGAACACAATTTTGTACATTATTACCATGATGGCAATCCTAAGTGTGCAGGCAGACTTCTGGAAGTTCTCATATTATTTGTTTAAGGGTAAAGGACACAAAGATCAATAGAGGAAGAAACCACCTTTAGTCCCAACTAGTTGTTTTTAATTCTTTAGAAAGTACACTTGTGGTTCTTTACATTGTACTATTAGCAGCATTTTTGTAGGTTAACAAATAGAAGAAGGCAAAAATTTTCTGCAAGTAAAAGCCCCACATGAAGTGACTCAAATCAGCATTTTATACATTTATCTTTTAGCATTTACACTGTACTTCTGTTTGTAGAGAATGGCACAAGGTAGAGGAGAAGGCAAACATTCAGACACAGTAATTCAATCTACCTCCTCTCCTGTTTTCCACTACTTGCCTTAGCTTTAATGGCAGCAAACATGTCTGCACTTTTTAAAAATAGAGTGCAGTTGTTTGTGCAGAATCCATAGGAAGAGGACAGAGAGATGATGATTTCCATGAATGTGTAAAAGCTTAACTGTTCTATTACCCATTTCTCTTTTCTATATGCATTTGGAAGCTGTATACTTCTGTATTCTGAAATCCATGTGTGTTGCATGATTCTGTAAGCCAAAATGCCGTAGTACAATCACTATCTGAAGTTATGCCAAAATTGTATTTTGAATTATAGCATTAATATTTTAATTATGTTTTAACCCTTTTATTTTTCAGTGGAACAATTGGCTCCTTTAACAAATATTTTCATGGTTGTGTAAAATTAATTTTTTATTAAAAAAGGTTTCTTATCAAGACAATATCTGGGACATAAAAATGTGTGTCTTATGCAGCCTTCATTTTGCCACATATTAAAAGTCTGCATTATAAACCAAATCCAACTTGCCTGCTAGGCTTGCTAGGGAAAGCAATGAGCCTGGCTAAGACAGCAGGGGAGACGGATTTGGTTCTGCATTGTAGGAGTGTCTGCTTCTGCATGTGTGTGTGTGCACATCTGCTTGGAAGATGGGGTAGGGATGAGACTGTAGGCATGGAATGGAAAAGATGGGGTTGAGTTTTAACAATGGGGAAACTTTGTCTGGCACTGGGCCCAAATAGAAATTAAATCCATCTGAGAGTGTGCTGGTTTTCACTTTGTAACTCAATGCAGAATAGTTTGGGGCTGATGGGGAAAAGTAAAGGCTGCATGTTGGTTTGTTCTTGTTCATAATACTTAATTCCACAGCTGTTATGAATACTGAAAGCATTGCTAAAAGGCAGGAAAGGAATGCCCACATAGAAGATGTGGTGGGCCAGATTGGATGTTACTTCCATTTTGTGAGCTTTCTTGATTGGAAGCTTTCCAGCCTTTCCTGCTACTTATTTATTTTTCCCTCATCAAGATTAGTGTTATACATTATAGAACAGGAAGACAACAAGAGTGGGAGGTAGGAAAGCTAGGACTCTGAGGTTTAGAATAATTACCAATTCACAAAAATATTTTTATTGGCAAATAACACTGTGGTTTTAATTACTGTGTCAGAGAGTATGATGGGAAGGTTTTAACCAAATATTCATAAGTGTATATATGAACACCACATAAATGATTGCCATCCGGAGAACATTAGGGTTACACCATAATGCCCTTGGTTAGTCAGGAAATGTTGAAATTAACCCTGCTCGTTGTGCATATGGTATTATATTCCTGCCCTTAATTACACAATCACATACTGTTTCTCAAATAATACACTCTGTTGGTATTTGCCCTCTTTACAGTCTAGGACACTCATTGGTAATTGTGAAGGTAAACTCAATAATCAAGAGTTATTGACTAGGTACCCCTCCCAAACCCTGTCTGCTTCTCTGCAGGGGAGAGTCCTTCTCCACAAGAGCTTAGAGGGGGCAATATGCTTGAACCACTTTCTTGCAGCTTTTGGAAGCTGGAGAAATTGAGAGGTGCCTCAGAGCTGGACCTCTTCCAGCAAACCCAACCATGTGTGCAGCAGCAACTAATAAACTCTGCAAGGAATGAGCCAAAGGCTCCTGTGGTGCCCTTAATTCAGCCCATGTGCATCTTCAGAAGGCTCTCCATTATGCAGCTAAATTAGTTACACTTCTGTGTGCAAGACGTCCTCTCTTGGAGGCAACCCTTTGGGTCAGACTGTGGATGTAACGGCTGCTGAAGATCCAAGCTGTTTCTGAGGATTCCCTGAGAAGTGTCTGGAAGCCTTTCCAACACCAGTAGAAATTGCTTGAGTCCTCATTAATTCTTCACTCACACTCATGCTTTGGCAGCAGTCTTTGGCAGCTCTATCAGTTTGCTTTTAGTGGATTTCATCTTAATGGAAGAACTGAAAGTCAGGTTCCTTCTAAAATGGTGGGGTTTGTTTGCTTCCTCCAAAAAATATATGTAGGTAAGCACGTGATAAGTAATAAGTAGTTGCTGCAGACCAAGGAATGATGTTGAGGGTGGTGGGGAGGCATTTCTGGATGGATATTGCCTAAGAGCACAGTTTAACTCTTGTTCTTCTGATTTCATTAAAGAGCTGTGTGCAGGAGAATGGGTTTGTAAGAACTTGGGGAAGACAGGCCAGCTAAGGAGACTTGCTCTGTGGCATTCTTCCAGATATGCTTTTGTCTAGAAAATACTTGGCAGGGATGCAGGGATTTTCATGAGAGCTGAGTAAAAACATTGTAAAGGGGATTAAATACTCTAATCAAAATATCCTGTGAAATTGGTCAAAGAACCGTGTTCTGCACAAATCCATAGGAGTTTGGGTGTTTGATTGTGGGTTTTTTTTTTTTTTCTTAATAATTTCCTTGCTGGCTTAATAGCCTGTGATCATACTGGAAGAAAGGAGATTTATATTTTTAAGATGTGTGTTTGGAAGAGTGATGGCAAAAGGAAGAAGAGTAAATAAGAAACATTTTCTGATTACTTTCAATCTGTAAATCATCCATTTGTCCAGAGCAAACAGGGCAAGGACTGTGACTGCCCACATAGGGGACAGTGTGAAAATGAGGAGAAGGAGGTGAGAAAGGAGGGAGAAAAAGACAGGTGAGGGTCTCTTTGTGATGCTGTCTGTCAACCCTCTGTGCAGCTGTTTTTGATCCCTGGGGGATGCACTGATGCAATGTGGAAAAGGCAGCTGTGGACAAGACCAGTCAGGAAAGGATTTGCCCCAGTTCATCCTTTTTTACTCATTTGGATGGCTGCTGTGGGTTTCATTGGAGCTGACCTTCATGAAATTTGTGTCTGTTTATTGGCATGTACATTAATGAGGTAAAGCAGTGTTCTCCTTTGAGGAAATGCAAAAAAAAAAAAAAAAAGCCTGCTTTATTTCTCTGCGGAGTTCCTACCTGCTGCAGCTGAGACTGTACTCTGTAGTGAGCTAGTAAACTGCTAGTAGGACAGTGGTAAGTAGTGTCTGTTGCTGTCTCCTATCTTGCAAAATCCTGGCTGCGGATTGTTGTGCTTATTATCTTTTAAAGGGTCATGTTGAACATCTTAAATGAGCTATTTACCTTCTGATGCAGCAGCTGGCTCTCCTCTGGCTCTTCTGTTCCTATTTGTCCTTTTGGCAGCGTGATTTTCAGGCAGTAAGGACTAGATAAAGAATGTTCACATGAAATTCTGCTGTGTTAACTTATAGTAAGTCTGAACTGATGCAGCTGAAGTCAGTGGAGACGCTGAAATTGAAAACAGAAGCCAGTCATCTGTAATCAAAAGTGACAGAAGGGATGAAGAATCACAAGTACTTACAGCACCACTTTTCCCTCTGTGTCTCTCATTCACATTACCAGTTTAAGACCAATACTGGTCTGTCTTTCCAGTCCTTATGTGCCTTATCTACCCAGGAGATGTGATAACAGTAGTGGTCAGGAGAGCCATTTGACTTGAAGGTAAGAAGGAATGGAGGGCTGGCAGCAACTCCTATGTTGGACATCACACTGCACCTGATTTTCCCCTATGTCCCAAAGAGCCCAGAAGGGCCTCGTGGAGTGCTGCAAGGCTCCACATTTTGCTGAGAGGAGAAGAAGAGGTCTTGGAGTACGAATCACCCTATGTTACTTGCTGTAGATCTGTTCCTTATCTGCTCCTAAAATCTGGCAAGGATGCATTTGGTACAAACTAGGGAGGTGGGGGGGATGGTGGTGGGGTGGGAGGTGGAAAGCAGCTCTGCACAGGGAAGTTGCTTTTCACACTGAAAGGCAGCCACTCTGTACTAGGTTAAATCAAGGGAACAGTCTCAGTGGTGTTACTTCACATTTGTCACACTATTACTCCCCACCTTTTACCCGGGTAGCTTAGGAGATGTTATCTGAAATGACCTGGACATGGTTCAGGTTTTAAACCAGTTAAGAGAAAGAGTTTAATTTATGCATCTTTGAGTTGGAAACACATTTAAACCAGAGAGAAACCCAGAAGGATAATGAAAAACGTTCCCCCCTCCTCTTCTTTACCACATCAGATTGACTAATCCTCTGTTATGTGGCTTTACTTTGAAACAGATCATTCTCGTTGCAACACGTTTAATGCTGCCAGCCACCACATGGTTATTTGGCAGCTATTTAAAGCTCAGATCATATTACTCTGTCGCAGTGCTAGGCACCCATGTTCCAACTGGTATACAACTGATCTAAAGAGAAATCAGCTTCAGGTTTTGTTCTCTGAAATTAAATGTGACGGCATGATCTCTATGATCCTTTTTCCCTCTTTTTTTCTCTCTCTTTTTTTTTTTTTTTTGTACGCATTATTGCTTTTTGGAACAGCATTTTGCTAGCACCACAGGGGAAATTCAGTTAGGTTGTCAGCCTGATATAGTGTATTATCAGACACGTTAGCTTTTCCTCCCTCTTACATTTGCTTAAGAGCTTATAAACCACAGAGAATAAAAAGTGCTAAATAGAATGAAATGACCTGTCAAGGGTAGATATAGTATTTGTGAATGACTTAAAAAAATTCCAGCAGCTTCAAGCACTTCAGTTTCACTGACTGTCTGCGTTATCTTGAAATTTGGCCTCTTTCTTTTTTCTCCCAAGTAAAGCTCTTTGATGGCCATTGATCTTTGATGATTCTGTCTTGAAAAGGACTAATTTTGTCTTCCCATTTTCAATCCAGGGTGAGATTTTGTAGCAGGAGAGGATATCTTTATGAGATTTGAAATAGATTTGAAACCTGCTCTTAATATCATAAGACTAATCTTGAATTTTACAAAACATTGAACAAAGTCAAGAACAGCTAGTCCCAGGAAGAATTAACCAATAAATACAATGCATTTAGTAGGGAATTCAGTTGTTCTAGTAATGGAGAATAGGAGAATTTTCCATGGAAAATAAAGTGACTGATCCCGTGCCCAGGTCATTGTTAACTCTGATAGATGTATTTAATTCAGGAGCTGGAGTGATCAGTTTGCATTTAACCTCTCTCAGGGACTATGGGATAGTGCTTTCAAAGAAGCTTCAGTGAGTCTTGATTAGGAAACTGAAGTTTTTTATGTAATCCTTCTTTTAGTCCTATTTTTTAAAGTCTTGTGTAGTTGTACGTCATCATCCTCCCCACTTCTCTCCCCTCCACAATTATGAAAAAACCTTTTCAGAGTTTAAATCTTTGCCCTGAACTTTAAATATCAAGTTGCTAGTCAAAGCAATATGTACAGCATATTCCTGTATGTTCTGAAACTAGTGCTAAGTAGCTTGGTTCTTTGGCATGTACATCACATAATCCAGTACAAGAGCACCCTTTCAGCCTTCTCTGAGAAGCAGGCTTTAGGGAAGGAAGTGTTAAGCTTCCCTTGAAGCACCACATGCTTTGAGGCACTGGTGTGCTTTGCCACACACACAACAGTCCTGCATGTGCCCGGTGCTGAGATGAGCCTGAACAGCTTTGTGAGCTGCCCCAGGACACACACTGGGGTCAGCTTAGAATGGAGTCTCCAAGACACGTCTATGTAGCAGTGCATGTGAACAACTTTCTTGAAAAAGTTGGCTTAAGTACTGTGCTCTGCCAGCTAATGCTGGCTATGCTGCGGTAGGCGAGACAAAGAGTGGGCCGAAGAGAGGGGAGGAACAATAACCTGTATTATGCTCTTTGCCCAGTGTGCCAGGTCCTATCACTGTAGCTCCAAATGCCTGTTACGCTTTTGAAGTTGCACAGTGCACCATTAACTTGTGGGTTCCCCCAGTGTTAGTTGTACCTGAGAAAATGGGACTGAACGTGGTATATGTATGTTGTAGTTCTTTAGCTGGATTGATACAGTACTATAGAAAAGCTGTGCAGAGCTTCATATTTCCTTGGAAGATTTTTCTGGCTACTCTCTGTATTTAGAGAGAATGCAATCCATGGGAGGCATTTGCTCCTAGTATCTATCAGAAGATAAAAGTTCCAGCCTGATAAAAAAAAGCTAACTCCTATCAGCTTAGTTTTTCTAGCTGTAATGAAAAGTTAGGGGTACTTTATTGTACAAACAGTCCTATAGAAATCTGTCACAAGGCAGTGACACACGCATTCAAAGACAGGAGGGTGACAGTTGGTTCTATTACGTAAGACCCTCTTATAAATCTAACCTGTGATTCAGCCAGTGAATATTTGGATAACCTTTCCGCAGTAAGAAGCATTACTTGTAATTCAGCTGTATGGGAATATTAAATAATTATATTCCAATTATGAATTGGTGTAAAAAAACATGTCTGACATTTTTTCTCTGTAGAAAAGAACCCAAAGAAATTCTATGCATATTTCAATGGCAGTGAAATACTCTTCAGATTGCCCTTAGTAATCTGTCTCTGTATCTCCACTGCTCCAGTGAAATGAACACATCCATTGAAGACTCTGCATGAATCAGCTACGGGCTCTTTAGTTTAATCGAGAGCTTCTGTACTCAGAGTGGGAAGAAATTCATGAACTAGAGAGTGTAAAGTAGACGCTCCAGTTAGAAGCTAAGGCCTTTCATCTTGGTATCTGAAACTCCTTGATCAGCCATTTGCTCGGGTTATTTGGTCAGATCCTTATGCCAGCACAAACAAACTGCCTGTTCAGTTGTTGCCTGTATGCCTCTATGCAGGAATACTGGTAGAGGCAAGAATTGTTAAAAACTGCTCATTAACAGAAAAAGATACGGCTTTGAGAGAGCGATTTAACAAAAAGCATTTGGCCCACACCAGCTTTTCAGTGCACCTGGATCCTGCCAGTGAAGAATGCCAAAGGTGTGGCTTCTAAGTTTAGAAAGAACATTTGTACCGTATCAGTGTCTGAACGATTCCAGCGTCAAGACAAATGGTTGGCAAAGCCAAACTCTCCCCTCATGAGACTGGGGCGCCCGCCAATTTCTTCCTCTGTGGAAGGGAGAATCTGCATCGTGTTTGCGGAGATCTGTATCTGTTTTTTATCTGAGAGGGAACATGGGTGACATTCACGTCCCACCCTGTGCAACCTGTTGCAGACAGGACGGAAATCCCCCTGGGCTGAGAGGCGCTTACTCTCACTACCAGCGGCGGGCTGGGGAAAGGCGGCGGCCAGGTTTCTGGCGGGGGGATGTATGGGCCAGGGGCTGTGTGCGCCACGGGGCTGGCCGGGCCGGGCCGAACCCGCGGGGCTCCCGGCAGAGCCGCGAACAGCGGGGCCGGAGCGGTGCGGGAGCGGTGCGGGAGCGGTGCGGGAGCGGGGGCTGCAAGGCGCCCGGCGGCCACCGGGGGGCTTCATTTCCCCTCGAAAGGAGTTCTGCCGGGAGCCGCTTCCCGGGAAAGCGGCTTGTTAGCGCTAATGAGAGCCCGGCTGTTCTGCTCCCGCGGCTCAGCTTTTGCTGTTAGCTCGGGGTTTAGCCATTTAAAGGTATCTCGGCCTCCCTGTTTATTTTGAGGGGCGCACGTCTGTCAGCCTTCACCGAGTGGAGGCTAATACACTTAAGCACGTTTTACCCTTCCTGTGAGCCTTAATAATAACCAAGGCCATTAGTGGAGCAGGATAGCCCCAAATGCTGGGCTAAATGCTCTTTCCAGCCTGCCAGGCTCCTGTGACTGCGGTGCTGCTCTACTTTTTGCGGTAAATGGGTGCTTCAATAATTTCTTGCTTAAAGAATTATCCATGAGAGTAATACATATTAATAACTATAATACATTGGGTTTATTTTTTAAACACTTATATTCATTCATAAGATCTCAAAGTGCTTTATAAATGAGGTCAGTGCAATTAACCCCACTGAACCAGTACTGTGAAGAAATTCCAGATGTGCCCATAACTGATGCTGTCACTGTGCATCAGCCGGACAAATGGTCCTGTTTCTAGCACCTTTAATCCAATCTGGAATCAAAACCAAAACAGCGGAAAGCCTCCGTATTAGATAAGGTTTTTGGTCACAGAAGCTGCTAGTGCCTTGAAGGGAGGAAGGAAATAGCCTGGAAGAATT
Source organism: Rhipidura dahli (assembly GCA_013399225.1). Lineage (NCBI taxonomy): Eukaryota > Metazoa > Chordata > Aves > Passeriformes > Rhipiduridae > Rhipidura > Rhipidura dahli. Next base: position 888,052 of record VXAC01003061.1, on the reverse strand, counting down.
TGGAAACTGCCCCGCTGTGCTTAAAGTGGCTGGGGATCACTGAAGAACTGAAATGAGGAGAAGCAGCAGTTGGCAGAAACTGGAAGAGGTAGCAGTGAGGAGAGTGAAGTTTCTTAAGTAACATGTAGCTTAGAGAGCTGTCACAGTTTTTGAGAGAGACTCCTGCCCTTTCTTGGAGAAAAACATTCCCAGTGATCTGAAAGAGTGAGGGGGCTAAAACCCTAAAAGGAGGCCTCCAATTTTAGAAATGTCTCTCTTCACCATAATCCCTCCACTTTTATAACATTTTCTACGTATGACATTATAGGAACTGCGTAACTGACAAATCCTTCATTTGCATTAGATTTAAGTGGCTTCCCTCCCATCACTCCTCACGGTTAAAAATACATTATAGAAATTACTATCCTGCCTAGGAAAATGTGTGATGACTCTGGTGTATGTCGTTTATTTCTAAAACATTTTGGCACTTTTCCTCCTGTGTTGTCTTTTCCCTTCAGCTTTGAGAGGGGGAAAGGAAAGTGCAGGGTTAGGGCAAGATTTTTCCATTTCCCTGGTTATTGCATGCATGCATTGCAGCCCACATGCCAGGCATGACGGAATCGAAATGCTGGGCAGGAACAGTGAAATCCTCAGGAGGAAAGGAGAATAGAAAGCACAGAGAAACCACAGTTTGGACTTCCATCACAATGACCGTATCAAATCAGACCAAAGGTACTGGCCCAGGATCTTTTCTTCCTACACTGCCCAATATTTGCAGAAAGGCTGTCAGCAAACAGCAAGTGAAGCATGACCTTTCCTTTCATATGACCTTTCAGCTCAGGCAAGGGGGAAAAATTCAACCCTGCTTTCACCTCCTTGCTACATGGGCTAAATTTGGCCCTCTGCATATAAACAGCCCTCTGATGTTCTTCACTTCTTTCTCCTGTAAGCCTGCAGCTGATGCTCCAGTGTCTTGTCTCAGGGGCTGCTCGTATGGGGTGTTTCTGAGCATTAATCATGCTGCAGACATCAGTTTTCCCTCTGATAAGAGCCTGGCTCAATCTGTAAGGAAAGGAGGGGAATCAATCTGCCTGATTGCCGTAGACCCTTCATTTTGCACTGCTCAGCCCCTTGCCAAGCAGAGCAGCAGGGGAGTCTCCGCTCAGTTGCTCCCAGCAGGTGTCACTATGGAATGGGAAAATGCAATTCCAGGGCTGGGAAAGAAGTCTGGCTGCAGGCAGAGCATCCTCTGACACTGCTGCTGAGGTAGCACGCCACTGTGTCCCGGAAACTTTCATAATTAGATCTGAAGCAGACGTGCTGCCACCCTCTGCTTTCCCTCCTTTTTCCCCCTTCATCTCAGCAACCATAATAGCGGGTCAGAGGAGATGTTGATTTCTTTGAAGCATTGCTTAGCAGTGAATGCAGAGACACCCATCTTCATGGATCACTACCCTGTGTAGTAACACAGCACAATAACGTGTAAAGTTTCCAGAACTGTTGGTAATTACTGATAAGCCCAGTTCAGCTCTCAGTTACATACAAAGCTGGGTAAACAATGGCAGGAAAAAATTAATTAGAGCCCATGTTTGCTAAAGCTAGCTAGTGATTTCATCTGATCACGTTCCTGCTCCTTTTATTCCCTTTGCACAAACATTTGGGTGGTCAGGTTTTTCTGGCACCTAAGTGTGCAGGGGGAGCTTTTGTCTGTGCAAATAAAATGTCTCTCTTAGGGCATGGACCTCTCTGGCAAGTGCTTGCCCATGCTCTGCCCTTGTGTTTGCAGCTGGGAAGGTGTTTGGAGGCCTGGGAAGGTAGAAGTCAAATGGTCACCTCTCCCAAGCAATACTGGAAGTCTATGCATCAGCAAAAGCAATGGGGGAAGAGAGAAGAGAGGAAAAGAATGAATGGGAGACAGTAGGAAGGACACTGATCTGAAGATATTTCACACGTCTTGATCCCAGAATACCTTTGCACAGCATGTCTTCTGTGACAGCAAATACAGACTATGTGAAGAGGCAGAGAACAATTTGCCATCTCCCAGAAAGTTCCTCTTAAGCATACTCTGAACTCACTGGTGACATGAACATTGGGCCTGACTTGGATTGCTTCACTTGCTGGGAAAACTGAGGTGGACCCAGTTCTTAAGAGTTTAATCCCAGTGGAGAGGTTCAATAAGTACTATGCAGCAGCTCAAACACAGCATGGGCCTTTTGTCCCTCCCCAGCTCCTCATCAGGGACTCAGAAACTTCTATATGTTCAGGGACACTGAGGGTGTCAGAAGATGTTGCCAGGGCTCTAAAAACCATGTTGTCCTTTATGACTGGTTGAACCCCCTTGCTACGGTGGGTCTGACTTACTAACATCAAAGCAAGACCAGTCTTGAGAAGATAATCAGAGCAGATGACCTCCAAATGTCCCTTCCAGCAGAAATAACTCCATGATGCTGTTAATGTGGGGTCGTATTTACTTATCCACATCCTTGAACATGGCCTTATTTTTCCTGCATGCCATTTACCAGTTTTATGCAGTAGCAATGCCTATTCTTCTGCTCTGCCATTCTCAGGGATCAGGAATGTGATCAGGATTAATGTGACATCTCCTCAACTGATTATAAATATTGTGAACATCTTTCCCTCTTCTGCATCCTCAAAGAAACTCAGATAACTCTGCAGGTGAGGACCATGCTTGGTCAAGGGTAAACAGAGGAAGGACTTGAGTGTCCTCAGCATCATCTCCTTACATCTCCATTCCCTGAAGTGCTCCCTCAGAGTCAGTGCATCAGTGATTTCTTCAGATTCATCTCCAAAGTGTAGCAACCAGGCCAGGCAATTATGGGTATGGCTAGATGTTTTGCTGTCAATGAACAGTGTGGTGAGACCTGGCATCTGCTTAGACTAATAATGTATTTCTCCCCTTGTGAAGAAGTGCTTGGCAGATGGATCCATAAAATCCTGCACTAAGTTCACCCCTTTTATTGCTGTTATTCATGCCTTGGTATGCAAAGCTGTGTTTTATGGGGTGTTGGGAATGGTTCAGATCAAAGCTAATGTGATTTACCTGTGATACCTTCAGCAAGAAGAGGAGTTCAAAAGATAGGAGATCTTCTATGAAGACAATCAGACTTTGCATATCTTTTCCTGTACTTTAAGTGGAGTTGGGACACCACAAAAAAAAAAAAAAAAAAGGATTCTGGGCAGAGGCCTAATATCAGTCCCTCCTTTTCCCGGTAGCTCATTGGACAAGAACCCCATCTAACTTAGCCTGCAGGGTCTCTCCTTGGCCTCCAACCACAAGTGTCTGCCCTGGCAGTGTGCTTCTAAAACAAACTCAGAGTGTGTGAATGTAAATAAATTCTTCTCTCTCCCTATTTGAGATGCTTTCAGGAAAAACTTATCCCTATGTTCTAATTTTTGTTTATTCTGAATACAGTTGCTGGATGTAAGCCATTCTAAATAAACTGCAAACTTCTTTTGTAGAGAGCTCAGATGTTGAAGAAATCTATGTCAAGCATTACATAAGTCTGTATCATTTTTACTCATCTTTTTAAATTGCACTGGCATAGAAGAGTAGCAAAAACCACCACCAAACTCCAAAACAAGGCCTCCAGATCTGCTTGCTTTGGTTGTCCCGGGGGTCTTCGTGGAGTTTACGGAACTGGGAGCAGAGCCTGGCGCAGGGTGTCAGCTGGCGAGTGTGGGTGGTACTTGGGTGTCAGATAACGACTCATTTAGAAATGCAGCCGAGGAGAAGGAAGCCTCCTTCTGTACCCAGCACAGCCCCTGCAAATGAGGTGTCACGTTTGATGCCGTGTATCGGGCAAGTGCTTGGCGAGTTGTTCCTCACGGTGGGGTTGCAGAGGCGGTGCTGCTTTGACACTCGCAGCGGCGCTGGGTGTCGGGCAGATCTCCTCCGAGGCCCCGCGCTCGCTGTGCGTGCGGCGCGGCCCGGGCCGCCAGCCAGCCGGGCTGCGTGCGCTCGCTCCTGCTCAGTTAGCGGCTTCAGCCCGCGGGTGCGACCCGCACCGACTGCAGCGCCAGGGCACCACTTGCCCTCAGCAGCTAATGACACAGAACTGCAAAGTACAGTTAATTAACTAGCTACAATTTATGCCATAGAATGCTCCCTAAATATGAAATGGCGTGGGGCTTTCCGCCAGCGACGCAGGTTGTTGTTCCCAGAGCTGTCCCTTGTGGTCCTGGTGTCAGGTGCTGCTTCCTCTCCCTGCTCTGTGCGAGACTGTGGCTTGCACCCGGGGTTCAGGAGGCCATGATTTAACACCAAAAATGTAAAGTCTTATTTTGAACTAAACTCTTGGTTAGACTTGGAATCTGGACTTTGGTTGGTTTTTCTTTGGCCATCTTTGACATCTTTTGCCTTCCAAGCTATGATCCCAAAGATGTAAATAGAATTTCTCTGCTGCTGGAAAACAGGCTAGCATCAGGATTTCTGTGAACGCTTCCTGCTGATCGCTCACTGTCATCCCCACCAGTGCATTTTCAGTGCACTGAAACACACATCAGCCTAGTGCAGAGATTCTTGGTTGGTTTCAGTCGTTCACAGAGGCAGAGAGCTATGACTTATATGTCCAGAGGATATATGGGAAACACCTTAAAAATAGAAAGCTTCTTGTTTTATAAGCTTCCGGCGAGGCCCCTTTCAGAGAGAAACATGTTTTTCAGACTGTGCATCAGGTTTGAAGGAAGACTTGTTTGGTGTGAAGAGAGATGCACTGGTGCTTTATGAGGACACTAAAAATCATTAACGAAAAAACAAAATCAGAACAACACAGGAGTAATCTATGAATGACTGATAGCATCTGGGGGCTAGCGTACGAGCAAACCTTGCTTCTCCTCTGTCTCTGCTTGCTACAGTAAGTGTTTGGCAGCATCTGCCATTTTTCCGAGTCAAGGTGAAATATCCATTTGGTTTTGAGGAGGAATCAAACATTTTTACAGTGCATCTCATCTTAGTTAAAATGTTACTCTTAGGTTGCAAAGAAACCTTTAATGCCACACTGTAAACAAGGTTTGAGTCCACTGAAATAAAATCAGACTGGTTTAAGCAGAGACCAGAAAACACTACTTTTCCAAACAACAAAAAATCTGGAAAAGCTATTGAAAGATAATGATATATTTGAATGATCTGCTAGTTATATCTACACCAAGAACCACTCATTCATTAATCTATTCTTGCTTTGCCGGCATTGGTGAGCAGGTAGAAATGAAACTCTTCTAAACTTCTCAGTCATTTGCAGCCTCTCACCTGCTTTCCAGTTTGGAAATCAAACAGTTAGCCCTTCCTCTGCTATGGATTTGAAAAGTTTCTGTTGTGTTCCCTTCCTTGAGCTGGCTTCCAGTTCAAATGGCAGTGGACAGGACAGATAGGAAAGGTTAAATGGTTAATTTCTAAAACTGAATTATTAATTTCAGGAGAAAATAAAAGATCATGAATCCTGTGTACTGGGGATGTCACTTGCAGTGAGAAGGAAAGCATCCAGCTGCTAGCAAGAACGGATGGACATGTGAAGGACACAGCCCTGTGCTGCTTATATACCACTGGTGTAGGAATAATTGCCCTACACACATCTCAGATGTCAGGAAGGCAAAATGTCTGACTGCAACAGCCCGTGGCTGGACTTAGAACAAAACACAACAAAGCTAGGCGGGAAAAGAGCAAGAATTAGGAAAGCAGTAATAAGATCACACGGTAAGTAACTGCCTACATGCACAATTAGAGGGTTCCCAGCCATTTTAAAGAGGAGTTCTGTGAATAATTGATTTTTCAGTTCACTGGTCAAACTGAAGAAAAAAGCCATTCATTTTGGATTGACCTGAAGCATAAAATTTTATTGGCTTTCTCGGAAAAATTTAAAAAAAAAAAAAGTTAGGGAAAATGATTTGGGCTTGAAGTCAAAGTTAATGATTCATTTATTTGGAGGAATTGAAATGCTTGTTAAATGCATTTTAAATTTAGAGAAGTTTAGAAATAACTTTTGAAGACAAAAATTATTTTTTGAAAATATGTGAAAAAATATTGTGAAAATATGATAATCATTTATCTTTTTTTGGTCCTTTTCAGTCAAAACTATTAGCCAAATCAAACCAAGTTCAAAAACAATTTTGACCTGACCTGTGTGCCCATTACCTTACAACACTGCTTCCCTCTGTCCTTCACCTTTCTTTCACAGGACAGTGCATTTGTTGGAAGATAGGTTGTAAACAAATTCTGATGGAAATGATGGCTTGATTTTCAAATGAGGATTTTTAACTCACTTTTGTTGGACATGAACAACATAATTCTAAATCTACTCTAATGAAGCTAAGATTACAGAGAAAATATTGAAGTGAAGAAAAAATATAATTTTTTAAATAGTACATAAATAATGTAAATAATAATTTTCTGAATAAATGAAGAAAGTTTTACTTAACCAGTCCATAACACCCACTACTGGCAAAATTACCCATCACCAGTCCTGAGAAAAAAATCAGACTAAAATAGCCTGTGGTGTCAGAGTATTCAGATAAGCATCATGGGTTTTCCCTGTAGTTCCAAAGTCGTCATTCCTGCAGCAAGCTGGTGGTTACCCGAGATGCAGGGGGAGGTTTGGGGGTCCTGTGTGGAGCTGAGGGTGGGCGAGATCATTGTCTGGTCATGCTGACTGCCCAGGTGTCAGCTCCCAAGGCTGGATCTCTCTTTTTCACTCTCTAAGGGAAAGCTGGCATGCCTACTGTGGTCTGTGCTTTCAAGCTTGCTCTTCTTCCTGCAACAGTTCAAAGATCAAAGAAGGAGCTGAGGCTGTTTCCCAGGAACCAAAAGACACCCATCACACAGACCCGGTGGGAGATGCCTGGCAATGGATGAGAATTTAGTGATCATTTTGTTTGGGAGCCAGTTTCTCCCAGTCCCTTAATATTCATTACATTGAAAATATTTTCTTTCTTATAAACACCATGCACTCTTTACTGGTTCTCTCTCTTATGTGTCCTTTTTTTTTGCACATAATATTTTACATATACACTTAAAAGAATGGATAGCTTCTTCTTATATGAGCTGAGTAACTCTGAGCAAGAAAAGGAAAGAAGTTGTCTGACATGACCCCCCTTACCACGTCCACATCTTGGAATCACCCACCTGCTGTATTTGGTGCCCAGGGCCTCTGTCTGGGTCGGGGGGTGAGGTCTTTGCTCACAGGGGACAGCATTGACCTCTCCTCATGTGGGCTCAGCGGAAGAGCACAGGCAGTTATTTATGGCTCTGAAGCCTGAGCAGCTCTTCGAAATGAAGACACCTTGATGTAGTTAGGTTATGGAAAATAATGGGCACTATACATGTGCTTTGATACGTTTGCTTTCCTTTTGATTTGTCTGAAAGCCTCTCATTCTCTGTCTTTCTTCTCCCTACTGTCATTTTCCTTTTTTCTCTTCCCATTCCCACTCTGACTTAAAGAGTTTATGAAGGAGAACCTGGCCCCAGCACAGCCATTGATCTTAAGGGGATCAGGTTTCTGCCTGTACCACTCTGTCCTTTGGGTGTTGCTGAAGCAATCAGACAAGCAATTTATTTTATACTAAAAGTTTATTAGTTTATTAGTCTTGTATTCTGTTATGTGTTTCCATATTTTTTCCATAAAAAAATGGAAAGAAGCAATCACACCAAGATGGATTCATAGAACAATTAATAATGATAAAAATAACATCCTCACTGTTATTAATGACCAAACTGATATTCCTTTTAAGGCAATAGATCACCTTATCGTGATTTCTTTGGCTCTCTGTGCAAAAGGAAAAAAAACCAACCAGCTTCTCATGGTGTATAAAGAAATTGAAACCTGTTTATTTATGACTGGATAAGAATGAGCTGCCTCATTAATGTGGTGTAAAATGGGTATAATTCAGCATTCTGTACAATCCTCCATGACGTGTTGACAGGTGCTGTCATGCACTATCACTTTTAGGTTATTGCACTCTAATAGACTACAATTATAGCTCATTTAATATGATATGACAGTGGGGAAGCACGTGCAAGGTTACAAGCAGTTACACTTACAAAACAAGCTGGTGGCAATGTATACAGCTACAGGTAAATATCGTGGGGGGCAAATGCCCTTGCCACTGTCACACAGCCCAAATGTCTGCGGCTGCAGGTCTTATGCATACGGTTCTTGCAACAAAACATTTGTGCCTCACATTATCTCTTATTTTCCCCACAAATGCCAATATTACTGCTTTCAGTTGTGCCTCCTAATGTTGCTCCAACAGTCGAAACCACAGCAGGGGGTGGAGTAGACTTGAAGAAAAGCCGAAGCTGTAAGTAGCACAAGATTTATAACAGTTGGCAGCCCAACATCTCATCTCATACAAACAACTCGGTTTCCTTTCAGCGGCCTGCTGTGCCACTAACAAGGCAGGCTACGAAATTCACCCACTGGGTGATGGGGAAAAGGCAGCACGAAGCACACACCAGCATCATTTTCGTATGGTAGGAGAGCAGCAAAAAAGTTGGGCCCCACGCATTGATTTCATTCATTAGAGGGGAAAACTGCAGAACTGGATAGAAATGCCGGATAGAAATATTTTAAAGTGGTTAAAAACAAAAGTCCCCTCAGGGGACTTAAAGATTTCTCAACAACATTTGCAACCCGAGCATTGCAGGGTTTTGCCCGGGCCAGTTTTGCTCTGTGGCCATGTAGGTGGTATTATAAGCCAAAAAGATGCCTGCCAGACTGTGTTTTTGTCTAATCCATGTAGTGAAATGAGTGATTTTGCTCCTTTCTTGCCTAAAATGTATTTCAGATATTGTTTTAAATGCTGAGGTCGTAGCTATTTTTGCACACTGAGCAACATTCCTTCTGATACATTCCTTCTGGGAGTGGCCACACACTTAAATTCAGGGGTTTAAATATAAAAACTTAGGCGCTGACTCTGTGCAATGTTTTCAGAAAGCCAGCTCCCTGGCCCGTGCAGCCGTGGTGCCATGACAGCTGGGTCACGCCATATGGGTCAGGATGCTGCCTCTCCGTTTCACGCGCCCGCGGAGCCGCAGTAACACTCCTCAGCCCGTTGGTAATGAAACATCTCCTTTGCATCACAAAGAATGTGCTTGTTCGCTGAGACTCTTTCCCCATCAGCAGCAATCATATGCTTGGCATACCTCCTGGAAGAGCACACACGCAGCCTCCTCTGCTCCTCTTCTGCAGCATGGAAGGCTCAGCCTGGTGAGCCGTTGCCTTCCTCCCTCCCTTCCTGAGCAGACCCACGTCTCCTTCAGAATTCATTTTCCCCTGACATTCCTCACACATTTCCAAATCTCTAGCTCCCACCATGTTCTCTGTGTATCTGCTTTGGCTCCTGCCACAGGCTCAGTGAAGGAGAGGGAGGTCAGGTCAGGTCCATGATGGGGCTGCTGCTTCTCTGACAGTGGTAAATGATCCTCAGCCAGCCCTGTGTGCCTGAGAAAGTGGGCTTTTCTGACCATAGCTACTTTTCAGGGGAGATGTCTATGCACACTTCAGCTTGATCATCCCAACTGGTTGTTATGTCCCGTGGACTTGCCCAAAGGATGCATACTGGAGCCATTGTCTCGTACAAACCCTGTTAAACTAACGGTGCCCTTTGGCTCTCCAGGAGATTGCAGTCCTAATGAAAGCATCGCAAATCCCCGTTCTAAAAATGGTGGCTTGTTATTTTGCATCTTTTCATGCTATTTTCTGCCTCCAACCCAAGGGAAATACTGATTTAATTCAGTATACTTGGGTGCTGGAGAGAAAACACGAGAAGTGCTGATGTAATCATGCAACACTTGCCATTTAATATTATTGCTAATAATATGCTGAAAAACTCCTATTACTCTTTGGAGAAGAACATCTTCTGCAGACCAGTGACACAAATTCTATGATTCTCTCTGACAATCTCCCATTTAATGCCATTGTTGTTTTCAGATTTCCCTACAATAAACTGTTAATTGTGAATATTAATATAATATTAAGATCAACGGGATTAAATAAACTACTTTTTTTTTAGTATCCCTTTGACATTTAGAATTGGATTAAACCAAATAATATCTAAATATTTAGACTATATTCATTAGTAATGGGCATTTTTAAAATAAAGTTGATCTTGTGTAACAGCTATCAGCCCTTTTGTTTGTGACCAGTCTCAAATCTGGTAGCCGTCTTTCAGTTATGAAAGTACTAAAATATCAAAGTTTGCCTTACTCTACCAATAATGTCACATGGCTAAGGTCTACTAAGAAAGTGTGAGTACTAACATTGTCCCGACAAAGAAAACTCTGCAGGATAAAAGCTACAAACAAGAGCATCTACATGCACCAAACAATATTCCTACAAAAAGGAAAAAAAAAAAATCCCCAAACCAAAAGGAAAACAGACTGGGGCTGAAGGGGCACAAAACAGAAACCTTCACTCCTGAATTTTCTATTTTTGTCTTGTTTGGCATGAGAAGTTGTCCCTGTAAATTAAGGCACAGTTGGATCCAAAGCTTCTGCCTCTGATCAGTGTTTGGTTGGCAGGAACTGTGTTATTGCTTTTGGCTGTCTTTTTTTTGTCCATACCTGAATAAAGATTTTTTTGCTGAGTGGGAAGGTTAGGAAGGGGACTAAGGGTTAACGCTGCTTGAAATAAAAATCCAAGTGAATTTCTACAATTATCTGCTGAGGTCTCCTGAGGGTTGCTGCAGATGGCATGTGGTCCTCCTGCCTTGGATGACACCCAGCACCTGTGGATGGGGCTGAGGGGTGAAAGGAGCAGTGCCAGGAAGAGCATTAGACATGGAGATTTTCTGCAAACTGGTTGTCAAACAGCACCAGCAGCAGAGTCCCTGTTACAAACTTTGGTGATTATATAACTTCTGTTAATACTTCATGACTGTAATAAACACCCTTCTTCCCTCTTGTCATTGTTACTTTCATAGTCCTGGGAAAGCAATTTATTTAATGCCCTTTGCTGTGCACAGAAACTCCAGTTGTGGTTGTGTGATTTTAGTCAAGTTTTCCAGAGTGAAACAATGTGTTTCACCCTGCTGCTCTGGAGTGACTTCTAACACATTTCATAAGTTTCATTATGAAAGAAAATGTCAAGTAGAGGATTCAAAGTCCTCTTTTTAGCGTCCGTCTTCATGAACTGCTCACAGTGGATAATGCCATAACCTCTACTGGTATAATGGAGCATTATCAAAGGCAGGCATTCGCAAATCAACAGGGAAGTAGAGACCTGAAAGGCTTTTTGTTTTGTTTTTAGTTTCGATGAAGGATGATCAGCTTTTTGCAAGTACCTCTAGGTTTTAGGCTTTGTACTCGGCTTGATAAAACTGTGATGAAGTGGTGAGCATTATCTTTTCCCTCTTTGTTCTTAAGAGCTATGACCTGTCCTTTTTGTATGAATCAAATATCTGGACCTATGTATGTGTGACAAAAAGAAAGTCTGGTACATTAGTGGGGATCTTTTTGATTACATGCAGAATTCTTCTATTCTTCTATCCTTATTACATAAAGAAGACTTTGGTGGTAACAAAGTAATAATTAGAGGCATTAGATTTTTCAAATTATGAGTTTAAGAATATTGAACACTTCTGAAATCAGTTTCCCTGTGAAATCAACATTTTATTCCTTGCCATACTGACTGAAATACTGTGCGTCTTATTAGAATTTGTCCAGTTAGACAGACTTCTTTTTCTAGCTCTTAATTTTTTCCATTTATCTTTATTACTTTCCTCTCTCACTTTCTCACTTTCCTTCCTTTTCCTTCCTTCCTTCCTTCCTTCCTTCCTTCCTTCCTTCCTTCCCTCATTCCTTTTCCCTTTCCTTTTTCCCTTCTCCTTTCCTATGTCCATCATCTTTCCTTCCTTTTCCCTTCTGCCCTCTGTCTCTTCCTCTTCTCTCTGTCCCTCTCCCTTTCCTCTATTTTCAAGATAAATCCCATCCTTGCAAATTCATAACTGACAGGACTGACACTAGAATATTTACTGTAAAAACAAGAACACACAGCAAGACTTCATGATTCCATTTCTCATATATATTTCTTTATAGGTTGCATTCTGCAGTATTTGGTGCACGTGTCAGTGGAGATGAAAAGATACTTTACAGTGAAACTGAAATCTATTTCCAATGTCATTGCTATGGCACAAAATGGAATACTATGAATGACAGTCACTCAGATTTCCATAAATGTGGCTCATCTATAAGCAAAATTCTGAAGTGATTTTTTTTATTTCTAATGTCACCCTTGGAAACTGTGCAATGTCATTCTCATTTTTGTCAGAATAATTATATTTAATTCTGGGGTTTGGTCTATCAGAGGTCTACAAATTTATTTTATAAGTTAACACTACTCATTTGTCAAAACCAGACAAGAAGTGATCATTTCCCTATTTCCCTTCCACACTGTATGGCCATTCTTTAGTAGTTAAAATATTATCAGGAGGGAGGAAGAGAGAAAATGTCTTTTATGAGTCTTTTCCACTGAGCACAAGAGTGATGTGGAAGGCCAGTTGAACCCTGTGTTGCATGAAGACCTGAACATCTGCCAGTCAAAAAGGAACAGGTTACTCAGTAAGGACTCTGTGGTCTTGGAAGTCTGAAGAGTGGATGTGTGTGGGGGAAGCTAGATTTAGAGATTTTCCTTTAGCAGCACATTATGTAGAGTTTCAAAATGAGATCAGTGGAGTCAAATCAACCTTCCAAGTCCATTTCAGGCTTTCTTTTTTATTGTTTTTTTTCTTCTTTGTACATAAAACACTTCAAATAAAAGTTCTATTAATAAAGCTCTAACCACAGATTAAATATTTCTGCTGACATTATTTGACTGATAATATCAATTTCAAAGTTCAAATTTTAATAAGGTATTACAAAGCATTGGAAGAAACAAGCTAATCAAGCCAAGTTTCATATTTTCCCTCTTTGTATAAAATGATAAGTGAATTTAAAGCTATGCTTTGTCTCTTTAATATCTGCTAAATATGGATGAATTACTGAATATATATTTATTCTTATCCTCATTTGAAGGCAAATATTTACAAGGCTTTTCTGTTGTAATCTGATTTTAATATCTCAACTGAAAATGATTCATAACATGTGGCTTCAAATACCCTGTAGTTAAAGAGGCCAAAAATTAATTAGCTGATTCTAACAAGGGTTTCTTGTAACTGACCTTGCAAGAAAAAAATGTGGTACTGTTTATGATATCATTGTACACTGTTGTTGCTTGTGCAAAGAATTTCAGGAGTAAATAGCAGAGAGTGGCAATAACTTGTGTCTGATCCTTGGTACTGATGTGCATGTGCATCCTTTCATTTTCTATGGCTCCTGTAGTACAGTTTCAAGGGCCAAATATCTTCTGTCCTTTTGGCATGGAAATTGTTCAGACAGGCATGGGCATGGGAAGTGTGTTAGTGACTGTTATGCAAGCAATGGGAAGCACCTCCCTTTAATCCCTTGTCCAGATTAAAATGCAGTGAGTGCGGAAATATTTGCAGGTCCTTTTTTTTCTGCATCTTATAAATATACTCAGGAAGCCATCTGGGAACAGAAATACTCCCTAAGTACCGCTGACCTGAAATGCAAGTGTCTTTGTGAAGTCAGTTTCTCTTCTTCCTTTGAAAGACAATCTTGCTGATGCTGACTGCTAAAAATAAGGACGCAAAATCTTTTCCAGCATCTGGAGTTTTCTGTGCTTTAATCCGTTCATTTCCTTATGCATTGTTATATAGGTATTTCTGTGCACACTCTGATTAATGTACAAATATATATTTTACTCAGTAGGATTAGAGTCAGGGCCTGGTGGGCCTGATTCTCCACTTCCTTGCAACTTGCATCCTTAGCTGTAAGTGTAGGTACAACCCTTTTAAGAACTGTCATTTGTAAGGAGCTTTAGGGAATTAGATTAACTCTTGCTTTGCCACTTTACAAATAGTGTCCATCTATTGCGAGCTGAAAACAAATCTATCCTCTGCCTTTTTTTTTTTTTTTTTGTCTTATTTTGCTTTTCTAAAAACCTGAACAGTGGGCTATCTTCTGTTCCACTGAAACGTCTGTTTCCAATGGGTGTTGTGTAGTCCAGGAGTTCCATGGGACAAGAGCATTGTTGTAATTGTGTAGAGGTATGTGGGGGGTTATTAGATAAGTATTTACAACATCGAATTGCTAACCATAAAGGTGCAAATAAGGTGTTTAACAGCCCTTGCACAAACCACCTCAGATACATCCAGTTCCTGTCAGGAGTGATTTGCAGTGCTTTTGGGGAGGTCTCCAAATTACAGGGTACGCTGACTGTCTGTGTGTTTTGTGGTTGGTGTTTGTTCTGGACAGTGGTTCATTTAGCTTTACATTAGATCGCAAATTTGCTTTGCTTGTGTCCATTCTCCTCCCCTCCTGTGAAACTGGGCATCGTGGTATGTGTGTTGTCCTTCGTTGCTACAGGAAGTTATCTCAATTAAGTTGTGTTGATGGCAAACACTGCAATGGTAAGTGCTCTCATATAATCCCGTATTAGAACTTAAATATGTATAATCTGCATATTTCTGATACTCCCATTTGTATATTAGGTTGGCAGTAATCATCCCTAGAGAAGTCAAACAGTAAAAAATATTTGACATCATTTCTCCAGCAGCAATGAGCCTTGGTTTGTCATGAGAAAGATCTTCATGATCATTCTGAGTATGGTAGGAAACTGGTACCAGAGTACAGATTCAGCTACAATTTCAAAAGTGTGAACCAGCTTGGGAAGACTTTCAGGATTTCAGTTTTTCACAGAAAGGAAACCAGGACAGGGTTTGTGTATTTAACCAAAAATGGGGTGCATCTTTAGCTCCAGGGTTTGGGTTTTCTCAGCAACTCAGCGCCTGCTTTGGTCTTGATAACATTACTTCATTTCAAAAAAGCTGGTGGAATTTGCTCAGTTTTGAAGCATGAGAATGATGTATGCAAGTACACACCCTGTGGGATTTTATCTTTCCACATGGGTGTATATATGCACACACATGTGCTATGTGTCTCTGAGAGCCCTGAAGGCCCCATGTGCAGGCTGGCAAGAGGGAGTGCCGAGGGTGCAATGATTCTGATGAAGCTGAGGTGATGTGCACACTCCTGGTATCTGCCCCAGTGTGTCATTAGTCTTGGTTTGTTTATGAGTAGCCTTTCCTACAAAACATAAAAATTTAAGTGTCCTTGCAGGACTTTGACGGTAGTGCCAGTTTTGCACTATTATTCCCTGAATTAATGTGTTTAACAGAATTGTTATGGCAGTAGTAGAAAAAGTCAAAACCTTCCTGCTGTCCCTGACTTATTGAAGGGTTTTTATTTCAAGGAATATGAGGGATTTAACCCCACACTTAGCACTTTGGATCAAGTTGCATCTAACAGGAATAATTGTGTTTTTATCAATGAATGGTTTCACTTTAAATAGCTTCTCCTCTTTCCACAAGGCTAGCTTTTCCTTGGTATAGAATTGGTAACTTTTCTTCTTCTCTGAAAACAGTTTCTGGAAATGCAAGATACATTTTTCTTGAGAGTGAATTTGAGGCCCAGTTCTAGGCAAGCTGATATGCTTAGTTAAATGTTGTACATCTACTGTTTAAAAGCTTCTTCTGTATAAAATGCCACACCTTGGATTTTATCAGTGGGATGTGGTCTAACAGCAACAGGAAAGGCAGATTACTCTGAGCAACGAGCAACTGCTACAGGGCAATGTGATTTGGCAGAATCCTACTTGTAATTGCTGATCCTGAGCTGAGCCAAGGAAATATGGGTTTAAAAAAATACAAAATTATTTGTGCCTTGATTTTTTTTTTTTTGGTAAAAATGTCAGGAATTGCTACAGAAGTCTGGACTCCTGATTTTTCACTCCTGTTACTTTAACAAAATCAAAGAAAGGAGTGTTTTGAGTGAAACTTTCTGTGTACACACTATCTGTGGTTTAGATACGGCCCGCTCATTATAGGAGCCACATCCTTCCCTTCTCATAGTAGCTCTTTTGCTCTCAGCTATAACACCACTGTGTAATTTTTCCCTCTTCATCATCTTGTGTAGTGGACTTAGAGAGATCCCTTCTTTACCATACAACTAGATGACCTTGCCTGGGCATGTGATGAAATGCACATGCTGTGGGAATACCAGAGAGCTCATTGTGATTGCTGACTGATGTTTTTCTGCTGAGTTTGCTGCTGCTGTATAATTCCTTTTTCCATAACACCCTACTGCCTACTACCGCTACCACCATAATAAAAAACCCCAAACCAACCAAAAAACAGAAGAAGAAAGTGGTTCTTTGCAGTGCTTTGAAAATCAAATTTAGAATCTAAGGCTGTAGCCACTGGATGGTTAAGATGTTTTGACAAGGATAGCTCCAGGAAGCTAGCTAAATACACTACAGAATTAGCAGATCAATCCAAGGACCTTGCACGAAGTCTGCTGGTTTATGGTTCCTTGAATGCTCTGAGTCATCAGGTATTAGCCAGTTTTGCTACAGAGTTTACAGCATAGCATGTACACTTCATGGCCTGTTATAGCCATAATCCATGTTTTAATGTTTTATGTCAGGCATCCCTGCTGCCCTCTAACAATTCTTTAATAATAAGACAAAAGTGATATTTTAGGGTAACAGTTAATAAATAACGTGACTTATCCAATCACACCTTTCACTAAAATATTATTATCTTTTGACAGGTTCATTACTGTAGAGACATCAGGGACTGATGAAACATTGTCTAATTCGACCACTAGTACATTTTCTGTAGTTGTCTTTCTTTTAATTTAATTCTCCTACTCTGAAAGCATACTGTCCATTGCAATTATTGAATGAGCATTTAATCTAGCATAATTTAGGCATTTTAATATTTTCTTATGGAAGAATGATTAAATGGTCATAACATTGCTATGATGTGCACTCATCTCCTCCTGACTTTGAGAATCAAAGTTTTCTCCTTTCTGATTACCAGACCTCAAGTAAGAATTCACTTTAGTTCAGCATGCTGGCTGCTTGAGCAAGAAGAGGACTGTTATTTTTTTCATAATACTTCAGAGTCAGAAAAACAATTTGTGGTTATCAGCCCCTTTTGGTAGGATTGTTTCTGGGCAAATCCTGCATATGTTGGTGCCCTTTGCTACATATCATTTTTTAAAAATTACTATTTCTTAAATTGGAGGTAAATGAATAGTACAAATGCAAAAAAAATAACAGATTGAAATGAAGAAGAAAAAGAAATATGCTAAAACCACTTCCCGCATACTCATGTGATCATGTGCCAAGAAAAAACTTTACTTACAGTCTAAGTGTCCTTTTTGTCTTACATTACATGTACAAATGTAATGGGTAGTGGATTTCAACTACACAAACATACATGCAGCAAATAATAAAATGCTTTTTTTCAATTTTTGTCTGTAAAATTTGTCTAGAAGCACAGTTCATCCCCACCAAAAAGGAGATTGAATAAGAAACCAGCAGTTCTCAATCTCTTTACTTGCTGAGATATGGCTGCTATCTGTCTAGGACAGGAGTTTCTGTTGACATCATGGAAAGGGGCATAAGTTCACTTCTCTTTCAGAACATGCTACAATCTCTAAATTCCCCTGTAGAGTGTGTATTGGATATCCACAGAGTTCTGCTCCAAGTCAATTCACAGACTTGAAAAGAGATTTTAATAATGGGTAGAATTGTGAAAAAGAAAGCTAAATTTAACAGAGTGATTTACTGCTCACTCTAGTCTCCCAAAGATCTGGTTTTTAGTGGCTAGTTATTTTGCTCTTAAACAATTAAATCTGTAATATTGAGGAGGATATGTAATACCTAACCTTCTACCCACATAATAATCAAAAAATTAGGAATTGAGTCACCGTCTTTGCACAGAACCATAAGTCATACTTCTAAATGCAAGGAGAAAGTGCTGGTGTGTTTGTAACAGGCTTTAGCACATACTAAAAGTATGACTTCACCAGACTGACACTCGGGTTGTCATCATTCAATAGTTTTCATCCCAAGGAAGCGTGAAACGTCTCAGTCCACCCCCACAGGAAAATACAACTGTTTACAAAAATCATCCAATATTAATGTTTTGGTTTTTTCCGTTTGCTATAAATTTTGGTTTGGGAATGTAGTGAACAAATGGTCAGTGTGAGTCAATTGGTGCAGAAGGAAACCAGCTGTGCATTTAGTGATTGTCACCATTGCAGCTGACTCTGACACAAGAGCCTCGCTAGAGATTATAATGCTGCAAAATCCAGCAGAGCTAGTAATGGCCAAATTGCATCAGCTCCTACCCTCTGATACCATGATGATTTTTTGCCTTTTCTTTTATACCTCTTTTGTATACCTTTTTATAGCTTTTGTATTCTTGGTGGTTTTTATCCTACATTTTTGGATTTGTTTGTCAGGCTAGGAGACTGAACATCTTAGAAGCCTCATAGTTGGGGATCAGTGTGCCCCAGACCCCAAGGTCCTCTCCAGAACACATCTTGTAAACTATGATAGNTATACCTCTTTTGTATACCTTTTTATAGCTTTTGTATTCTTGGTGGTTTTTATCCTACATTTTTGGATTTGTTTGTCAGGCTAGGAGACTGAACATCTTAGAAGCCTCATAGTTGGGGATCAGTGTGCCCCAGACCCCAAGGTCCTCTCCAGAACACATCTTGTAAACTATGATAGAGCCATCCAGGGGAAGGTTCCTTTAGGAGAAGGACTCACTTGAGCCTCTCCCTGGAGAATCTTTGATAGATATGCTAATTAGTAAGACCTATAATGTTATACCTGATCTTTTGGGGTGTGTGCATTGTGGTCTGTATTTTGGAGCATTCCACCTGGACATGGTGCACCTAAGGATCCTTAAAATAAATCTGAGATAAAATCCCTTTTTCCCTTCTAACTGTGTTTGATTCTTGATTTTAAGTCCAGAAAAAGGCATCACTCCAGAACTGTCTTTTAATTTCTTCTCTAAATTCTTAGGTTATGTTTTGGGAGACAAAGCTCTTTTTTAAAAAAAAATGCTTCATGAGCATATTTACTGCCATGCTAGGTAGATAAAGGGGGTAAATTTCTGTTGCCATTGAAGGATTCATTTAATATTTCTCTTTCCTGACAGACACTGACAAAAACTATGCTTTCTGTAAAAGCAGCGTCATCATGCAACTGGTTAAAATTTAGCTTTAGCAAAAGCTATAGAAAATTCTCTGTAATGTGAAGGTAAATATTCATAGGCAACTTCTTTCATGCTGACAATGTAAAGTCTGAAAGACTCCTCTATTCCTACTAGCAATGAATGGAAAAGACTACTTCTGTTCAGTTTTGAACCTGCTCAGTCATTAGGAGTTTGCAAGTTCAATTCAGACTTAAAGGTTAGAGTGCCTGCATGCTACTGGGAAAAGATCAAAGCAAGGAAAGGAACAAACACCTAAGCCATGTCACAGAGGAGGTACACTTTATAGGCTTGAACACTTACTATGGTATTAGTTCATGCTTTTGATCTTTGAAAGAAAAGGTTGGGTGACCTTTAAAAACATCAGGGAAAACATGCATTAGCTTTGCATTAATTGATTTCTTAAAACCTAAAATGATTATGAAGTAAGCAATAGTTGCCCATATCTTTGCTCCCACTAATACAGAGAATGCATCTGCTTTTAGATCCATGTTGCATTTTTAAGCAGGATAAGATCTCTCTTCATGAGTGGGCTAAGCTCTTATCTGGAATGGGAAGACTTGTTAAAAAACAGAGCAAGCCCTCTTTGCCCTTTTAGCTCTGGCAAGATGAACATCCCAGGTGTCTTCTTTCTCAACATGGAATAACCATATCTTGGAATAGAAAACCAGGAAAATTGTTAAGAGTGTTGGGTCATGTAGCTGGAGAACATGCTTCCTAGCCGTGGGCACTGGAGAGCAGGAGTTCTTGCTGCATTCTGCCCCAAACTGTGGCAGAGAACCAGTATCTCTGCCTTGCAATGTGGTGGACATAATTTCTGCATTTTTTCCCATCCTCTTCAGTTAATCAGTGGTCTTGATCTTTTTTTTTTTTT